>CM053742.1:44615492-44652028 GCA_028658305.1 Pachyuromys duprasi
GGGGAGGGGGAGAGGGGGAGGGGAAGAGGGAGAGAGAGAATGCAGGTGGTGTGAGTTCTCTTATAAGGTGACCCAGAGAATGAGCAGGTGGTTTCAGGTGCTCCACAGGTGGTCCATAGGTGGCCTCACAGATGCCTTATGTTCCATTTGTCAGGTCCCTTGGGGCTGGCCATAGAGATGCCTGCTTATGGATCCCAAAAGCTAGGATGGCAGTGCAGCTATGCTGGTTGGTAACAATCAGCATCTGTATGTGTTTGCTGGTGCTCCCCCGACCTCAACGAAATTGCAGGCCTAAATGGGAGTAAACAACTCCACCACCTGGTAAGACTAAGGGAAGTCACAGGTGATTTATAGAATATTAAAAGTCAAAATGGCCTTACCTTGACCATGCACCATTCCACTTAAAATGCAGTTATTAGAACCAGACAGAGGGTATGATGGCTGGCAAAATTTTCTTAAGCTTTGGAGACAAGATCAGAGTCACAGCTCATACATAATGTGACAATTATGCAGATTAGCAAACACCACTTTTTGTGTGTCTGTGTGTGTACAAGCAGTGTTCCTATGTGGGTGGGTACAACTATTACATAAATTACTGTGAAGGTCAGGATATAACCTTAGGACACATTTCACCTATTGAGACAGGGCCTCTCATTGGCTTTGGATTTCTCCAAGAGTAGTCTGGTTAACCAGTGAGCTTCATGGGACTGTCTCTAGCACTCCATCTTGGTATTCCTGGAATTAAAAGCACACACTGCCATGCTTGGTTTTTTTTTTTTTATATGGGTCCTGCCTGGGGTTCCAAACTCCAATTATTGCATTTGATGGGCAAGGGCTTGAATGATCTATTACTCTAGTGCCCTTAGGTATTATTTTCTACATATTATACACGTCAATTTATTGAGTCACTGGGCATACAGGTAAAATTAATACCTCCTTTTTACAGGTGAGGAAATGTAGGCATAGAAGGGTTGAATAGCATACTCAATGGAGAATTGGGAATTCTGACACCATTTGGCTTCAGTCAGCACACTTAGTAGCTATCCTGCACAGAAAAATGTCCAAACCCTCAAATGAAAGAGGCCAGCCAAAGCCCTTGGCAGTTGGGGGTGGGTGCAGATCTGTAAGTGCTCCACATCAACCAAACCATGTTATCTAGAATTACAGGGTTTCAATGAAACCCACCCAGAGGCTTGACAGTTCTAATTAGAAAGGAGAAGAATCACGAGATAGTTCAGGCTACTGGGGGTGTTGGATATTTTCCCTCCCAAATACTGTATTTCCGGGATTAAAATTCCATAGAGAATGTTGTATGTGTTGTGTGCATTATTTTTATCTGGCACATCCTGTGTAGTAGTGATTAGATTTAATGACCAGACTTCACAGTGAAATGAAAATGAAGTTAAACAATTCCTGTTTCCTATTTCAATTTTTGCCTAAGTTTTACTCAGCACATGTAAGGTAGGTCTTTTCCGGTCTTCGGCGCTATGCCCATACCATCTCAGCATTGAAGCCTTAGCTTTAATCTAGACTGGCTCTGTCTAGAGCTCTTCCCATGCCACTGATTTACTAGTTCATCAGACTGCACTATGTTAGCTCTTTTATGCAAATAGTTCCTCTCCCCCTCTGCAACCTCTCTGAGGGCTAGGATCTCCGTCCACATCATTCTGCTCATTAATTAAAAAGGGCTTCAGGTAGACAGATCAGTTTCTAGAAATTAGCCTTCTTTCCTTGAGACTACTCAAGTGCTTATTCTGTGCCAGGTTCGGAGGACACAGATGAAACTTTTAGGCAAAAATTTCACAGTTATGAAAAAATGGAAGATGGACTTGTTCTGAGTTTTCCTGGAAAGTTACAGAATTTTAATGCAGGGCATGATTGGAAGGATTATAGAATAGTTGAAAGCATAGAAGCAGGATACCTTGGCATCATATCTGACTTTATGTGTAACTGCAGCTATTTCTTGATCATTTGTGTGTTAATTTACATGAAATATGTAGAGATTCTATGAATAATTGAGCATGATATGAAACACAGGAAGAAAGGAATCTGTTAGGAAACAGATGCAAACCATTTTGGAGAAAACTTCCTGAACTACATTTTAAGAGACCTACTAAAATCCCACAACTGACACCATACTGGAACATAAAGGACTCACACTTCTCCAAAAGATGAGACATAAAATGTCTTCTCTAACTATTGCCATTTAAAATTTTTAGAAAGTTATCAAAGTACTAGGTAAGAAATATAAAACAAAAGGCATCAAGATTAGAAAGGAGTAGCCTGGAGATGGGGGTGCACAAACCTTTAATCCCAGCACTCAGGAGGCAGAGGCAGGCAGATCTCTGAGTTCCAAGCCACCTTGTTTACAGAGTGAATTCTAGGAAAGCCACACAGAGAAATGTTGTCTCAAAAAGTCCCTCCCCCCAAAAAAAATTAAAAGGAGGAAAGATTATAGGCTATTAAGTGGAGAGACCCCAAAGTACCCTTCGAACCCTACCCCTCGAACCCTATTAAAGATCATAAAAGAACTCACCAAGGTTTTAGCAGAATATAACACATAACTAAGTAAGATGTATACTTGATATACAAAAGTCAAGCCCAAAGAAACAGCTCAATTAGTAAAGTGCTTACTGTAAATACATGACGACTTGCGTTGGATCTTTACTACTGCTTTTAAGAAACAAAACAAGGCTAGAGAGCGGGACATCGGTGTTCGGGATGTAACCTTTGTGGGGTCGACCAGCCCAGAGCGAATTAGAAAATGGGTGATGTTGAAAAAGGCAAGAAGATTTTTGTTCAGAAGTGTGCCCAGTACCACACTGTGGAAAAGGGAGGCAAGCATAAGACTGGACCCAATCTCCATGGTCTTTTTGGGCGGAAGACAGGTCAGGCCGCTGGATTCTCCTACATAGATGCCAACAAGAACAAAGGTATCACCTGGGGAGAGGATACCCTGATGGAGTATTTGGAGAATCCCAAAAAGTACATCCCTGGAACAAAAATGATCTTCGCTGGAATTAAGAAGAAGGGGGAAAGGCAGACCTAATAGCTTATCTTAAAAAGGCTACCAATGAGTAATTCCACTGCCTTATTTATTACAAAACAAATGTCTCATGGCTTTTAATGTGTACCATAATTTAATTCGTACATCAAAATTCAGATCATGAATGACTAACAATATTTTTGTTGGACAGTCTCAATTTAAGTAAAACTGACTTGTAGTGAAGTGGATATGACCCTTTTTAAAATAATCCAGTTGCATATAGACTGTCATGGCTCTCCCTTTCTCAAGATAAAATTGGACTAAAGCAGTAATGTTCTACTTTCCACAAAGATGGGGGTGTAACCTCAAACCTATGAAATGGTTTTGTACTTAGATTTATATAAATGGGCATATGAATATGTTTAAACACTGGGAAAACTCAGTCTCATTGTCTCAGAAGCAAGAAGACTCACCTGTGTTTCAATTTGTGCTCACTGGTCTGTTACAGGCAGTGGCTAAACGTCAGTAAGCAACTGTCTTTCTTGATGATGCTGTTTTATTTAGAATTCCCTATGTTAAGGATGCTGCCCTTTTACCACTAAAAGACACTGATTGTGGTTTGCGTAAGAGATCAAATAAAGAAAATTTAATACTTAAACAAACAAACAAATAAACAAACAAACAAAACCAAAGTCATACATGGTGGAATGTGCCTGTAATCTCAGCAATGGGGAAGTAGAGACAGGAGAGTCCCTTGGGACTTGCTGACCAGCCCCAACCAGTTTAGCTGAATTGATTAGCTCCAGGTTTAGTGAGAGACCTTGTCTCAAAAAATATAGGGTGGAGAAGCAGTGAGGAAGACACTAACATTAAACTCTGGCCTTCACACAATATACATGTTCCACATATACAAAAACCAGTTGTTTCTATAAACTAGTAGTAAATAATCTAAAAATATAATTAAAATAATTTCCTATTCAACAGCATAAAAATTAAAAAATAATTAAGGAATGAACTAAAACATAAATGGAAGTCTTTGACTTACAAACTACATAAGAAGTAAGAAGGCATCATTGCTCTTGCAGAGGACCTGGATTCAGTCTTTAGTATCCACATGGTGGCTCCAAACCATCTGTAACTTCAGTTCCATGGAATCTAATGCTACCTTCTGACCTCCAGTGCATCAACATATGTGCATAAACATGTGTGAGCAGAACATTAATAAAATAAATGAATCTAAACTTTAAAAATAATATGTTGTTGAAAGACATTACATAAGATAAATGAAAAACCATTTTAAATATTAAGTGTTCATGTAGTCTTAATATTTTAAGATGATAATACTCTTATAGATTATAATATTATAGATAATACTCTTATAGATCACAGCAATTCCTACACTAATTCCAGCTGCCTTTTTTTCTTTTTAAAGAAATCAACAAGCGTATCCTAATACTCATAAAGAAGTACGAGAATAGCCTTTGAGATCTTGAAAATGAGAAAGTTGAAGAGCTCATACTTCCCATTTTCAAAACACAAAATGTAGAGAAAGGAAGTAAGTGTGTGCACCCACGTGTAAGTATACATATGCACACACAGGGAAAGAGAGAGAAAATTAATAATTTAAACCACAGCTTTGCTTCATACTGATTCTTTCTGAAATTCTGTCCTGTTGTGTAAATCAAGATATGGGCCACACCTAAGTGGAGCATTCTGTAGCTGTCAGTATTCAGCTCTCTCCCCAGCTGCCACTGACAAGCTGAGACTAGAAGATTGCTTAAACCCAGGTATTTAGAACCAGCCCAAGTGGACTAGCAAGATCCTGCGGCTTTAAAGAAAAGCATCAGGAGACATATATTCAAATAATATATGTGAGACAGAATGTTTGACTAGAAAAATATATTTTAAAAAACTTGCATCTCAACAATTAAAAGACAAACAACCTAATTTGACCCTACTAATGAGGTAAATAGACATCTTTTTAAAATGAATGGAAAAATGGCCAATATGCACATTAAAGAATCCTTAACTTCGTCAGCTCTCAGGGGAATTCAAATACAAACCACAATTAGATACTACTCCATTCCTACTGGTATAACAATACTCAAAGGGCAGATAATAGTGCTGGGGAAGTTAGGAGAACCTGGTACCTATGTGTACTGCTGATGGGAACACAAAGTACTGTAACTGTTGTGAGGAACTTTGGACAGTCCTTCAAAGGTTAGAATTGCCATGTGATCCAGTAATTTCATTTGTGTATCTTTGCCCAAGAGGACTGAAAATACACCCATACAAGCACCTATAAACTCTTGTTCAGATTAGCAGTGTTCATAAATAAACCAAATGTCCAAGAATAGATAAAAGACAGTATATTTATATGAAAGAATATTATTCAGGCATGGAAGGGAATGGATTAATGACTGATACATGCTATATGAATGAGCTTTGGGCATGGACACACTGTGCTATGAGAAGTAAGCCAGGCACAAAAAGATGTTTACAAGAGGCAGATCTATAGACTTGGACGGCAGATTAATGATTGCTTAGTGCTGGGGGCTGAATGGTGGGAAGGAGGAAGTAATTGCTAATGCATACGGGTCTCTTGTGGGTGAGAAAATGTTCTAAAATTGATATGATGCCTGTATAATCCTGTGAACATACTAAAACATCAAATGAACTAAGTACTCCAAGCCAATGGATGTATATGGTATGTGAATTGTATCTTAACAAACAGAAAACTCAGAAAGGAAAGAAAAGAGCATACTGGAGAAGTTTTCAAATATCACACACAGAGGAAAAGACTTTAAAGAACTTAACCTCAGTTTCCATTAGGATTTGTATAAACAGACATACCTATTCCTCAGTGTGACCTTTATGTCTTTAAGGATTAAAAAAAAGCTGACTGCTGTCCAACTTCCAGGGCAGGAGCATAGCCTGTGTACAAACTTATTCCCACCTGTTGTTCTTTTCCTTTGTCTTTTTATAGCAGAAGTATTATGTTGTTAGAACAAGACGGAGTGGGTTAATGCTCGGTGGTATATTTCATGCTCAACAGACCAAAGCCCAAGGTTCAGGACACGGACACACACACACACACACAAATGAGATAAGGGAGGAGAGGGGCAAGGAGAGGGTGAGAAAGGGGGGATATTAAATCAATTACTCTGTCCTTCATCTCAGGTAAACCAATATTTATACTAAAAAGCTTGAGTTCTTATTAGGATGACTTGGATAGTTTATCAACTCATGACTCATTCTGAGTTCTATGGTTTGTTGGCCACGATTCAAAGGCTGTTGCTAACACTACTTTCTATTTAATTTTTTTAAAAAAAGATGTTTATGCTACCAGTAGAGGAAGCCAAATCATATAAATAATGTAACAATAACAATTCTATATATGGGCATGATGCTATGTATAATGTGCTACTATGAAATCTTACATGAAATGAGCTATTTTAATTTATGCTTTTTCCACTGCTAAAAAGTTCTTCATAACCTGAATTATCCCAACTTACTGAAGGGATTACTGAGATTCCTTCAGAGATAGATGGAAATGCAGGTCCAAACTTTCCATTGTTAAATCTGTGTTTCTAACTGATCCAAGACATCCTCATGTAACCACCAAGTTCTCTCACAGTGCTTGCAACTAGAGAAAATAATCACTACTACAGTCACCCCTAAGGCTCCCTTGACAGTTTAGAAGCTGCACAGGATATAGAGACTACAGATTCTCAAGGTTTTTTTCTTTATCTTCATAGACATCCCCAAAGAGCAAACTCAGGCAATAAAATGCTGCACCAAAGTCCTGCCCTGTGTTAATCCCTTCTGCTGTATGAGGTAAAGAGATCAGCTCTGGTGCTGAGTGCCCTCAGATTAAATAGCAAGCAGTAAGTCTGGTGTTTCTAGGCTATCCTTTTTCCTCCAAGTTTTCTTCTTAAAACATGGTTCTGTCTCCCCCGTCCCCCTCCACACACCCAGGCCTAAACTTCTAACAGGCAGTGATTCAAATTCTCTCCCTAGTTGTTCATGTCCCACAGGTTTTTAAAGATGTTTCCCTCCCCAAGGATTCATATGACAATGAATTCATGTTCCATCAAGAACAATGTTAAATTCAAAGCATTATTTCCTTCACTTTGAATTACAAATAAGTTTTACCTTTTATTGAGTTCCATTATACAATTTTACATAGTTTCATAATTAAGCAATAATTAGGCAAACTGAATGAATGGTTTTGAACTCTACTTTTTAGCATATAGATTTACCTAAAAAAGTACAAACCAAGCACAGTGGTGCAATTTTCCAGGCACTTTCAAGTTGCTTAAATACTTACAAATACGTAAGCACCCTGTATGAAAGCATGACGATTTTGGTGTCGGGAGAAAACACTCCACACATAACAAATCTCTAAAACTTAACATTTGCACAGCTCCAAATATTCCTGAGAAAGGCCAGTCTCTTGCTATTTCCTTCCAAATCTCTTCATACTTCAGCGTATCTTGGGGAACCATAACCTCTGTCACTCGATGTACCACTAATTGCACAAAATACATGTAATGTGTTGTTCATCCAAGGAGAATGCATTGTGTCTTCTTGTAATATCTGAAACAAAAACAAACAAAACCCCCACAAAATTATCAACTTCTACTGCCAAAAAAAGACTGTATATAAAATTATAGGCATATTTTAATTTATCACTGACATTGGGGTATTTAAAATGACAGAAAGCAGAAAGAGCAAAGAATAACATTACCGGCTTCAGGCTTCACAACTGAGTTACAAAGGCCGCATATCAAAAAAGCAGAAAAGATCTGGTTACTCATCAGGAAAAACAAAGGTCATAAAATGCAAAATTCACTTTTGTCACGCCAAGTAGGGACTACCCTTTTAGTTTATGGATCATCTCTCTACCTTCTAACAGAGTTATTCTCTGAATCACCCAGGGACTTTTAAAATGCTCCATCCCTGCAGCCTTGGAATAATACTAAATGGAGATAGAAATCAAAAGTGTCTATTTGAAAGAAAATATGATTATATAAGCTAATCAATATAAAAATTAAAATAAATACAAAGTATGAATATATTTACACCTGTATATAAAGATATATATTCATGTTGGTATGCATATTTTAAAAATTAGTTAATATGATCAAAAGTCAAAGCAATAAAAGCTTTATGTTTAAATGAAATAGTATATGTGTTACATTGCCTCTCTTTGAGTCCTAACTTGGGTCTTAGGTTTTTTGTTTTGTTTGGTTTGGTTTTTTTTTTTTTTAATAGTAGGTTTTCAAGGCGGGTTAAGAGCACTTCCTGCTTTTTAAAGGACCTGAGGTTTGCTCTCAGTAATCTCACTGGGAGAGGCTCACATTGCCTGTAACTCCAGCTCCAGGGAATCTGACACTCTTCTTGTTTACTCTCTGCTTGTGTGCACACTCCCCGCCCCTACCACCATACCACACAGAGCGATTTACAAACAAAAGAAAACAAAAAAATATGGGTATGGTGGTTAGTTTTTGTAAGTTGAACATAAGCTAGAGTCATCTGAGAAGAAGGAAGCTCAATTGAAGAAACGTCCCCATCAGACTGGCCTTTAGGCAAGCCATAGGGGGCATTTTCTTAATTAATGATTGATGAAGGAGAATACAGCCCATTGTGGACACTGCTACCCTGGGCAAGTAGGCCTAGTTTATATTAAGAGAGTAGGCTGAGCAAGCCATGGGGAACACACCAGTAAGCGGCTTTACTCCATGGTTCCTATTCTAATTTCCCTCAATGATAGATTGTGATTGGGATGTGTAAGCTAAATAAACCCTTTTGTCCCTGTGTTACTATTAGAATGTTTTATCACAGCAACAGGGAACAAACTAGGACAGCAGGTTTTCAAGTTCGCTTTGAAGCTCTCCTAGTAAGCCTTGGTCTACAATTCTATGCGTCCTATCATTTGTGTTGTTATAAAGCATAGGCTTAAGTAAATTTTACAGGAGTTTCCTTTTACAAAAATTTTAACTCATAACAATAAACTGAAAGCATGCTACCGATTTAAATGACGACTAAGCAATTGTTCATGTCTGTCACAAGTTCCAAGCAAATGGGACTGTGTTAAAAAAAAAAACAAAAACTACCAGATCTTACAGTGGCCACCACCAACTCAATCTAAATAAGAACTCTGGAATTGATTTCCAAAGTGGTTGTACAAGTTTACATTCCCACCATCAATGGAGGAGCATCCCCTTTCTCCACATCCTCTCCAGTATATGTTGTCACTTGAGTTTTGATCTTAGCCATTCTGATGGGTGTAAGGTGAAAGCGTAGGGTCATTTTGATTTGCATTTCCCTGATGACTAAGGACTTTGAGCATTTCTTTGTTTGTCTGCCATTTGATATTCTTCTGTAGAGAATTATCTGTTTAGCTCTGTACCTCATTTTTTAATTGGATTTCTTGATTTTTTGCTGTTTAACTTCTTGAGTTCTTTATACATTCTGGATATTAGCTCTCTGTCAGATATAGGGTTGGTGAAGATCCTTTCCCAGTCTGTAGGCTGTTGTTTTCTTCTAATGACAGTGTCCTTTGCTTTACAGACGCTTTTCAGTTTCATGAGATCCCATTTATTGATTTTTGATCTTAGAGCCTGTGCTGTTAGTGTTCTGTTCAGGAAGTTGTCTCCTATGGCAATGATTTCAAGGCTCTTCCCCACTTTTTTTTTCTAACAGTTTTAGTGTGTCTGGTTTTATGTTGAGGTCTTTGAGTCATTTGGACTTTAGTTTTGTGCAGGGTGATAAACATGGATCTAATTGTATTTTTCTACAAGTAGATATCCAGTGAGACCAGCAGCATTTGTTGAAGATGATGGCTTTTTTCCCATTGCATGCTTTTGGCTTCTTTGTCAAAAATCAAGTATCCATAGTTGTGTGGGTGTATTTCTTTTTTAAATTATTTTGTTTTGTAAATTACAGTTTATTCACTTTGTATCCCTGAAATAGCCAACTCTCTCATCCCCTTCCAGTTCCACACTCTCTCCCTCATCTCCTCCCTTGCCCCTCCCCAAGTCCCCTGATAGGGGAAGTCCTCCTCCCTTTCCACCTGACTCTAACCTATCAGGTCTCATCAGAACTGGCTGCATTGTGTTCCTCTATGGCCTGGTTAGGCTGCTGCCCCCATCAGTGGGAGGTGATCAAAGAGCCAGCTACTGAGTTCATGTCAGAGACAGTCCTGTTCCCATTACTAGGGAACTCTCTTGGTGACTGAGCTGCCATGGGATACATCTGTACAGGGGTTCTAGGTTATCTCTATGCATGGTCCTTGGTTGGAGTATCAGTCTCAGAAAAGACCCCTGGGCCCAGGTTTTTTGGATCTGTTGCTCTCATTGTGGAGCTCCTGTCCCCTCCGGGTCTTCCTATGTCCCACTTCTTTCATAAAAATCCCTGCACTCTGCCCAAAGTTTGGCTATGAGTCTCAGCATCTCCTTTGATACCTTGCTGGGTAGAGTCTTTCAACGGCCCTATCTGGTAGGCTCCTGACCTGTTGCCTGTTGTCTTATTCTTCCGATGTCCATCCTGTTTGCCTTTCTGAGTGAGGACTGATTATCTTACCCAGGGTCCTCCTTGCTTAGCTTCTTTAGATGTACTGATTTTAGTATATCCTATAGTATATATCTAATATCCACTTATGAGTGAGTATATACCATGTGTGTCTTTCTGGTTCTGGGACACCTCATTCAGGATGATCTTTTCTAGTTCCCACCATTTTCCTGCAAATGTCATGATTTCCTTGTTTTTAATTGCTAAGTAGTATTCCATTGTGTAAATGTACCACAATTTCTGTATCCATTCCTCAGTTGAGGGGTATGTGGATTGTTTTCAGATTCTAGCTATAACAAATAAAGCTGCTATGAATATAGTTGAGCAAATGTCCTTGTATACTTGAGCATGTTTTGGATATATGCCTAGGAGTGCTAGCTGGATCTTGAGGAAGCACTACCTTCTATAAAGAAAAATGACACTGTCATCAGAACAAAATGACAGCCTACAGATTGGGAAAGGATCTTCACCAACACTGTATCTGACAGAGGGCTAATATCCAGACTATATAAAGAACTCAAGAAGTTAAACAGCAAAAAATCAAGTAATCCAATTAAAAATGGGGTACAGAGCTAAAAAGAGAATTCGCAATAGAGGAATATCGAATGGCAGAGAAATAGTTAAAAAATGCTCAAAGTCCTTAGTCACTAGGGAAATGCAAATCAAAATGACCCCAAGATTTCAATTTACATCCATCAGAATTGCTAAGATCAAGAACTCAAGTGACAACACATGCTGGAGAGGATGTGAAGAAAGGGGAACCCTCCTTCATTGCTGGTGGGAACGTAACCTTGTACAACCACAATTTGGCACTCTCTCAGACAATTAGGAATAGTGTGGATTTATTTCTGGGTCTTCTATTCGATAACATTTATCCACCATTCTGTTTCTATGCCAGTACCATGCAGTTTTTATTACTGTTGCGCTATAGTACAGCTTGAGATCAGGAATGGAGATACCTCCAGAAGCTCTTTTATTGTACAAGATTGTTTTAGCAATTCTGGGTCTTTTGTGTTTTCCATATGAAATTGAGAATTGTTCTTCTTTTTTATATACTTTATTTTATTTTTTAAACATTATTTACAGTTTATTAACTTTGTATCCCAGCTATGGCACATTCCCTCATTCCCTCCCAATTCCACCCTCCATGAGGGAGAATTGTTCTTTCAAGGTCTGTAAAGAATTGTGTTGGTACTTTGATGGGAATTGCATTGAATCTGTAGATTGCTTTTGGTAGGATGGCCATTTTCACTATGTTAATCCTACTGATCCATGAGCATGGGAAATCTTTCCATCTTCTCAGAAAATTAGGAATAGTGCTTCCTCAAGATCCAGCTATAGCACTCCTAGGCATATATCCAAAACATGCTCAAGTATACAAGAAGGACATTTGCTCAACCATGTTCATAGCAGCTTTATTTGTTATAGCTAGAATCTGAAAACAACCCACATACCCCTCAACTGAGGAATGGATACAGAAATTGTGGTACATTTACACAATGGAATACTACTCAGCAATTAAAAACAAGGAAATCATGACATTTGCAGGAAAATGTTGGGAACTAGAATGAGGACCTCATCCTGAATGAGGTCCCAGAAGCAGGAAAGACACACACAGTATATACTCACTTATAAGTGGATATTAGTCATATAATTAATATAGGATAACCATACTAAAATCTAAACTACTAAAGAAGCTGAACAAGAAGGAGGACCCTAGGGAAGTTGCTCAGTTCTCACTCAGAAAGCAAATGGGGTACACATTAGAAGCAGGAAAAAAAAAACAGACAACAGGACAGGAGTCTACCACAGAGAGCCTGTATTGAAACAGATGCTGAGATTCATAGCCAAACTTTGGGCAGAGTGCAGGGAAGGAAGGGGGAGATTTACAAAGACCTGGAGGGGGCAGGAGCTCCAAAAGGAGAGCAACAGAACCAAAAAATCTGGACCCAGGGGTCTTTTCTGAGACTGATACTCCAGTCAAGGCCCATGCATGGAGAAAACCTAGACCCCTTGCTCAGATGTTTCCCATGGCAGCTCAGTCTCCAAGTGGGTTCCCTGGGAGGGGAGCAGGAACTGTCTCTGACTTGAACTCAGTGGCTGGCTCTTTGATTGCCTCCCCTTGTGGAGAGTGAAGCCTTACCAGGTCACAGAGGAAGACAATGCAGCCAGTCCTGATGAGACCTGATAGGCTAGGGGGGAGGAGGACCTCTTCTATCAGTGGACTAGGGGAGGGGCATGGGAGTAGAAGAGGGAGGGAGGATGGGATTGGGAGGGGGCTCCAGCTGAGATACAAAGTGAATAAATTCTAATAAATAAAATAAAATAAAAAATAAATATAAAAAACTGAAACAAAACAAACAAAAAAGAACTCTGCAATTAATAACCTTAAGTTATTTTTATTTTTTTAGCAAAAGCTTAAAGAAAATAAAGTTAAACTAGAGTTATTTTATATAAGTATAAAAACTTATTGTATAATTTGGTATACTGTAACAAATTACATTGAAAACAGCCAAGGAATACTCAGGCCATTTCTTTTTTTACAAGGAATTGGGCTCAATTGAATAGTACCTACATCAGTATATACTTAACTTACACTTTGTCTTATTTTGTGGTAGTATTATCAATCTCAATATATATGGCTGAAAAACTTTTCTTTTAACCTAATATATTATGGAATATATCAATTTTTATAAAATTCACTATAAAGTTAATGGTTTGCATAAAAAGGCAACATATAGAAACAAAAAGTTTTCTTCATTAGGTAATGTTAGCTCACATCAAAGGCCTGAAATATTGGTCTTCAGCTAAGAAAAATGGCAATGGTTTAACAGAGTAATTAATATAGCAGGTGGGAGATAGCCAGGTGACTTGAAAAATTCATACTTCAAGGGGAAAAAACAACAAAATGACCATACTAAATATCTTAATCATAGTAGTAATAACATTGAATAATTTGCCTTGAATTTGTATAATTTAGAATTCAAGACTAGGCAATGCAGCTGCATGCAAATGAAGTAACTGTCAGATCGTATACATGAGTTTAAAACAGCATGATGTGCAATTGTTTTCTATCTTTTGTGAAGGAGTCATTGTTACTGGTTTTTTTCCATGTATTATAAGAAATGAGGCTCATCAAGCAGACAGCTTCTAAGAACCAGCTAGACACACCATTTAATAACAGGGCACAGCCCAGGCCAGTGATGGTGCAGAGGGTCCTCTCCCTGTTGTGATAAGGGGCAAGGGTGAGATGCAGACAGTACTGGAAGCAGAAAGCTTCCCTGCCTTCCTAGTCTTATCTCTTGGCTGCTCTGAGAAGGAAGGAGAAAGGGGCCTCTGAAAAGAGATGCCTTATTATTAAACATTTATTCCTAAATAGGCTAGTAAAGGTGGTGAAAAGAAGGCTGAAAGCCCCTAAAGCCTTCAATGTTCCTGCTACAAAGAACGGATGTAGCTGGCCAACAAGAACTTTGAGAAAAAAAGATTTTTACCCTGAATGTCTGATGAGTACCTTTGATTTCCCATGGTCTTTCTATATCAAAGGTTGTCTCAATAGCATGAAGTCTGAGGCATGGAAGGATAGCTGAACTACTAACACACATAGTGTGCAAGCATAAGGATCTGAGCTCAGATCCGTAGCTCACACACACAAAGCTGGGCATGGTGGCACCCATCTGTAATCCTAGCACTGAGGAGTTAGAGATAGGAGTATTCCCTAGGGCTTAATGGCCAGCTAGTCTTGCTGAATTCATAAGCTCCAGGTTCAATGAGAGGTCCTGTCTACTGCCTATGACAGACACTTTGTAAAAAGTCAGTACTTTTGATGAGCACTTCATGACCCCATGCAAATAAACATACAACAAGGATGGGCTCATCGAGACTGGACTTGACTTCATTAACCACTTAATTTTGGCCCACCCTGCTTCTCCATAATGAGCAGATGACAATGATTAGAAAAGTAAACTCATGGTCATACCCAGTGTTGAAATTTCCCATATTTCTTTAGGTTAAAGCACACCAAAGGATTAATAGGACCTATGAGGGTTAACTGAAAGCTTTTGTTGTCCAACAAGTCTTTCTACCATACACTAGGCAAGCTGTAAGGACCAGCATTCAGGATATACTTTCAGGAGCCTAGCATGGTATATCACAAGGGTAATTTGAGCACTTGCAAGGCAGAGACAAGCAAAAGGAATTCAAAACTGGCTTTGGTTGTATGTAAGGTTGAGGCAATCTGGGCTACATGAAACCTTGCCTCAGAGAAAAAAGTATTTATTTGTTCCATGTTTTCCATTCATGAAGAAATAAGGAAGGCTTTATGATAAGCTCAAATGCCGTCAGTGAGGAAGCAGGGCATTATGCCACAACTTTTAAAATCATGATTAAAAAAGGTTTAAATGGTTAACTAGCAATCCATATGCAAAGTAGATGTAAACACAAATTCCAGGGCCTCAACAGATAGTCTTTGGACTATCTATAAGGATCAGTAGATAATGTAAAAGTGCTAAGTGCTTAATGATGACTGACTTTGGCTATGAGCTAGGATCAGATGTTTACTTTTATTTATTCTTTTTCAGGCTGTTTTCCTAAGGTAGTTATATTTGTTACTAACACTCAGTGATTCAGCCTGTCACCTATATCACAGTACCTAGTTAAAAAAAAAAAAACCACCTCTTATTGTATTGGCTTATGTGTGATATATGTATTTGTTTACATGGGTGTGTGCCCAAGTTCAGGTGTATTCACAGGATCCTGTGTGTGCATTGCACGTGCACGCATGTTTGTGTATAAACCAGAAGGATGACACTGGGTCTTTTCTATTGGGCTCCACTTTAGGTTTTGGATACAGGGTCTCTTATTGAACTGCAGTCTTATAGGTTTGGCTAGTCTGGCTCACTAATGAGCTCCAGGAATCCTCCCGTCTCCACACCACTCCAAGCACTAGGGTTACAAGTGTGCAATGCCATGCCTCGTATTTATGTGGGTGCTGGGTATCTGAACTCAGGTCCTCATGCTTGTGGCACAAGCATACTGCTGACTGAGGCATCTTCCCAGTGCCAGTATCTAGCTTCTTATAGCCAAATAAAAGCTTTATACAGGAACTTAGCTATTGAGCTAGTCTTTTCACCTCTTTGGGAGTCTTCCTCAGAGACTCTCGTCAATCAGTAGATCAGTGTCATAGCACAAAGAATAAAATGGTCTCTTCCTGGTCATTACTTCTGCAACAGTTTTAGGTAACTTCTTTAAGTTTCATACATAGTACATTCATAAATGGCTGAAGATATGACATGAACAAATTTAAAAATATAAGCTAATGGTCCAGTGAAATGATTCAGTAAGTAAAAATACCTGCTGTCAAGCCTAATGACCTGAGTTCAATCCCTGGAGCCCACATGATATAAGGAAAGAACTGATCTATGTTTTCCTTTTTATCTACACACACACATACACACACACACACACACAAACACACACACACACACACACCATGGCACACATGTGTAATGTCACATGCATACTATGGCACATATGAAACACAACTTACCTACCCACCAAAACCCACAGATGTATACATCCATACAAAGAAAATAAATTAAAATGTAACAAAAATTAAATGTAAACCGAATAATATATTTCAAACTACTATATTTTGCTAAGTATTACTTTAAGGACCACAGATTCTGTCCTTATTTTTGAGGATGTTAATACTTGCCTGCTCATGGATAATGCCAGACAATTCCTTTACCATGTCTCTGAAATTTGATTTTAGTCCTTCATGGTACTCAACTTGATCCTCTTTAATTAACCGCTCATTTAGTTCAAGTGCAATGCTGCATGCCTGTATGAATTTCCTGTGGATAAACATGAAAACACAAAGGATAAAAGTTTTGTAATTTTTTTCTTTCAAAGTAACACCAACCATCAGTTTGACAATTAATTTTGATTATGACTTTCTTAAAGAAGACTGGAATTTCCTGTTTTCTCACTATTAATTATGGACACTTCCTCAGTCTAAGATATATTTTAACTTTCTTTTATATTTTTGCTTTCTGGTTTCTGATCTGTTTTAAACCTTGGTTCAGTGCCTGGTGCACACTTTTAATACCAACACTCAGGAAGCAGAGACAGGTGGGTGTCTGAATTTGAGGTCAGCCTAGTCTACATAGCTAGCTCCAGGCTAGCCAAAGCTATATAGTGAGACCCTGTCTCAACACAAGATAAAAATAAATCAACACCTGGTCCCTAGGAACCTTAATAGAGTTATTTACTGTCACTCATTCAAACAGAAGTCATTCGGGGCTTACTATTTGCCAAGTGTATTATAATATTTGGACCCGTAGAAATAGGGAAAAAGAGCAGAAGAACTATCATAAAAATATTTTCTTTTTTTTTCTTTTAGTTTTTCAAGACAGAGTTTCTCTGTGTAGCCTTGGCTGTCCTGGACTTATGTTGTAGACCAGGCTGGCCTAGAACTCACAGATATCCACCTGCCTCTGCCTCCCCAAGTGCTAAGATTGAAGGCGTTCACCACTGCCCAACCTGGCTAGTCTTTCCTCCCATTATTTCATATTTATGCTAATTTTTACTCATGTATTTTTTTTCATGTGTTTAATCCTGACACTTCAAAGGTAATGCACATGGGTACATCCATATTTTGTGTTCCTGTCATAGCAACTAGTAGAGTCTTTTGTACATGCCAGGCATAGACTATTAAATACTGGTGAATGAATTAATGCAGGTTACTCTGCAACCTGGAATAGACGATGACATGCAGACAGAAATAGTAAATGATAAAAGTCAGGGGCAAACAAGTGTATAGATTACTATCTTTCTCCTTAGTCTATTTGACTCTGTTCATCCTTATGTTCTATAACTAATTTCTGCTTACATATCAATCAGATTTTTTTTTCTGACCATTCAGACATGCCTTAGCTTACATGGATACTCATTGTAGAGAAGCAAAGGCATTCTCCAGCCCTGCAGAGCCCAAGTGGAAGTAAGAACACAGGGACTGGAAGGAAGTCTGTGCAACCTTCCCAGCCCCAATTTACTCATTCCCTAAATGGTCTGAAATGTTATAATGCAAGGTCAATTGGGCAAAGAAGGAAATCGTGTAATGAATATAGTCTTGGGTTTGTGTCATTTGAAATATCCAAAGCAATAAAGTAAGCTTGCATATTTAATCCTTTGGGGCACAGGAACAGGGTTAGTGCCTCTGAGCATGAAACAGATCATATAATTCCTGCCTACTTCGTTAAAGTGCCATTTAAAGGTCAATTAATCATTGCAAATGCAGAACACAGAGAATGCCCTTACTTGGTGAATATTTTTATTGCTGCCTTATTTTTGAAGAAAATAGAAGAAAATAATAGAAATATGATCTGAAAACTAATACTTACCTAAACATGTCTTTAAGCTCATTCACTTTCTTAGGTGGATATTTGGTAGCTTGACTTTCATTTAAGAATGCCCTTGCATATGCTAATGGACCAGCGTTGACCTAAATTACATACAAGAAAAAGATGATAGTGTGGCCAGCATGTACCCAAAAGGAGATTTTGCATTTTCCTTTTCATTACTCCACCCCAAGGGCTGAGGAGATAGCAGATATACAATAAAATACAGAAGAAACCCATATCATGGAGATCTGTTATGCTCATGAGAAGTTTGTGTGAAAATCATTAACTAAAGGCATTAATGTGGTAAAATGATACACCAATAAATTAGTTAATGATTTCTGCTGTGTAAATGCAGGACTTGGCCAGTCTTAGGGGTTAATATTAAAGATTTCTGACACAATAGAAAATTTATACAATAAGAACACAGGGGTTTTGTTTTTGCACCCAATAAGCACATAATACACAGCTGTAGTTAACAATTGCCCTGTGCCTTTACGAAAGCAAAAGAAACACCCCAAGCCTTTTTGAGCTTATTGGGCAACCAACCTACATACCTGCACAGAGACGCAGCCCTGCAGCTTTAGCTGCAGCTGAATCATGTCCACATCAGCAGAAGAGCAAAGCTTGTGAAGCTCTGCAGTCTTATCTTTTATTTCATCCGTAGCAACATCAATTGGTTTTAAATTCACCTGTTGTTCACAGTTTATAGGAATCCGCTTTTTCACATATGGAAATGAGTTTGAAGCTATGAAAATGGGAAGATTAATTTTATTTTTTTTCTTGAAGTAGCAATGGAACACTTTTATTTCATTTCCCCTTTTCTTTTTATTTATTCTTCCCTCATATAATACATCCTGATGGCACCCTCCCTTCCCAACAATCCTCTTAACCCCTCTTCCTCCCACCTCCCCTGGATCCATTGCTCCTGTCTACCTTCAGAAAAGAACAGGCCTCCGGCCTTCCTGTGTTATCAACCAGACATGGCATAACAAAATACAATAAGAGTAAGCATACATCCTCATACCAAAGATGAGGTAACACAAAGACCAATTTTAGAAAATAATTTATTCAGTAGAATTCAAGGACAAACCAGAATCACTTGTTTATGCCTTCCCAGGTTTTTTCTAGAAAAATTCCTTAGGGTGCCAACTAGTTCCTTCTTCTTCAAGATGAAAGGATACAATTATCTTTATGAGACACCTCTAAGCAATTAGGAATGACATATGGGAAAACGATGTTTTATTACAAGGACATGTTTATATAAACTTGTAAAATAATAAATGATTAAAATTTCAGTTACATGCTCCTGCTGGACAGCTGGTATCTGTGTATATGAGAGAGTAACAAGACAGATATGAAAGCAACATAAAGACTCCTACTCACACCAGGTGTGGTAGCGCACGCCTGTAATCCCAGCACTCAGGGAGGCAGAGGCAAGTGGATCTTTGTCAGTTTGAGGCAAGCCTGGTCTACAAAGTGAGTCCAAGACAGCCAGGGCTACACAGAGAAACCCTGTCTTGAATGCCCTGCCCCCCAAAAAGATTCCTACTTACTGGTCAAAATGGTTCGGCGTTTACATTGTTCTTCTATGCAGCCTTGCTTTTTGCCTGATAATGTATATGGAGCCTCAAAAACAAATCTGTTGATGTTATGATTTCTTTCAAACTCTGTCTTTCTTTCTGTGAGTTCTTTGTCATCAAAATAAGGCTTCACATAAGTGACTTGTATATGAGCAAATTTTGGATCAAGTTCTTTGGCATTTACCTATAAGGACAGATTTAAAAAATATCAATGAAAAGAAAATGAAAGCAAAGCTTACTGCTTTGAAACCAGCCTAGAAACACTGCCATTACAGTTGTGCTCCTGTACAACTGTACACCATCCTAGGGGAAATCATAGCTGTGTTTTACAGATAACTTATTTCTGATTATAAGGAAGGTGCAGAAACCGATAGAGACTACAGAAGTATAAGAACAGAAAACACCACTGTATTCTGAGCCTCCAGCAATTAGTATCATCCACATTTCACATATTTATTTCCAATTGTTTCCATGCATATATATTCTGAAAATTGAGATCACGTGAACAGTTTTGTAATCTGATCCTTAGATATTATTAAAATAGTTATGCAGTATGTGAAGTCCACCTCAATAAGAAGCTATTATTCTGTTTATACTGGAATGTTGACACTGGCGTTGAAACTCTTTGTATTATTTGAGACAGGGTTTACACTGTAGCTCAGGCTCACTTAGCATTCATTAGATAACCCACAGTAACTTTAAACTTGCAATTCTCCTCCTAGATTGGCCTCTTCAGTGTTAAAATTACTGGTGTGAAACAACACGAGTACGTTGACATGACTTTTAATGGCTGAATGAATAAAAATGAGTTACTGGATCATTCCCTTATTAATAGACACATTGGTCATTTTCTAACATTTTTCTATGTCAAGTCATGTTTTGGTGAACATCCTTGAATTTAAAATGGTGTGCTTTTTTGTTTCGATTGTTTGACTTATGATACAATTTTAGAAAGAATATTTACTTCAAAAAATTATATATCTTTGAGGATTTTAATATATTGTCTAATTATACCACAAAGTAGCCTAACAATCTGGATATCTACAGCAGTGTTTGATATCATGAGCGGATATTTAAAAAAATAGTTTATTATTTTTATATTTTTATTTCATGTGTACGAGAGCTTGTCTACATGTATGTATAACGCACAGTGTACCTAGAGTGCTTGCCAAGGTCAGAAGTGAACAACAAATCACTGGAGCTAAATGATGGTTGTGAGCCATCATGTGGGTGTTGGGAACTGAGCCTCAGTCCTCTACAATAGAAGCAAGTATGCTTAACCACTGAGCCATGTCTTCAGCCTTCACAAGTAGGTATTCTTACTTACATCTGTTTAATCCTGCCCAGCAGAAAGGGATCAAAAAGAAAATACAATGACTGTATGGTTGAAGACATATAAGTTTAGCTATATGACTGGGGTATAATTCAAGTGGTAGAATGGTGGCTTAGCATATACAAAGTACTTGGTTCAATTTCCAGTAACAACAACAAGATAATACAAAGGTCTAGCTTTAATTTCATGAGTCATCTAAATTCCACACCAAGAACTATTGCTGCTGTCCTTGCTGACAGTTCGCCTGTGGGTTCTCGAACTCTCTAGAATTTCTCCTTAACTCTAGACAAAACTGAGGATATGCTTTCAGTGTTTTCTCAACAAAATCTGCCTGGTGACTTGCTTACTATCTCTTTTTCATTTATCAGTTACAGCTGTCTGTTTAGTGAAGTAAAAGAAAGGAAGGAAGGAAACAAGAAAGGAAATGAAGGAAGAAGGAAAGAATAAATAAAAAACCAACAAAATCTCCCTCCAAACAGTCTCTGTATCCTTTTACCCTCTACATATGTAGGCATAAGGACAAGGGACAGAAAATGTCTTTAACACATGTTAACCTCTTTAAATCCCTTCTATTCCCTTGGCTTGCTCTAGAAACATTAACCTTTCTCTCCCATTTCCCTTATTTTAGCCAAAAGATTCCGAAATAATTCTCTCACATTTAAAAGCTGAATTTTTTTTAGAAGAACCTCAGTCAAAGTAATTGTTTGGCTAAGATGAAATACAAATAGGAAATAAAATGTTCAAGTCGGATGCCAAACCTTAAAATGTTTGTACATACATATATTAAGTAGTACATAGTTTATATATGAATAGCAAAACAACAACCAACCAACCAAAACAAACTAACAAACAACAGCAACAACGAAAACCCTTCTTCCCAGACAAGACCACCAGGCTCATTTACATATAGAGATAAGTTTATATGAATTTCCAGTTTTAATACAAATGTACTTACTATCCCTATGATCCTGTGTCTTGCTTTTTTTTCTTTAATGACACCATTTATTTTTCTTAAGGTTATGGTTAGTGTTAGATGGGTTAGGGTTATGGGTTTAGGGTTTAGGGTTAGGGATTTGGTTTAAGGTTTGGTTTTGTGTTAGGGTTAAGGACTTATAGTTAGGGTTAGGGATAGGGTTAGGTTTAGGGTTAGACAAGTTATGATTATGGTTATGGTTAGATGGCTTAGGGTTAGGGTTAGTGTTAGTATGTTATGGTTAGGGTTATGGTTACGGTTAGACAGATTAAGGTTAGGTTAGGGTTAGGTTAAAAGTAAGTGTTCCGGTTAGTGTTAGGTTTAGGGTTAGGTGTTTAGTGTTAGGATAGCTGTGAGGCATAGGGTTAGTGTTAAGGATTAAGGTTAGGGTTAGACGGGTTAGCATTATTGTTAGGTTTAGATGGGTTAGAGTTAGGGTTAAATTTAGGATTAAGGTTTAGTGTTAGTGTTAGGGTTAGGGGATCAGGGTAAGCTTTAGGGATAGGGTTAGGTTTAGGGTTAGACTGGTTAGGGTTAGAGGGATTATGATTATGGTCATATGAATTAGGGTTATGGTTAGGTTTAGGATTAGGGTTAGAGTTACTGGTTAGGATTAGGGTTAGGGATAGGGTTATTCAATTTAGGGTTATGGTTACAGTTAAGGTTAGGGTTAGGGTTAGGATTAGAGTTAGGAGTTAGGGTTAGGGATAGGGTTAGTGTTCGTGTTAGGGTTGGAGTGGTTATGGTTATGGTTAGTGTTAGATGGGCTAAGGATAGGGTTAGGGTTAGGGTTTAGGGTTAGGGTTCAGTATTGTGTTAAGGTTAGGGGGTTATAGTTAGGGTTTGGGATAGGGTTAGGTTTAGGGTTAGATGTGTTAGGGTTTATGTTAGATTGATTAAAGCTAAGGTTAAGGTTAGTGTTTGTGTGTTAAGTTTAGGGTTAGGGTTAGGCTAGATTGATTACAGCTAAGGTTAAGGTTAGTGTTAGTGTGTTAAGGTTAGGGTTAGGTGGGTTAGGGTTGGGGTTATGGTTAGGGTTAGGATTAGATGGGTTAGTGCTATGGCTATGGTTAGGGTTAGAGGGGTTAGAGCTAGGTATAGGGTTAGTGTTAGGTTTAGGGTTAGGTGGTTAGTGTTAGGGTTAGGGTGAGGGTTAATGACATATTTTGATATCATCATACTGATAATGATAAACCCTTCATCCTGCCAAACATGATGGCTAATAACGATAATTCTAGCACTTTTGAAGCTTAAGAAAGCCTCGACTACACAGCGAGTTCCTGGTCTTCCTGAGCTACAAAGTGAGATTCTGTCTCAACACCACTCTCTCCCCATCAAAAATACACAATAACAATTAACTACTCTTTTTATTCATAGGAGACTGTACCTATTATATAATATTACTATTGTACATTATTTCTACCATGTAGGTAGCTATCTGAGTATCAGGCTTTTCCCAGGCTTTTATAGCAACAAACTTCCTTTAGCAAACAACCTTATGCATGTATGTCTATATTATAAAACTTTAAACGTAGTATTGTTGGGTCAAAGAGCACATACATTTAAAATCCTGGAAAACATAGCTAAACTTCTATTCAAGTTGCTTTTGCCTTTAAGCAAATTTTGTTCTTTGGCAAGTAAAAAGAGTGGTTTGTTATTGTCTTTCTTGACATAGTAGCTCAGGGCTATAATTCTCCCCACCTCCACCCAGCCCCCCAAACCACACACATACAAAAGAATGTTCTAAAATTTTACTTTATACGTTAAAAATTGAATTCCTTATATAAAGTGGCAAAATCGCTCCACAGAATCTATGACTAACACTTCTGTAGCTTTTAAACCATATTGGGATGACTTATGACAGAAAACATAAAATAAATGCTAGGCAATTGCTTGTTATACTATATTACCTAGGGAAGAGTTACAAAGAAAACAACGTTCAGGTAATATATATGCCTATAGTTTCTGCACTCAGAGGGTGGAGGCAGGTCCTGCATTTCAGGCCTACTTAAGTCAGATACTGTTAAAAAATATTTTACCAGCCTGTATGTTGTTGTGTAACAATTTCTTAATAGGTAAAGCTCTTCATTTTGGTCCCTAAGATAGAAGCTATTCTAAAGGGAGGTAGGACATTGCACTCTTCAAGGAAGCTGGTCAGGAGACACAATGTTCTTGGACATGAAATAATCCATCTTGCAGGGAAGCTCAGTTAAGGAAGTAAACAACTTAATAGCCTCATGGGTCCCTGAAACTTACCGTATTCACCAGGTCTCTCCTTTCCCAAGCATATATAAGGGCTACTAAGAGACATTCACAGATTAGCCGAACTGCCTGAAAGAGGCTTAGCCCATATGAGCTGCCTTAAAAAGAAACTTTCTAATCTGTGGAACTGCCTGTTTTTTGAGCTGTTTTTGAGTCATTTCTATTCTAGTAACTTCTTACCTATATTCCTATAAATAACCCTGACAAAGCTCAGTGGCACAACAAATTGAACTTTAGTGGCTTCCTTGCTTTTATCTGGGATGAGTAGCCATTTGTTCATGTCTCCCTGGGAATAGTGGCAAACAACATGGGTTACATAGGGAATTTCAGACCAGCCTGGGCTACAATGTAAGAACTTGTCTCAAAACAAAGCAAAATGAACCAACAAACATAAAAGTCTGCCCCTGTTCAATACAGATGTAGTATTTTCTAGAACATTCTGCAACCATGATTGGTTGACCATGTAGCTGTAAGATGCATAGCTATGAGGGGACGACTGTATTTTACATGAATAGGGATGGCTTCGTATATGTTGCCTGTGAGAAGTACAGAATGTCAGGAGTCAAGTTGCTTGACAATGCCTCACTCTCGGTCTAGGTTTTCAGAGGCAGAACAGATGGTCTAGAGAACCTGGCTCATCATTACCTCTACACTTTTACAGCAGTCAATAGCATGGGAAGGAGTGGAGACTCTGTGGCTTCAAGGGCAGGAAATTTTCTACTGTCTTAATTCAACAAAACTTTCACTGAAGCTTATAGAAAAGTATTGCTGGATATTACTCTGGAACCCACTGTCATATCTACTTTTAAATGTCTTAGGCCTATCTTCAAGACAATACCACTACCAAGAGAGACAAGCATTTCTAGAAAGTGAAGAGGGGGAATTTCTCTCTGTCACTGCTGTCTACTTGACTTTGGGTGTTTTGCTGAAAGTTACTGAGTAAATGTAGCCACAAACTCTGCACTATGGAAGTCTTTTCTACATCAGTAATAAGCTCTCATCTTGGCAACTCTTAGGACTCAGGCATTCTGACTGATTCCCCAAAGGCTGACTAGAAGGAGTAGCACATTTCCTACAAAACAGCCTCTCTTGCTAGAACTTTCATACCTTGTTCTGGTAGGGCCTAAAGGGATGAATAATACTTTGGGTAAGACCAAAAATATCTCTCCATAAATGGACTTCATTAGAAATGCAGCTATGGCTCATGCTTGTAATCACAGTACTTGGGAAACTGAAGGGCAAGGATTGTTACGAGTTTGAAACCCGCCAAAACCCAAAAGAAAACATTGGAGGATGGGGATCTACAGAAAAAACCCTTGGCAGTGAAGGCAAGAGGACCTTTTTGAACCCCAGAACCAGATAAAAAAGCTGCATCGCACACCTGTAATCCAGGAAGGTAGAGATAGTCAGTCCCTGAGTTAGATAGACTGCCAGCCAGTCGATCTAATTTGGAGAGTAACACATTCAGTTGGAGACCATGTCTCAAAAAATAAAACAGGTGGAGAGTGATTGAAGAAGACACTCAACATTGACTTCTGTCTTCCATATGCATGTGTTCACATGTACACATATGAACACACACAAAAATAACAATAAAATGAAAGTATATCACTCTTGTTGAACTAGGGCTATTTTAGCTCAGTATAACAGCCCTCTGTGCCTCTGGATGATTTTAATCATACAGTAGTCAAGAATCATGATATAGAACTGTATTACAACAATTGGACTTTATTAAACATAAATCTCTCTATTATTATTAATGAATGTGTTTAATGTAACTTAGTCATCACTTTCTACATAGTAACTCATTTAATGTATGTAACAACCTCACGGGGAAGGTACTAGTGATTCCATATTTCAAATGAGAAAACTCAACTCAGAGTAGTTAAGTCATTTCCCTATAGTCACATAGCTGGCAGAGAATGGAGATTTGAGTCCTGGCCTCCCTGATTTTAAAGGCCCCATTCTTTCTGCCATTCTCCAATAGAGTCATCTTCCATGCTTTCCTCCCACATATCAGGAGCAATGCATTAGGCCTGTAATAAATGAACAGTGATTTTCAAATGCATGGCATAGGTTACCTTGTCTGAATCCTGAATTATTTTGACATTTTCAGTACCAAATTTTTCACCATAAAGTTTCACAAGTCTCAAGGAAACCTCTGAAAGACCAGTAAGCTTGGGTTCTTTATAGATGTATTCTTTTCCATCTTCTTCTTCAAAAAAAGACTATTAAAAAGGTAAAAACAATAATAGTTTACAAATAATATACAAGAAAAGCATTCAAGGAAAATATGCATGGCTAGTGACAATATATTTGAATACACTTAAAATAATACTTATTAATATTAGTTTTATCATATTTATGTTGGCTGGTTTTATGTCACCGCGACATAAGCTAGAGTAATTTGGGAAGTTTGAACGTTATTTGAGAACATATTTTGTCACACAGGCCTGTGCAGAAGCCTATAGGGCATTTGTTTAATTAGATATTAATGAGGGGAAGGCCCAGCCCATTGTGGGTGGTGCCATCCCTGGGTTGGTGGTTCTGAGTTCTATAAGAAAGCAGAATGAGCAAGCCATGAGGAGCAAGCCAATAAGAAACATCCCTCCATGGCTTCTGCATTAGCTCCTGACTCCAGCTAGGTTCCTGCCCTGTTTGAGTTCCTGCTCTGACTTTTCTCAGTGATGAAGTATGATCAGAGAGCTGTAAGCTGAAATAAACCTTTCCTTCACAAGTTGATTCTGGTCATGGTGCTTTATTATACAAATAGAAACTCGAAGACCGTATTAATATTTTATTTTTAGTATATTAATAATATAAAAATGTCACATGCATTTATTCAATCTTGTTACTATGAATAAGTTGAGAATTGTCAAATGCACAGGCATATAAACATTATTGTCTAGTGGGGAAGATGTAATATGGAATTTTAAAATTAATTTAATTAATTATTCCCAAGTTAGATTTTTCCTGCTCTATGTACTCAAATTAATATATAAACATATTATTGGTAGGAGGGGACTAACATAGATATTTTTATTTTCATGAATTTTATTCAGAAAGAATCCACACCTTGCATCTCTGACCTAATTAGAGAGGAGAAACAAAGTAAACTAGAACATTACAAAACGGGCTCCCTCCTATGTTAAAAGGAAGACAGACTTCCATAAGCAACAACTACACAAAGGCCATCTAATAAGTCAAAGGCAAACATTTCTAAAAACCAAACAACTTGATGAATGAACTTTACTAAAGTACACTTACCTGGCCATAAAAGGCAACTCTGAAGAAAGTACCTAAAAGTCGTTTTTTGGTGTGCATAACCTCCAAAATTTTTGTGTAAGCACCATGAAGAGTTCTATAGACTTGGGTCAGTTTCTGAAAAATGAGAATATAGAAATTATCTTTGTGTTTTTGTCAGTCATTAAGTGTCATCAAAATCAACATATAAGAGTAAAACACTGTGAATGTTTAGGGTTTTTTTAATATTGTTTTTTTTGTTGTTGTTGTTATTGCATATTTCACTTTTGAGACAGAGTCTTGCTGAATAGCTGAAGATGGCCTGGTATTCACTATGTGCTCACTATTGTACCAGGCCATCCTGGGCTATTAGCAGGACCTCACCTCCAAAGTTGCAATAAAGGGTGCTCAGGCTGCATCTGAGTGGTAGAGAAATTGCCTAGATTGTGCCTGGGTTCAATGCCTAGAATTGCAAAACATTTTATATCATACGAATATGTGCATTTTACCCATTTATGCATAATTATTAAGTTATTTTTAAATATAATTCTTATGTGTGTGAATGTTTTGCTTTCATGTATGTCTGTGCGGCACAGAAGTCAGAAAAGGGTATCAGACTCCCTGGAACTGGATTTACAGATGGTTGTGTGCCACCATATGGGTGCTAGAAACTGAACCCAGGTCCCCTGCAAGAGCAACAGGTGCTCTTAATTGCTGAGCTGTTTCTCCAGTCCAATTTGTAAATTCTTTCAAAAAATTTTTGGTGAACCAATGAGTTTTATGGGGTTTGCTAACAGGAATATGGGCGAGATAAGCTCTTATACAAGCAAAAATGACTCAAAGTCAGCTGTATCACCAAAAGCCACCCCTGTGGCTTTTTTCATGAAAGCTGAAACCCTGGAGCACACTGTACAACTTACAGGCAGCTCAACAGGTTGAAGATGGTCTGTTTGAGGGAGCTCAGTTGATTTGAGACTCTTTTGGGTAGCTCAGCTGGTCTGAGAATATCTTTTAGCAGTCTTTACCATTTATATTGGAAAGGACAGAGCTTAGCACCTCTGGTCACCTTCAGGGATTTCCTGAATCTTTTACGTTTAAAACAGGCTTTGTTGTTGTTTGGGTTCTTTGTTTGTTTGTTTTTATTTTGACACAGCATCTCACTATGCAGTCTAGGCTGGCTTCAAACTTGAGGCAATCATCCTGTATCAGCTCTACAAAGTGGTTGTATTATACTTATATGCCACCACACTCAGCTCATCCCACCTCTACTCTTAAAATAGCTTGACTACCAAGCCATCTTCCTCCTCTTTTTTTCAGTAAAGTTGCAGTAGAAATTATGATATGGACCCAAAGACTTGAATATTAAAAAATTCTGTCCCATGAACATGGCAGCAGATGTTCACTAGAATTTATCAACAATTTTCCTGGCAGGCCAAATTGATAAATCATCACAGCTGAGTTATTACTGGTATCCTCCTACGTTTCTTCATTATGGTCAGCCAGCACTTTTCGTCTTTGCACTCAAGTTCAAGGAAAAGAATAATGTTTCTAGGTCTCTATTGGGCAATATGAATGTTTCATAGTTTTGAAAATCCAGGAACGAAAGTTACAATCTAGACTGGGGAAGTCTTGGATATAGAGCATGTTTTTAGCATGCTCAAGGCCCTGGGGTCAATCCTTGGTACCACAAAGAAAAAGAATAAAATAAGTATATTTAGTTTATGGTAAAATTCTAATGTCGTAATATTTCTTCAGAAGACATCAGAGTAAACAGATAGGAACAGCATTATATTAGTTATTCAGCCAAGAGAAAGTATGAGAGACAGTGGTGCCAGTGTGTCCATCTCCTACCTCAAACTCGCGGCGTTTCTCATAAATTGGAATAATCAACTTGGAAATCTCAGAAATTACTTCATAGCGCTCTGCCTTCCACAAGCCATCCACACACTGTTCTAGCAACTCCAGCAAAACCTCCTGAATTAAGAGAAATAGTTAAACTGGGTTTTAAAAATAGCTTGGGACAAATCAATTTTGAAGCACTTTAACTTACTAAAGAACAAACAAAATGGGAAAAATTCAAGCAAATGCACACTTATATTTGCATGATTACATCTTCCTTCTGTCCACTGCTTTCTTCTGAATCAGGGTCTATCTGTGGAACCCAGTTTCCTGTCCTCCAATTTGTGAGCTTCCTACCTTAGCCCTCTGAGTGCTAGGATTACAAGTACGTGTCAGCAGGTACAGCCTCATAACTCTTTTCTAAATCAGATGTTACAAGTGCTATAAAATTAGAAATATTTCTAAAAATGGAGTTAATATCATCAGTAAGCTATTTTTTGTTGACCTGGGAATAGAGGCTTTACTTGCAGTTTATTGTTTGTCCCGAATCATGTACTCAGCTGACCTGAAAGTCAAAGAGTGATTTACTAGGGGAGGGAAATCATGCCAGGGCAAGACAGGGCAGGCAGTAAGGGTAGAAGAAGGATGGTTGGATACAATCAATGCATGAATGCTATATGCATGTATAGAAATATCAATAAAAATATGTTTTAATAAAAAGAAATAACTAAACAGAGAATGTATAAGTTTCACTAAGCTTGTATATCTCCATTATTTTTCTTTCATATTGAAACAATATTTGCATAGAATATTAGTCTAAAGAGAATGTGACAGCTTTTCAAGGTAATACATTAGTGATTTAGTTTTTTATTAAACTGATACAATCCAGAGAAAGAACTCTTCCTTCCTATGAATGAACATTACGGATAGGATAATATCCTATGATAGAGCTCTCTCACCTTCCAGAATCATTAATAGCTGCTTGTAACAATTTTGTGAAGCATTATATCATGTTCTCAGTAATACAAACAAAAAGAAAGAAAGGAAGAAAGAAAGAAAGAAAGAAAGAAAGAAAAGAAAAAAAAAAGAAAAAAATGAGGCCAACTGCTGTGCTGCTGGCTTTAAATTTTAGCAACTTGTTTTCCTTCAGATCTATGGAACTGATTGCCAATATGACCCTTGTTTATCTCTTAGACAAAGGAACTCAGTGCAGGTGGCAATATTCTATAAATTGCATCCTATAAAATGCATATACTCAAAGTCTTAGAGAATATACAGGTGATTATTGTAAAGCTGACAAGAAAATTTAGCAAGTTAGATATAAGGTCAACATACAAGGTCAGTGAGATTTCTATATAATAGCAACAATACATGTTGAAACATAAAACAGAACAATCTAGTAAACAATCTAGTGAAGGCCTGTAATCCCAGTTCCTTGGAAGGATAAGCTACAAGATTCAGAAGTTTAAGATCTCTCTGTACTCTAGAGTGACTTCAAAGGAAATTCATGTAAGAGTTTATATAAGTGGGACCCTATCAAAGAAAGTAAAAAAGGAACTGGGGATATAATATAGCTCAGCACTTGCCTAGTATGTGTGAGGTTTTAGGTAAAATACTCCCCAACCACTCAAAAAAAATGACTGTCTGTTTAATAGGATTAAATTTTGAAAATGAAATAGACAAGCCAAAAACTGGTAAATACACATACATACACACTATACAGTATTTAGATTCATTATATACAAAGTATCCCCACAAATCAGTCATGAAAAGTAGCAGCACGGTTTTTAATGGGTAGAAGATATTTCAACAATGAATATACAGAAGAGGCTGGGGCAGGGGGATGGTGGGGCACATGACAAAGTGAATTGTGGAAGTGCAATTAAAAAGCAATAGATACACAATGCTTGTGGGAATGAAAATTAGTAGATCTGCTGGAGAAACTAATGTAGAAGTTCCTCAGAAGTTGTAGGTAAAGGAGCTGTGTCCAATACCATGTTCACTGAGGTACTACTCACAATAACCATGAAATGGAAACAGCTATATAAAAAGGAATGTTACTCAGCCAACAAGAATTGAAATCCTAGCTGGGCATGGTAGCACACACCTTTGATTCCAGCACTCAGAAGGTAGAGGCAGGTGGATCTCCATGAATTCAAGACCAGCCTGCTTTATAGAGCTAGTCCCTGGACAGCCAGAACTACACAGAGAAACCATGTCTCAAAAACAAAACAAAACAAAACAAATAAACATAAAAATATTTTAAAATAAAAATGTAATTTTATTGGAGGGTACACCACTTCAATATCTGTGAATGTCACATTTGCCTTTTTAGAAAAAAAAAAAAACATGGAATCTAGAATTTTATTTTTAGGTGATATGTTTGCCTGTTGTCCCTGAAGGCTAGAAGAGGGAAATCAGATCCCCTGAAACTGGAGTTAGAGGTGATTATGAACCATGATGTGAGTACTGGGAATCAAATCTGGCCCTTAGAAAGGATAAATACTCTTAAACACTAAGCCAGCCCTCTAAATGCTACATTTTAAAGCAAGATAATGGGAAGAATTACTGAGACAAGATTCTACCCTGCCAACAGGAATTCCATTGCCTAGACAATTTTATTCTTTAAAGCTCACCAACTCTTAGTCATTTTTAAAGTTAAGCCAGATCTAGCAACTTTTAATATAAATAGTGAAATGGGAAATTTCTATAAATGACAATGTAGGCCCTGGGGTCTTACTTCACTGTAGTGAACATCCATCATTCCAGCATCTTCTTTCATAGCTCCTTCTTCGTCTATATTGGGAGTAATTTTCTTGAAGGCTGAACACCCACTAGGGAATAATTCTGTGTGGAAAACCAGAAAGGGAGTATATTTATTACAAAAAAATGTTTGGTAAATAGCAGACGTTCTTAAAAGGATATGCTATTTTTATAACAGAAATGACTTTGGGTCAAAGTCATAAGTACAAGTTTCAGCTGTAAAATAATTTTATGTATTACTCAGATCTATTCTATCACTCTTCATCCCACCCAAAGTGAGCCCACATTCATTATAAGTAAGTTGTGTTTTTGGTGCACCATCTTCAATGGCTGGCATAGATGATTTTCTGATATAAAATTATATTAAAATGTTATCATTTGTGCATTTACTTTGTATATATCTAAACAAAAAGGCAGACATTTTTTAAATTTTAACATTTTTATTTTATATTATTCACAGGTTATGTATTTTGAATCCCAGCCGTAGCCCCCTCCCACATCTCCTCCCTATCCCGCCCGCCCTTCCCTCCCTCATCTCCTCCCTGCCCCTTTCCAAGTCCACTGATAGGGGAGGACCTCCTCCCCTTCCACCTAACTCTAGCTTAGCAGGTCTCTTCAGGAATGGCTGCACTGTCCTCTTCTGTGGCCTAGCAAGTCTGCTCCTCCCTCGGGGGGCAGGGAGGTCGAAGAGCCAGCCATTGAGTTCATGAAGGCAGACATTTTTGGGTGATCATCTCTAGTGTTTACATTTCACTGAGAGCTGGAAGGGGAATTCAGTCAGTTATTGGAAGAGTCTAGCTTGGGATTTATGACAGACAAGAAGTTTAACAGATGGCAGAGACGAAATATCCTTGGAGAATGGAACATTAAGACAACCATAGATTTGAAAGTTAAACAGACCCGACTCTAGTCCCGTGTCATTGCATGAATTTGGATGTTTGTCTCGCTAGTGTGTATAAAGTTTCTTCATCATCACCATCATCACCACTACCATCATAACAAGAATGATAATAAAGGTTAGTCTGAGAATTACATGAAAACATTTAGAATAGAGCTTAGCATGTAAGAAGGGCTAAATGAATTATTATTGCTAAATAAGCCTATCAATGTCATAAAACAGATTTCTCAAGACAGAATTAAACAACTACTACCAGCTGGACCCATGGGAAAGAGAGAGTAAACTGTAGCTGAAAAGCACATTTTACAACTGTGACCTAAATTGTTCTTGTGTAGCAAGAATCTAGGTGGAGAAAGCCACTAGATTTTCCTACAGTCTGGATTTTCTAGGATCTTGTGATTCAGAGAACAAAGGCACACTTCAGGTGTGACTGACATCACATTTATAACTGTTCTTCTCTCTTTAACTCTCACAAGTGCTGAGATAATGGGTGGGATACACACCAGCTAGCTTTGACTTTGAATCTTGATCTTAATGATCTTAGCACATGCCATGCTAGAGAAAGAAAGATGGAAACAGCCTAGTTAGGTACAACCACTTTGAGTCCAAATGACCCCGTGAAAAGAGTAGGTAAGATTTTGGAGGATGGGGAGAGCAGTGGCAATTCTTAATAAGTGACGACTGGCAGCCAGAAGAGTAAGGGGAGAGCATAAAGGGGAAAGCTGGAACTAGGAACAAACAAGGGAATGAAGTGCTTTGTGAAATTTTAGCTATAGGACACTGGGTACTAAGACTTCATTAGCATTACCCTATAAGGAATGAGAAGAAGAGATACTATGGAGAAGGAAATTGCATCTTATGGGAGAACCCGAAGGCTTGAAGCTTTGCTGAAAGAGGATGCTACGTGGTGGTACAAGAATGCAGAAAACTTGACTCTTGTCTTCCCTGGGGAGAAGTGTTGTGCCCTCTCTCAGGAAAAGAGAGAAGAATGCCAAAGCCTACTCTTCAGAGAGTGAGATCCACAAATGCTGAGGCTCTCAGACAAAATGAAAGAAATGCTGACTTGTCTGGGATCTTACATTTGAGGCCAAGAAAGAGTAACAACAACAAATGCCCCGTTATTACTGCTTTCAGTTGACTTGGGTGAAGGGAAGAACATGAGAATCTGTAAGGTATCTCTGGTACAACTAAGAGCAAGGGCAAGGTTACCTATTTGAGGGTAGGGTGGGGTCAGGGTCAACTGCATACCTACTTCCGTTTCATTTTATTTTCTTTCTTTTTTATGGGGAGGGGCAAGAATGAGACAGTCTTACACTATAGCCCAAACTCACTATGTGGCCCAGGATGGCCTCAAACTTCTAATTCCTGAATGTTGCAGTTTCAGGCATGAGCCACCATTTCTGGCTTCTTCCCGCCCCATTTCCTGGCACTTCAGTGCCTCAAACAAAGAATGGAAGATTCCAGCATTGGTCCTTCACTAATGTTGACACCCCTGGGGGCCAGGAAACTATCAGATAAAATAAAATTTATTTTTATAAAAAGAAAATTAAATGATAGAACATTTGTTTCCAACATGTCAGCTAATTAGCATTCTATTCCATCTCAATTGAGGAGAGGGGGTTGAGATAAGCTGCAAGCATGAGGCTTAGAAACAACAGAAAACAAGTTTTTGGTGTTGTATACCTGTCAGGGATTTAAAATGTGAACACGCTTTTTGTCTTCAGTATCAATGGACAATTCATTGAAAGCAAAAAATTCTAGACTGTCCTGATGGTCATCACTAAATGTTATTTAAAACATATTTTGCTTAAAGATTCAGGTCTTTTCTAGACTTTTCTAATACTGATAGCAAAACTGGATTGTAGTTATGCCTGAGGGCTAGGAAACCACCACATATAACAAACTTTATATACATATGTAAGTCTACATGATGGAACATTTGCTTCCAATGTGTCAGCTAGGCAATATTTTATTCCATCTTGATAAAGAATATTTTTATAGTATACTTAACTGTTTTAGATAAGCCATCTATCTTGATACCACTCTCATAGTTTAAGGAGCTAATTGAAAAAAAAAAAAGCTCTTTCAGATTTTTTTTAAATAATTGAAGCTAAGGTAGAAAAAACCCTGAGGATTTTACTACTGCTGCCCTTTTAGAATAAGGTTTTCTAGTTTTAAGAAAGTTGAATTCTCCAGGTTCAAAAATAGATAGCACCTATAAATAAATATATGAACAATAATCAAATTTAGTACTTTTTGTTTAAAATGTAAAACATCATTTTTTCCTCCTTAGAGCTTTGATTTTTAATGAAAGATAAATTCAAAAGAACCTTCAGGATATTATGAACTACCTCAGTGACAAGTTTGAACTACATCCACTTGTTAAGACAGGTCAGATTGCTGATTAAGATAGACGCCTAATGTTTAAACAATTAGAGCAAGAAATATTCTCTCTAAAGTGAAGGCTGACTAATGGAGATAAATCATTCTTGGTTTTGCTTACTCTGAAGGTCTTTGCACCTGTGAATAAAACAAGATTCTTGGGAAGAATTTCTAATATGATTACCTATTTTCAAAATCTAAAGGGTTTATTCTTAATGGGCCTGGAACTCTTATTTGAGATGCTCACTCATTAGAAAGCTGGGATAACAGGAAGGAAATTCTCTGGAAAGAATTTAAAACCACAGTCCTGTGTTTAAGATGCTCATATTTGTCAGTGGATTTGGAATTACAGGTATGCAACTTCAACTTTTATTTTGGGAGCAACTTGACAAACATATCAATGTTATAACTGAAAACAATGAAGTGAGCTGATCTTGATAAATTCTTTCTCCATTTTAGAACTACTTGTGGCGACTGGTTGTATAGACTGATGCTAAAGAACATGCTTATCATGCCTTTAGCCATTGGCTCAATCCCTAGTACCAAAAAAAAAAAAAAAAAAGAAAAAGAAAAAGAAAAAGGAAGAAAGAAACTGAAAACAACATATGCACGAAAAGGAGAAAACTGGAATACGCTAATTTTTGTTTTTCTTGCAATACATCATTTTTAATTCAAAGTCTTGGTGCTTGTGAGTAAAACAAGATTCTCAGGAAGAATCTGTAATATAATTACCTATTTTCAAAATCAAGAGTTAATTCTTAATAATTCATATTGAGTCTGGAATTCTATTTCAGGTTCATACTCTGTAATCACCATGTAGCCCAGGCTGCCTTGGATTTGTGCCTCAGCCTCAATATGGGATTACAGACCCTACTATCTCTAATTGAATATATCAATTTGAGAACTTTGATTGTTTGGAAGCATTTCAGTGTCAATTTAAAATACAAGTAAAATGTTGGAGACATTGCTCGCATAGTAGTATGCTTGCTTGTTTAGCATTCACAAAGCTCTGGGTTTGATTTCCAACACTGCATGGGCAATACCTGTAATCCCAGGTGCTAGAGGCAGGAAGAGTAGAAGTTCAAGGTCACCCTTGGCTACACAGTGAGTGTGAGGTTTACTTGGACTACATGAGATCCTATCCCTCCCAAACCTAAACGACATGAATGCATAGTTTAATCACTATAGTTATACTTTGGGGAAATCTCCACAATGGCCATTATCTTACATGAAGTGTTTTACACAAACACTGAACCTTAGATGTGAAATGAAAAAAAAAAAAAAAGAATTTTGCAGAGTTAA
>CM053742.1:44652128-44690320 GCA_028658305.1 Pachyuromys duprasi
AATGAGGGAGGGGGCTACGCCTGGGATGCAAAGTACCTAACCTGTGATTGATATAAAAATAAATAAATTACATTAAAAAAAACAAGGTTGTGACCCCATAGCCAAAGCGCAAGTAATATGACTCCTTTAAAATGCTTTCATTTTGCCCTCATGTTACTTGGTTGACTGCCTTGAAGAAAGCAGCATGAACACTGTGATAGATAGCAGATGTCTTGATTGCAATCGCCACTGCTAATTAAGTTCTAAACCTTACTCAATTGTTTTGCTATTTGAGTAGTTATAATAGCCAGCAATATTATTTGGGGACAGAGACACTTTCTAGCTGATCCCTGAATTAGGAATCTTGAATTAGGAATGCAGAGCTGTTGCTGTTCTTCAGGATACTGATTCCCTTTAACATTCAGGTGTCACTGCATAAAATAGCTCTAGATACCTAGACCATGGACAGTTGTTGGTGAAGTTAAGGATGAGGAAGGGGGAAAAATGTGATCTGTCTGTATTAGACAGAACTTCTCTTGAGCCCTAAGAAGAATGACTGTGGCAGTTGTCCAGGGAAATAGTCTTGGGAAATAAACATTGGGCATCAAGCCCAGCTGTGTACTATTTAACTTAGTTCTTGTAACCTCCTACAGAAACCCAAGCCAAAATGAGAAATCCAGTCTTCTTGTATAATGTCGTCTGTTTAGCATTGAATGAGGCTGAAGGTAAACATATTTTTAAGAGCTCAATTCTATCCCATTCACATTTGAAAGCTGGAAAGATAAAGATTATTTTGCCAGCTAAGAGTCCTCCCATCTCAGAACAGAAAGCTCTTACTCTTTCGGTGAAGAAATTCTGCAACGAGAGCCGCTACATGGACATAACACATCGCAGCCTAGAAACGGAGGACAAAGAAAGAAGTGTCAGAATACATTCAAGGGACTTTGAAGAGGCCCAGTGAAAGCAAAATCTTAAGTAGTCACCTCAGAAAAATCTCCATTTTTTATATGAATTTTGGCCATGCTGTCAAGCCAAGTTTTCCTCAGCTCTGGTGTGCTGGCATAAGATTTAGCTAAACTATACTGAAGATCAATTAACATTTCAGGGTCTTTTTCATGCTCCTTCATTTGGGCAGTGGCCATAAGAACAGTTCGGATCCTCTTGGTCAAATCCTTGACTTCTGTGGGAAAAGCCGTTGCCTAATTTCAAAACAAAAGAAAACAAAAGACCCCCATATTTAGCAGTATTTCAATAGAATTTCAGCATGAATATCCAATCCTGGGGAGCATAATGTGCCTTCTATTCTTTGTTAACGGTCTGTAGTACTGTGTTGTATGTGGCAAGCCTAAAGGGTTTTAAATTAGTTATTTTTAAACTTATGTAACTAGCTAGGTTTCAAAGGCTTTTGAACATGATGGCAATATTCTTAAAGCACAGGGAAACATGACCTTTAGATACAGGCTATCTGGCTTTGGATCCTTGCTCGTCCACTGTGGATTCTGTACATCTGCAGTTTACTTATAACAGTAATTGAAAGTTACTGGCATACAGAGGTACCAGGCACTAACCTGGGTGCTTTATATGTTTTAATTTTTATAACAACCCTATAAATTAAGTAGTCTTCTCCTTAATTTCTACCAATGGGAAAACTGAGGCACAGAGAGTGGTTGAGAAGCTCAGCCAATGTCTCCCGGTTGGCAAGTCATGGAGACAGAACTATACAGGCAATCTGGCTCCAGATATATTGTTCTGCTGGCAACTTTCATACTTACAAGAGTGCCTATCGTGCTTACTGGCTGGAACACACACTTCAGTGAAAATCCTACTGCCAGTTTTCTATTTCCAAAAATGAAAGGCCGTGAACTGCATCACACTCCAGAGAGGTTAAAGGGAACACTAGCCTCTCAAAGTATTTCCAACTCCAAGATGGCGATGGGCTAAGTACACGGTTAGGAAACTTAATAGGAATATGATATACTGTTCTGCCTTTTTTGTCTGCTCTAAAAATAATTATTACACACGTCTAACTGCTTTGTGCCCATTAATAGAAACTTTACTTCCTGAGGAAAAGGCTTACCTTATCATAACAGAATTAGGTGGTAATGGTGGCCTTAGCACACAAAACCAAGCCATTCACAAATGAGTCAAGGAAAAGCAAAAAGGGCTCTTCTCAAAGAGAGCCAACATCAGCCCTATTCACTTGAAAAACATCGCTAATCTACCTGTATATATGACATTGAGCATGGTAACATCTGGAAACAAATTCTTGGAGCATGAGTCCAATAGCTGAAGTAGTATATGTTGCTTCTGTGCTCCTGGGATTAGTTGAATTGTAGACGGATCCCCTGGGAAACCAACAGAGCTGCTTGAAAAGCAAACTTTCCCAGCCCACGAGCAGCTGGCGCTACCCAGTGTTTTTCTCTGTGTAAGTAGCATTCCTATGGGAATCACTTTTTTGTACACATTCTACACGTCCAAAACATCAAGTATGTTGTGACTGTGAGCTTTTGATTAAAAAAAAACATTTTATACAATATTGTTAAATATACAAGAATCTGACCTTTCCCAACAATGGGAACAATTCATGTCCCTGGGAGGATCGCAGGACCTGTCTTCCAGGAAATACAGTAAGAGATACATGTTTACAGTGTTCTAGTTTCTCAAGCATGTGTGATGAAGCATCGTGGTCAGAATCTTAGATTTGATTCTGGTGGACTGGTACTGAAGAGTGACAGCTTTGGACTGTTAAGCAAGCGATAGTCAGTAAACATAACTTTTGAAAGTCACAAAACCACCACCACCAACAACAAAAAAACGAAACCTTTTTGTTCCATTTCTCATCTGTTAGCAATGGATCTATTAGCCATCCTGAGAAGTAAGATGTTTCTTAAATTTCTAACTCAGTGTTTAATTAACCAGTATTATAAATGGTAACAATTGTTAAGAAAGAAAAATACTTTTTCTTTCTGGGTTAAGTTTAGAAATCAAGCAAACAAAATAACACAGATTCTATTACTAAGAGATGCACATTTGCTTAAACCAGTTAACTAATGCAGAATATAATTGCTAGAGACAGTGGTATGTAAAAGGCATCAACTCATAAAGTTTACATTCTATACATTCCATATTAACAATCACTGTGAATTATGACAGTTTAAAGATATAACCCCCCTTTGTTGTTAAAATGTGTTTTATTCATTATTCTGGTGTTGAGAATCAAACCCAGGACATTGTACATGATAAGTGCCACTGACTGACAATCCCAGCCAATGTAGTTTCAGTTTATTCCATACCTTCATAGGTCTGTCGCTATTTGCAAAATTATTGATAATGAATAAAGACTCCTGAAATCTCGATCCTCCACTTAGTGCTACATCAGCTATCAGCTGACTTACAGCAATTATTATCTGTGGAAAGAAATAAAGATTATTCATTTCAAATGGCTTAAAAAATTCCTGCTTTGGGAGTTAAGGAGAGGTATTGCTATACAGTGTCCAGACTAGCATCTAACTTGTTGTCTTCCTGCCTCAGTTGCTTCAAAAGCTCGGACTGCAGGATAATGGTTGTTTTCCTATCAATAACCCTTCCCCAGTTAATAGCTCTAATGGACCAAACCAACACATTGAAGATAGATAGCTAGAGACTGACAATATTACGCAGTAGACTACTGAGCCAAGAAGTCCCAACTGTGTTTAGAATCTGAGTTGTTTCATTATATAATCCCAGTGATACAGAGATGTAAAATAATAATTTTTACCCAGTGTGTTCTTTGTGCTGGGCTTGGTGCCAGCTGCTATATACATTTTATTTTTCACCCTCGTACTTAACCATGCAAGGTGGTAAATACTTGGCCTCATTTTACAAATACACAAACTGGTTCCAGCAGATAAATTTGCCTAGTGTCACACAGCACATAAGTAGTTGAGCTATGAGCTTATCACAAGCAGATGGTTATCTCTATAAATTCTGTGATTTCCACAAAATCTTGAGATTAGATTCACTTTTTTGAGACAGGGCATTGCTACATTATCCAGACTGATCTTGCACTTGTGGGCTCAAGTGAACCTCTTGCCCTGGCTCTCAAGGATATGGGGCTATAGAGGTACATCCTAGCACTCACAGGTCAATTCTTCTTAATTTTTGCTTTTTAAGACAGGTTATTAGCTTGTAAATCAGGCTGGCTCAAACATGCAATCTTTCTACCTCAATCTTCCACATGTTTGGATTTTAGGCATGTGGTAACATGCTCGGCACTCTTTAATTGTTAAATGAAGGTTTTGCTGATGCATGCAAAACAACCTGTATCACCTTCCCTGTATTATCTAACAATCTTACTTTAAGATTCAGTCATCTTACTTAAAGCCTCACAAAAACTCTGAGGTAAAGTTTCTCCTGCTTTATATTTAAAGAAGCTGAGGCACACAGAGGCCAAGGAAGTAACCTGCTCCATCTTAGACGGTCATGGAATGTGAACTTGAGCACGGAGTCTCAAGACTTACACTCTAGAGTAGCCTTGTCCAAGAGAAAGAGAATGGGAGTCACATATATAAGTAGCTAAAATGAAAAAGAGATAGAAGTGAAACTGACTTTATTCTTATCTATCTATCTATCTATCTATCTATCTATCTATCTATCTATCTATCTATCTATCTATCTATCTATCTATCTAGTGTGTATGTGTATATGCTCGAATGCACACTTCCTATATGAGCACGTGAAGATCAGAGGACAACTAGTAGGAGATGGTTTTCTCCTTCTACCATGTCTGTTTTCGTGATCATAATCAGGTCATCAGGCTTGGCAGCAAGCATTTTTACCCACTGAGCCACTTTGCTGGTCTAAAATTTATTTTAATATCTTTTAATTAACTGCCCCCAAAATTTGACAAATCATAGAAACAACATAAGATGAATTCGATGTTCTATTTTTGTGTACTTAGTCTTTATATTTTCAACACATGTCAGCTTGGACCAGTCCTATTTCAAGTGGCACATAGACACATGGTCTGAAAGCTATGGCACAGAAATCCAGATACTGATTTTTTTTTGCAATGCTAACATTGCAATCCAGAGCCTTACACATCCTAGGCAAGCATTATACCATTGAGCTATAACCTCAGCCCTCCTTTTACCTTTTGTTTTAAGATAGTGTCCTTCATGTTGCCTAGGCTGGCACTGAGCTCACTCACAAGTAAGACTTGAAGTTAATATCCTCTTTTCTTAGCTTTCCAAGAAGCTATAGATGTTGATCTTTGTAGGGAGCAGAGTGAGGAATGGATGTACATGTGTTTGCAGATGTACATGTGTGCCTGTGTGTGGTCAGAGGTCAAACTTGGGTTCCATTCTTCAGAGGTTATCTATCTTAATGTGGGGAGAGGGCAAGGTCTCTCACTGGCTTAGAACTTGCAAAATAAGGTTAGGCTGGATGGCCAGTGAGCCTCAGGACTTTACCTGTCCCTATTTCTTCAGTTCTGGGATTACAAGTGCATACCAACATGCCTGGTACCCAAGGAGGCCAAAAGAGGACATTAGATACACTGGCTTGGAATTACAAATGGCTGTAAGCCACCAAGTAGGTTCTGGAAATCAAACCTAGGTCCTCTGGAAGAACAACCACTGAGTGTTATTAACTTCTGAGCCATTGCTCCAGCCCTATGCCTAGCTTTTTAGAGGGATTCGGGTACTCATACTTGAAAAACATACACTTTGCCAACTGAACTATCTTTCTAGCTGTAGATGTTGGTTTTAATAGAGGCCAGTGATTGAAGAAGAAACAATAGAGAGGAGATTTTACTGGTACTCACCTGCAAGTGTGTCCTCAAAAAGGTTTTCCTTTTGGTATACTCAAAGTTGTTTCTCATCAAAAGATACAAAAGTGCAGATGCCTCATTCCTGGTTGAGCTAATCTTTGAAGTACAGCACTTTAAAACCTCATAGCAAAATGCAGCACACATGTTTACTCTTCCTTTGAAAAAGGCTGAGGGAAACTAAATGAGAAAAACAGAAATGTATATCTAAAAATCTAATGAAATCCACCAAATATCAAGTACCAATGGTAGGCTCACCTAAAACTATCTGGGGTGCGATAATGTAATGGTACTTGGCATAAATAATGTCAATCTGAGAAGAGCCCAAGATAGTCCAAAATATAAGAGGAACAGAGTTTCAATGACATACTGAATAAATGATTAAAATGATGAATTATGGCTCTCAAATGGGGTCTTCAAATGGGAAGAACACTTACTTGTGTTCTAAAGTTCCACATGCTAAGAATATTGTAACTGAGAAGTATTAGTAGTGAAATTTATCTTTTTATTATTATTAAACAAAATTGAATTAGAAGAAGTGAAGTGTTCATATATTCCTGTCCATTTTCTACTTCATGAACATGGTCAATTAAGACATATTTTGTCACAGAAAAAGAGTGCCTAAGTGGTCACTGAATTCTTCAAACACGCAAGGGACCTGGTGCTTTGAGAATGTATCTAACCTGCTGCTCTGTGGAAGATAAACTATAAATCTAGTGTAGGCTTATTAGAATCTCCAATCCTTGCAAGTGCTAAAGCAAACTGCTTTAGAGGGCATAATGGCCATTTTTAGGAATTCTGAAGCGTGAGTGTCACCTACTCAAAATGGTTTTTTTGGAAACCTTGAATTTCAATCCACATTTCAGGAATATAGCTGCTTTATTTTACTTTTGTAGGCAGTGCAGTGGTAGGCAAGCAATGGGTGTTTAATAAATGCTTTCTGATTGGTAAATTGGGAAATCTCAGAATTTCATAGGATGGAATTTCACAGGATTAGACTGACTCTTGCTTTTTCCTTTGGCTTCGATGACATTTTCCATTCTTGCCATTTTTGCTACCTCTGTCACTGTTTCTTCTTGTCTCTGTTCCATTTTTCTCTTTCAATCCTTTCTTTGTTATCCTCTCCAATGTTTTGACCCTGATCTCTGTTTTTTTTTTCTCTATATGCTTCCCAAGAGAAATTCAGCCACTCTGCTGAGTTTCAGTATCCCTCTGATGCTGATGTACCACCTACTATGCTCCAGCTAGCCCTTAATGTTCTTAGTGCCCAAACTCTTTCCTGATGCAAGACTTTTGCAAATGCATCTTTTCCCTAGAATGTTCGTCCTTAAACAAGGAGTGGCTAGTCCTTTTACATTCTTCACATCTAACTCTATAAGGTATATCAGTTTGACATTGTCCTCAAATAATGATGGTTCAAAAGAAGAATTAAAAAAAATCACAGTAAGCAAAAACAATTAAGTGTTCAGTAGAAATTGTAACATCAAATTCTGAGTTCTGTTCTCTTTCTGGATGTAACGTGAAGTATGAAATTTATATTCCTGACTGATACTCCCGCCAAGGACCACTCATGGAAATGGCCTGGAACCCCTTCACAGAGGTAGCCTATGGCAGTTCTATATCCAAGTGGGCTCTATAGTAGTGAGGACAGGGACTATCTCTGACAGGAACTGATTGGCCTGCTCTTTGATCACCTCCCCCTGAGGGGGGAGCAGCCTTGCCAGACCACAGAAGAAGACAATGCAGCCACTCCTGATGAGACCTGATAGATTAGGATCAGAGGGAAGGGGAGGAGGATATCCTTTAAGTGGACTGGGAGAGGGACATGGGTAGGGAAGAGGGAGGATGGGATTGGGAGGAGAGAAGGAAGGGAGGTACAGAGGGGATACAAGGTGAATGAACTGTAATTAATAAAAATTTAAAAAATTATATTCCTGAATATAGGTCACAGATATGGGATCATGAAGGGAAGTAGCAAATGCCTTCAGTGTGCTATATTGCTAAGGTATAGTGCTCAATAAATAATGTTGGAGGACATTTTGACTCATTTAAACTATTTTCCACTTAAAATGGGTTAACTGGATTGTTGCTAGTCATTAGTTGAGGAACCATTTGTACTCTATCTTAGCATTTTGCTTGTTTCTGTTTTTCTTGTGTATCTCTACCATCATATCGCCAGTAGCTAGTACAACACATGAGAGAGGACTTTGTTTGGTAAATACAAAACAGATGGATAGATATAACTCCAGTCCAGGGCTCTCCCTGAATCCACATTTCAGTGTTACAGAGGTAGCTGAAATTCAATACATCTACAAAATTGTATTCATTAATTTTTACATTAGTATGGTTTGTCCTTCAGATTTCAAATCTCCTGAACACTCACTATTTTATCAATGAACTAGTGATCAAATCTGAAAATTCTCATTAACATGTATTCTGTCTCCATATCTACCACCAATGCTTTTTTTTCTGGGCCTTCATCTCTTTCTCTCTCTCTTTACTATGTTTTATTTACATTTTTTACAATGTTTTGTACTACCAACGCTCTCTTTTCTTTTCTCCCTTCCTTCCCTCTTTCATTCACTCATGTTTCACTATGTAGCTCTGACTGGCCTGGAACTTGCTACATAGACCAGGTTGGCCTTAAATTCAGAGATCTGCCTGAGTCTGTTTCCCAGTCAATGTCTTTCCTATACTAATTTTAGAGAAGCTTACTTCCCCCAGTCACACTGATTCTCTCAATACATATCTTAATACAAATTGTATTACTTCCTTATTCTAAACCTTTCCATGCCTACCTGATTCCTAAAAGATGAAGTCTAGCTGTTAAAGATGACTATGCACTTTTCTACTTGCCATTTTACTTCCAGTCTCATCTTCTGAGTTAACACTAACTCCTCTGACTACTGCTGAAAGGAAACTTTGTTAAGCTACAGCATTTTTATTTTCTCCTGGCCACACCCAGTCCTCTATACAAACGTCATATCATGATGACATTTGTTGAGGTACATATATATATATGTGTGCATATATGTATTTTTAAATGTATTTTTTCATCTGCTGCATAGTAAACCCTCAGGATTGCATGCAGTAATCCTACCTTGTAACTGTTAAGTGGATTGTTCCTAAATATATTTCCATTCATTTATCCTATCATGCCTATACAACACTCACTTTTCCATAGATTTCTTTATTCTCAAAGTATATTTAAGCTTCCTTTATTCTTAAAGTACATTTCAAGCTTCACATTCATTTAATTTCTGACTTTACATACAAAGAAATATAGGACTTGTTCATTTGATCGTGTACTGGCTGCCTGTGGTTCATTTGTAAGATATCATGCAACATCCCAGAGTTCAAAAAGTTAGTTTCTGCTTTCAAAGTGCTTACACACAGATTTTGTCATAATATGCAACACTGGTGTTTCATCAGTGCAGTAGGTGGTATGTTAGTCTCATAATATTATCAAGATAATGAAAAGTTGGTGAAGTTGGTGATTTTAAAATGACATTGGGGCTGAGAATGTGGTGTCTTGGGTTGAATCTTGAGAGAGAAAAGATGCCAAGGGAGAGTGTACTAGTCTTATGTCAACTTGACACACAAACTAGAGTTATCGGAAAGAAGAAACCTTAATTGAGAAAAATGCCTCCATAAGACCTGGCTGTACAGAGGGGTCAAGGACAACACAAGAAAATTCATAGAATCAACTATCCTGAGTCTATAGGGGTTCACAGAGACTGAACTTCCAAACAGGAAGTCTGCATGGGACTGACCTCTGCATATATGTTTCAGTTGTATAGCTTAATCTTCTTGTGGGACTTCTAACAGTGGGAACAGGAGTTGTCTCTGACTTTATTGCCTACCTTTGGGATCCTTTCCCCTTACTGGGTTACCTTAATAGAAGAGGAGGTGCCTTGCTTACTGTAACTTTGATATGCTATGGTTGGTTGATATCCATGGGAGGCCTGCCCTTTTCTGAAACAGAGGAGGAAACAGAGAAACAGAGGAGGAGTGGATGTGGGAGACATGGGGAGGAAAGGAAGGAGGGGAAACTGTGATTGTAATATAAAACAAAATTTTACAAAAGATCCAGCTATAAGGCATTTTCTTAATTAATGTTTGATGGGTGAGGGCTCAGTCCATTTTGGGTGGTGCCATCTCTGGGCTGGTAATCCTGAGTTCTATGAGAGAGCAGGCTGAGTAAGCCAGGGTAAGTAAGCTAGTAAGTAGCATCACTTCTGCATCAGCTCTTGCCTCCAGGTGTCTGTCCTGTTTGAGTTCCTGCCTCCCAACTTGCTTTTTGGTCATGGTGTTTTACTGCAGCAAAAGAAACCCCAACTAACATAGAGAGGGAGACCCTGGAAAGGAGACTCCTGCAAATGGGAAGGTATAACGGCAAAAGCAAAAGCAGCTTCTGATTTTATAGGATTCTTTGCCAGATCCTCTACATAGATTTTGGTATGTTGTACATGTATTTACAAAGGCAGTGGTAGTTAATGGCTATTTGTGTATGACATCATAATGATACTCATTCCTCCATCTTCTCCTGAGCTCCTAACAGATTAAAGTTGTTCTTACCTTACTAATGAAAGATCTCAGCGAGGCAAAGACATGCTTCAGTGACACTTCAGATTGTCCATTTTTAAGAAAAGCAAGGTGAATATCAAATACTTTTTTCATTAGTGGGTTATGGCCATCATTATTTAAAAGTTGGTTCTAAAAAACCATAGGAAAAAAAACAATAGTTTATAGAAACCTTTAGTTTGTCCCTCTCCCCTACACACAAGATAAGTAATTTTACTGCAACATCAGTTATGAGGTTTATGAAACTGCTCTTTGGTCTTTGGAAGTTTTTAAAATATTTTGAGTATTTTATTTGAGAATAGCCATGTGATCTCCAACTTGAATTGGGAATCTCAAAACACCACATAAACTATATCTAAAATATTAAAACTCTAGCATTTACAATACCTAAAAAATGCAAAATGAACATCAGAAGAATATTTCATCTTCCATTTCCCTCCTCCATTTCTGTCTTCTTCCTTTTTTTTTTCTTCTAAAGTTCTATCTACACAGCTCAGGGGCATCTAGAACTTGCTATATACATAGCCCAGGCTAGCTCAAAGTCACAATCCTCTTGCTGGGATTATGCAAATGTTCAGTCATGAATGGCTGAGAGAAATATTTTTTATTAACTTATACATTTAGAAATTAAAAAAATTCAACTCAACTGGCCTTTGTATTGCTCTGGGAGAGTAATAATTAAGAGAGAGAACAATTCTTTTTACAAGTCTATTTACTTTTTAAAGTGCATTTTGTGTAAGATATATTTATGCACTGGTGACAAATTAAACCCTCCATTAGTTCAGAGAACAGATACTACAAGTGGCTGTTTGAATGCCTTTTGTAAATGGGCATAAAAAACAATAAATAGTACAGTTGTACAGATATCATTTAGTTTATGAAATTAGCTTTAAATAAATCTACAAGGGGTTAATATGGATAACTCAATGGTAAAATGCCTGTCTACTGTAAGAAGGCCTCCCTGGGAGGTCCCCAGTTCAATTCCAATGCTGAAAAAAAAAACTGGAAAAAAAGCACAAAAATTAAGATAAACCATTGGGTCTGGATAGATGGCTCTGTGGGTAAAAGTACTTGGCACGAAAGCATGAGGAACCTGTTCAAATTCCCACAAACCATGTATAAAATCAGACACAGTATAGAAGCCTCTGGAACCCTAGAGATCCTATGAGAGCCTGAGTCGGAGACAGAATTTCTGGAAGCTCATGTGCCAGCTAGCTTGGAGTATGCAGTGGAAAAATAACAGAGACCTCGTATCAAACAAGGTGGGAGGCAAGGACTGACACCCAAGGATGTCCTTGACCTCCACACCAGGGACGGCAGTCATATGCATGAATGCATATATGCATACATAGCATACACATGCGCACACACACACACACCAAATTACCTAAAATCACAACATTAGTTAATTTCTTCCGTTCTGTCTTTTTGCCTCTCAAGAAACTAAGCGGATTATATCAGTTCTGCCTGTCACACAAAACTGGACAGAACTGTGACAGCAATGATACCTCTGAATTTTGATCCTGCCACCAATTAGCTTTGTGAATCTCCTTGTGTGATTGAGCTTCCCTGTTTTACAATGAGAATGATAAGTTTCTACCCCATAAGGCTATCATGAGGATTAAAAATGTATTTATTATTTGTAATTTTAAGTTTATAGGGACATAATTTGTATTGCCAAAAAATCCATCTATTTTAGGAATACAATGCAGTTACTTTTAAACTGAACTATTACAATCCAACATTAGAGCATTTTTTGCAACTTCATAAAGATTACCTGTCCCTCTATGTCATTACTTTCCTTTATTACCCCAACCTCCAAAATAAAAAGTAAGGTAACACAATGACACAATATGCTTTGAACACAGGACGATATGGTTCAATCCTTGGTACCAAAAATAGTAAGTTGATATTTGTGAAGTATTTAAGAGAGTGTTTGACATTCACCAAGAAATACACAAATATCTGTTAAATAAATAGAAAGTAGTATAAAAGCAGAGAGCAATGAAACTCTAGTCATGAGACCTGATGTTCTATCTACTAACATGATGAAAAATAGATATTTGTGTTATTTTAATTAAAATAAACCAGTATTTTGTACGGTCACCTACTAAAACTTCTTATTAGTATGTTATTTGATTCTCCTTTTTAATGTTTGTAAGAACCATGGGGCATATTTCCATAGTGTATCTGGAAGCCTAAAGCAATTGACTATATTACATGAGAAAGGAGGAAAAGCAAACAACAACAACAAAACAAAACAAACAAAACACAAAAGATAGTCCTAAATAATATGTAACTGAAGGGAAAAACGTGTGATTTCCCCTTTGGGGTTCTCATAGTTATGCTACCTTACATTATGCTCATGTAGGTTTTACTTTCTAAACACTCTCACATCTATTATCTTATTTTACCCTTTCAAAAAGCCTGCAAGCTAACTGACTTGATGATTTGGGTTAAGAGGAAAACCTGAAGAGGTAGTCAGCTTGCCTGGACATTATCCTTAGAAGACATCTTGTTACAGTAGATATTTTGGCCGACTGATTCTCTCATGATTTCCAGGAAAAATTACTAATTATTTTAATAAAAACATGAAAGAAAATCCTTCCTCCCTTCTCCCATATTTTTTCTCCCTACTTCCTTTCTTTGTCTACATACCCTTGGCTGATCTAGAACTTGTTATATAGACTAGGCTAGGTTCATATTTGTGGCTATTCTCCTGACTCTGTTGCCCAAGTCCTGACATTATAGAACATGTGTCGGCATGCCTGGCAGAAAACTGAATCTAAAGAATGAAAAATATATATAATGTTTTTTTGAGAGAAGGTTTTTTACTTATTTTTTTAAATTTTTTTTTCTGTGTAGCCTTGGCTTTCCTGGACTTGCTTTGTACTCAAAGCGGGCCTAGAACTCACAGTGATCTGCCTCTGTCTCCCTGAGTTGCTGGGATTACAGGCATGAGCTACTGCACCTGTCTTAAAACAATAGAATTTAAGAGGCAGAGGGGGATTAAGGACATTTTAGTCTGAACAGTTCCACTTTATGCATGACTGAGTTTCAGTGATTTCCCAAGGTTATACCATAGCTAGTCAAACTCGGCTTTCCATCAGTGTTTCCTCACTGCTCGTGCCAGGTTATTTTTAATAAAACTATCAGGACTCTGACTAGCTAGTCACTGTAAAAAGTTTTTTCCTTTCTTGCAATGACACCAGCTGACTTCAAACTCATCTTTACCTTGAAGCACTGGGTGAAAAACGATATGGTGTCTAATACTGTCAGAGAAACTTCAGTAGCAGTATTGCCCTCCAGGAGTGCCTGATGGAAAATGTCTGCTTCGGTCGTCACAGAACCTAGGGTAAGAGAAGCATATTAAACCATGCGCAACACAGATATATATAACAGCACTGAATGACTTCCTGCCAGAGCCTCAGTGAGACAGTCTTGCCTTCTTAGAAGGAGCTTCCAACACTAACAGACCTAAGGAGCTTCACTGCATTTTTTTCCTTACTGAGAGCCATGGTCTGGTGGAAACACTTCTATTCACTTTTCACATCAGCACACTATCAACAATTCTGCAGCATGTATTTAGATGTCCCCTTATTTGGTGATGTGATCTCAGTAATGAGCATCTTAGGCTGTGCTGCCAACATGGGTGAAAAAAAATGAGAAAGCCTACAAATTCAATGTCCTACAGTCAGTTGTCTTCAATTCTACCAGCGACAGACTTGTTTCTAAATCCCAGGCTATTACGGGCTGATGGAAGCAGGCTCGTTGCACTTTTAGCAGAAGCAGACACTTTAAAAATGTAGGTCCTCAGTCATTTTGCTCGGGCTCTATCTGTGCAGGATATTTAAAAAAAATTATTGGGTGTAACAAAGCCAGTTTCTTAGGCTAGATTCAGAGGGGAAGGGGAGGAGGACCTCCCCTATCAGTGGACTTGGAGAGGGGCATGGGAGGAGATGAGGGAGGGAGAGTGGGATTGGGAGGGAATGAAGGAGGGTGCTACAGCTGGGATACAAAGCGAATAAAATGTAATTAATGTAAAAAAATTTTAAAAAATATGATCATCATCACAAACCAAATCTTACATAAGTATTAATAATAATATGTTTCAAGTGGGTGTGCACACATGGACTTATGCATGTATATGCAGGAGGACATCCTTTATTGTTTTGCTTCAAGTGCCATCTACTTTGTTTATTTATTTTGGAAACAAAGTTTCTCACTGTCATGGAGCTCACCAAGTAATCAAGGTTGGGTGCTAGTGAGTCCTAAGTATCTGCCTGTCTCTACCACCCCTGCACTGGGATTAAAAGCATTTATCACCAACCAACCAACTACAAAAAAAAAAAAAAACAAAAAAACAAAAAAAAAAACTGAAAAAAACAGTCACTTTTTTTTGGCTTCTTTTTCTGTGTGACCTTTGGAGGAGCGTGTGAAAATGAAAGTGTTCTTTTCCTAAGCTTTGATTAATATTTGCTGAGAGGGTATTTTCCCTTTATCTAATCTTCTAACGGCCCCAGTTAGGCAAGATTTCTTTCCTTGGCCTACATGCTTTTGAATGCTTTATCCTATTTAAATAAAACTTCAATAAATGGTGTTTAGATTTCATTATTATGATTTGGTGCTACTGGGAATTGAACATAAAGTTTCACACAAGTCACACACTCTACCACTGAGCTAGGTCCCCAGGTTTTTATGTTTTTTTTGTTTTTGTTTGTTTACTTTTTAGTGTATGAGACAAGACCAAATTTACTCAGACTAGCCTTGGACATTCGAACTTCCTGCCTCACCCTCCTTGGTAGCTGGGATTACAGGCATGTACTATTAAGACCAGCTGTTGATTCATTTCTGAAGTCAGCAAAGAAAATATATGTCATTAGCCATTAAATGAACAATAGTAACTCTAAATGAATATTATACATGCTATTTTATTAGGATATTAATACTTTCTATTAAGATTTAATGAAGCTAAAGAGATGGCTCATTAGTTAAGAACATTTATTATTCTCCTAGAGGACCTGGATTCAATTTCCAGCACCCACATGGTGACTCACACTCATTTGTAAAAGGCACCAGGCACACATATGGTGCACATATATACATTCGGGCAAAACACTGATAAACATAAAATAAATACATCTAAGGTAATTAAAAAATAAAATTTGATAGCAGCAAAAAGGATATCTAATATAAAAATATATTAAAAGCAACTTAATGGAAAAAATTCCTTAATACTAAAATAAAAAGATTTAAATCACATACAGTTGCTGAAAAAAATCATTTATGTTACTAAATAGTCATGCATGATGAAATTATAGTATAGAAATAAATACATACCAGGGACATACAATTATAACTCTGTGCATGAGAAATCATTTCCAATCACATTAGTGATTTAAACCAAGATTTAAGGGGATGTAGAGATTGCTCAGTGGTTGAGAGGATCCACATGGCAACTCACAACTATGTGTAACTCTAAAATCTGACACCCTCACCCAGACACACATGCAGGCAAAACACCAACGCACATAACAAGTAAGTTACTAAACCAGGATTTAAGATTAATATTGGGCTTTAGTGATTACTCGGGGTTAAAGTGCTTGCCATGTAAGCATGATGACCAGAGTTTGGATATCCAGAACACAAGTAGATACTGAATGGGTGTGGAGGGTTGCCTATAAAAAGGCAGAGACAGGGACTCCCTGGTGCAAGTAGCAAGCAAGACTAGTCATATTTGGATTTGACTGAAAGACCCTGCCTCAAAGAATAAAGCAGACATAATTAAGAAAGATCCAGCACTCCTGTGATCCCAGCACTCAGGGAGACAGAGACAGGCAGATCTCTGTGAGTTTGAGGTAAGCCCGGTCTACAAAGCGAGTTCAAGATAGTCAGGGCTACACAGAGAAAATCTGTCTCAAAAAAAGAGATCTCTGTTACCATACTGGACTGCCACACACACCTGTACATACTCTTTCACCCACAGGCATGGACATAACTGTATACACACCACACATACATATACATGAAAAAAATTTAAAAAGATTAAATAGCATTACCAGGCTATTTCATATGCACCCCTCCAAGCTTACTTACTGTGATTAAGTGTGAATGAGCTTTCTAAACTGCTAAGATGTTGAAGCCGAGCCTGCATCACTCCTGATCTGTTTCGAAGAGCTGGCATAGTTTGTGATTTTCGATCTATTCCGAAATGTTTGGAGAGCCAGGCATCATGCACCCTAAAATAACAATTTAAATCAATAACTGAAGTAAAACCGGGTTGTGGTGGTACATATCTTTAATTCCAACACTTAGGAGACAGAAGCAGGTCTTTGTGAGTTCAAGGCCAACCTGGTCTACATAGTGAGTTCCAGAACAGCCAGAGCTACGTACTGAGACCCTGTCTCAAACCCCCATCAATAAACAAAACAACAGCAACAGCAAAAACTGAAGTGCTTCAGCAATATATGTCATTGTTTGATTCTTTTAAACTAAAATGCAATTTTAGTTGATGTGTTTCCATATAAATATAATATGCTGCTCAAGATTTTATCAACTATTACTTGGATTAAATGAGGCATATTGCAAACTATGAGCCATCTCTCCAGCCCCTAAATTGTACAATATTTTAACGAGTTTTTAAAAAGAGCTAATACTATTAGCTAAGGCATTTAGAAAGTGCTTCCCACTTCTATACTTCTCAAAAACATTTGGGTTAAGTAGATAATACTCCAATAATATTCAGTCTTTTTTGCACGAAGTGAGGAAGGAGAAGGGAAAAAACGGACACTAAAATGGGAAGGGGCTGGCATCAAATACTTAAGAAGGTGTATCAATCCAGTCTCTCTCTGGACTGCTTATAACTGGTCATATATAAATTCAGGAAGGAGACGGTTGTCCTCATATAACCAATGAGATCAGAGTAACAGGATCTGAGATGACAAGGTCTACAGTGCTAATGATCAGAGCATTGCACAGTCACGAGGAAAGATGGTGGAAACTGGAACTCTTATCACTTGAGATCTATTGCTAGGGCTGTTCCAGAGACACAGCAATAAACTCCATGCAAAGGTTTCAATTTATGGAACTAAGGCAGGTGTGGTGTGCTTACATATCCTATAATCTCAGCCCTTGAGAAGCTGAGACAGGGGATTAGAGGTTCAAAGTCCTCCTTGGAGATAGATCAAGTTCAAGGCAAACTTGGGCTCCTTGGGAACCTGTTACCAAAACTGAAACCAAACCCAAACAAAGGAGAGAAAGAGACTGCTATAGATTTTAACTTTGAAAAATACTATTTGGTGCTGGAGATATAGCTCAGTGGATAAAGGTACTTGCCAAAAGCTTAGAAATCTGAGTTGGATCCCTGGGACACACATGCTGGAAGGAGACCTTCAAACATCCCTAATTGTTTTATTTTTCCAGTACTGGGGGTTGAACTCAGGACTTCACACATGTTAAGGAAGTATTCAGCGTCTGAGCTATATTCCAAGCCCAAATTTAATTTCTTCCTTCATTTCTTTTTTTCTTTTTTTGTAGTTTTGGGAATTGAATCCAGGGCCTTATGCATGCTAAACAAATGCTCTATCACAGAGTTTTACCTCTGAGCTCCTCCAACATTTCTTCATAAAGATTTAAGAGGCAAAATAAATAAATAAATAGGTAATATACAATACATGTCCTAATTACTTTGAAGGGTTTCTATTCATCTTAGTATTTGGGGTGCTAACAGACTGTAGGCAAAAGTTACAAATCCTACAGTCCATTTGCCTTTTGATTTTCTGCTTGTCCTTACATTTATCCCCAACTTAAGTCCTCCAGGAAACACAAATACCTGCTTGAAGTTTAGGGAGATTTACCCTTTTGAAAACACATTATTAGTTCACATTAGTTTTAATTTTGATGGGATATGCTGAGTAAATCACAGCTGCCTTCATGTTAACCCTAATCACTCTCTTAGGATTTACATGCCATAGATCACATTGCTCTTGGTTGGAAAATAATGGAAAAAATGAAAAGTTGTAGTACTGTAGGAATTACCTTGCTATGTTTCTTTTCCCCATATATCGAAAGTGAAACAAGCATACTCTAGAAAGGAAAACAACAGCATATTAGTTATATATATAAACCTGGTGCAATTTAACAAGTAACAAGTAGAGAGCCATATGTTCCAGAGATCAATTTACTTAAATGATATTACAATATCATATATTTTCACAGACTAAATGCCCAGATAACTACTTACAGGCTTGCCATATCCTTTCTTTTCACACATATTTGCTATAGTTATAATAGCATTAAAAGTCCCATGTCTTTATATACAAATGTAATGACAGGTTAAAAAAATGTAACCCATGTAAATCATCCTTTGTGCACTGTACCATAACATGACAAAGATCTCTAGCACTCATTAAGACCAAAACATGTTCCTTAATTATAGAAATGGTGGCCAATGCTATCTTTTGTACAATGATATTAAAATACTCTCTATTATTAATAATCATAAACACATGAAAATAGGAAAAATAACATCTAAATTTCCAAGTGATCATTATTTCTCAGCTTCAACTGCTGTCACGAACAGCCTTGTAAGTTCTACGAAAAGCAGTCTAATCTTCATTGGTAAATATTCCCCAGAATATTTACAGTGTTTACTACCACTGAGAGGTGGGTCAGGAAACTAGAAAAGGGACCAGGAAAAGGAGAAAGTGGACTTCAGGGAGTGTTAGTGAAAGAGAAAGGAAACAGGAAAAAATACATTAGAAGACATGTTATCTGAAAGCAAATAAGTTGCTAACAGATGAAGGGGGCCAGCAGGAGTGGAAAGGGTTTATAGGACAGGGCAAGAGAGGATCAATAGAAATGACTTGAATGAAGATGTCATAATGGAAATCCCATTATTTTATAATCTACTTTTTAAAAACTTACAAATACATAGTTAGGAAATCTTAACTGGTAATCAGATATTTTCTATATTTTTTTAAAAGTTGAATTCACTGATTATGTATCAGTTATTCTCTTTGTACTTTATATCTGCATATAAATGATATATAACACATGCACTATTTATGTAAAAATGTCTACATTTCATTCCGTGCATAATTTTCTTATCTTTTGATAATGATAACATAGTAGCTCAGCATATAACTCCTTTTAATCACTAGGGTTGGTTTACCCAAGCGTTTTAAAATACATGTAGCTGTACATTTCTATACAGATGCATAAAACTACAGCTCTTTGTTCCTAAACTGAGAAAGATTTAAAATTATTCAGCTCTATTTAAGAGTTGAAAATCTAAATTCTAGCTATTCCTTAATCCGGCATCTGCACAACTACAAGCCAGCTGATAGCATTCTAGTTTCCTAGAAAGACTTCCATTCATCTGTAAGACAGTCTATTCGTAGGTATGAGTTTTTCCATGAGATCACAAGTGTTCCACCTCCTTTTCTTTTATCACTGACTGAAGAATGCTAGATTATTAAAATAATTTAGCATTTTCTACAACATTAGCAAACAAACTGCTGAAAACAGAAAAAAAAATCTAATTTCTTTCAACTTACTTTTCCCAAAGAAGTGAAATGTTTAGGAAAATACTGTAACTTACTCTAGAAGTACAAGAATGTTTATGAGCTCCTGGGGAGACACTTTATTCCAGTAAGTTAAGAGAGTATCTGAAAATAGGAGAAATAAAGAATTAGATCTGTGAACAAAGAGCCATCACCACACACTTTATTCCTATCTTTTTCTTTCAACTGCCCACCACCCACTCATTCTATCTTTTTAAAGACAAGACAGTATATATTCCAGGCTGACCTCAAATCCATGAAGTAGCTCAAATCCACTAAGTAGCCCAGTCCTCCTGCCTCTATCTCAAAGTACTGGGATTATCGATCTATACTATCAAGGGGGATTCCCCCTTCTGCTTTAGACAGGATTTCACTATGAGGCCCAGGCTGGCCTAAAATTTACAAACGCTCAGACTTTTTTCCTTCCTGCCTTACCTCTTAAGTGCTGGGATTACAAGTATGTTTCATCACACTGCACTCAAAAGAATACACATAATTTTTTGCATTGGTTTCAAACATGTTATGTAATCTTTATTAAAGCTTCTAACCTTTCTATTTACTTTGTAAATATTCTGTGGGATGGTTTGTTCTAATCTTTCTACCATAGCCAAAGACAAAATAAGGAAATTGTTGTTTATCTTTTATACCCAAGGCTTAACCAACTGCAAAATTTCATAAACAATGGTAGATTTATGGGCATTTTTCTGAGGAGAGGGTCAGGTGACTTTATCTGTGCCTCAAAAGGCTCTGTTACCAGAAACATTAAGAACTTTAGAGAAAGAGACATTATTTTCTTCCATTTTTCTCTTTGGATAATAAGGCTGATGTTCTACCTAGACAGTAAACTCTTTCAGACAGAAGAATGTCTTAAATCTTCCCATGTAAGTTTCTTTAACCCATTTCTTTAATTTTTCCAATATACTTTTACCATCTACCTACCTACCTACAGGGTTTTATTTTGTTTGTTTGAGACAGGCTTGCATAGTTCAGGTTGACCTTGAATTCAGCCTGATCCTCTTGCCTCTATCTCCCAAGTGCTGATATAAAGGGACACCTTGACCAGCTCTGACTTAAAAAAATAAAAATTAAAACGAAGAAATAAAACTTATTAAATCTTATCAGGTTATAACTTTCTTTTTTATACTCTGATATAGCTAACAACATTGGCTATCCCTATTGTAAATGACAAAATCTTTTATCATCAAAAGTAGAGAAATGACTTCCCATCTAAGTAACAGCCTTTAGTAGACAAGGACTGAAGAGACAAAGTTGACCTTATGATAGAGTGAAGAAGAATGAAGGGGTTTTGATGTTGCTTCTCCTATTTTGTAACACTTTTTAAAAAATGATACTGGGAACAGACCTACTACTCTTTATGTACTAGGAAAGTGCTCTATCACACAGCTATATTACCAGTTCTTCTTAAAAATAATTTTCATGATTGTTATTACATTTGTAATGCATTTTGGCAGCACATCTAAGCTGCGACACTTGTAGCTAAATGCTGTTTCCACATATCAGTCTCAGGGATTGAATTCAGGTCACGTGGTAAGTGCCTTTGTCATTGCCAGCTATCTCCTTGCCCTGGGTTGAAGACGGGGTCCTAATTGAAGATGCAGCCTTAAACTTTCCATTTTCTTGCCTCTGCCTCCGAGTTCTGGAATTATAAGGCATTTTCTAAATTTTATTTTTTAAACTGGGGTCTAGGGTCTCAGGATGTATAGGTTCGCCTTGAATTCAAAAAAAATTTTTTTTTACCTTGCCTTCTAGAGTATCTGGGATTATAAACATGGGTCACTATCCTCACATGACTCCAAAGTTTAGCTTTTTTTCTTTTTTTCACTATGAATACCGACAGTTTTCAATGATTCTAAAATATTATCCATCAATAACTAAAATGGCTTTGATATGATTTGTTCTAAAAGATTAATGTATTTCCGCCCCCTTCCTGCCTGGCCTTTTGGAATCTCCCAGAGAGGGTATGGCCCCACCCCCATAGGGGCGCGCATGCGTACTCTCTCAGCATTCGCGGACTTCCCTGCCTGGCCTCTGAGGGCGGCGGCCGCCGTTTTAGAAGGGGGTGGGTTTCTTTCACCCTCACGCTCTTGCATTTTCCTCTTTCAAGAAAAAGCTTTTGGCTTCTTTCCAGGAAAAGGAAACAGCCTATCTGTTCCTCTTCAGCACCTGATCCTCTGGACTGTGTTTTAAGGCACCTTCTTGGCAGGTCTGTAAAGGGGGAAGCGAGGAAGGTTTGTGAGGCCACGCCTGTCACAATGGGTACTGGTGCTAAGGTTCCGGTCAGAAGAACCCTTTAGAGACTCCTCTACCATTTTGTCAGTGGCACCGCTAACCAGCTGCCACAACTTCGGTCGGTGGTCCCGCTAGTCGCTAGCTAGTGACAAATACTCAGCTGAAGCTCTTTGGCCATTTTGTCAGTGGTCCTGCCAAGCCCAAACCCACCTCTCTTGGTTCCCTATGAGCGAAATGAGATGCAGGCCAGCAGTAGTGTTAGCGAAGACAGACAGGGGAGATGGTAAAAAATATGCATAGGTTAGTAAAATGAAGCTTAGTTTTAAGTGATTTGGCATCTGGTATTTTAAAAAGGCGTGGTTAACACTAAAAGAGGTCCATGATAAAGAGATTCACCGCTTACTGATGAAATTAGCAAGTCGGAGGAAAGCGCTGTTGACTAAGGGGAGGCAGGGTCAGTACCAAAGACTAAAGCAGGCACCTAAAGAGACACTTGAAGCCCACCCATTCAAAATTATATGAACGCTGTTTAATGAATGAAACATAGCAAGGGATTGCTAAAATGCAACAAGAACAACAAAAATCTAGTGCAGATTGCTGAGCTCACTGTAGAAAATAACAAATTAAAGGAAGAAAATAAAAAGCTTTCTGAAAAGCTAAAAGCATACCGGCCAGGTGCTCATTTAAGTTTTTCAGATAGTGATAGTGAGGATTTTATTCCAAGTACTCAAATGAAAGGAAAAGTTTATACAGTAAAGCAGTCTTCCCAAGCAGTACAGGTGAATTTGCCTCCTAGGTATGTTACAGAAATCACGTGATGAACAGAAACAAACAAACAAACAAACTGTGTATGTTGAAAGTAGTATCACGGCATGCAGATAGTCCAACTCTACCAGGTGGACTCTTCCCCTGTTGAGGATCATCTTACCAAAGAAACTAATGTATTTTTACCAAAATGCATAGGTTATTCTGCAATACCTAATATGGAAACCTCATGAAAAGGTGAATAGAATAGTTTCTCAAGACTTTTTGACAAAACAACAACAACAACAAAAAACCTCAAAAAACTCCACACAAAAATTGGGAAAGAATACCTTCATTTAGAGCTTTTGTAGCATTTCCTCTGGAGAACCTATAATAGTAGCTGAAACCCCAAAGGGAAAATGCCTAGTAAATCTAGAAGTCTACTGCAATCTTTGACAAAGAAAAAAGAATCAAGTAGTGCACAGGTGTTTCCTGTGTATTATACTTCAAAACATGTTCAGGAAAAGGAATTAGTACTCTGGTTACAGTTGCAAAAATGACAATACAGTGAAATCTGGTGATGCTTCTTTGCCTTCCAAGGAAGAAACTACTCTACATACTACTAAATCTGAAAATGTGGGAAGTTGTGCAAAGAAGCCTGAAAGTGACAATGAAAGAGTTCATTCACAGTCTGTGTTGAAAAGAAAAACCAACAAATAGGAAGAACTATCAACTTTTCATGTTTTCTTTTAAGGAAAACTTGTGCTTTTTTTTCTGTAAAATGGTGTCTCCTATAAATTCAGACTATGCAGCTTGTAATTAATAAAGCAATATGACTTAAAACTCCTTGACAGATGCCCTTTAGGACCCTAAAATTGTGAATTGCTGTTAATAAAATATACAGATAAACAGAGGAAATTCTTCAAAATCTTCTGCCTGTGAAACAACTGTGTACAAGTAGAACAAAAATTGACATTAAAGTTACTAAGGTTACAACAAAATTTTAAAAATTGTAAGCTCCAGATGGATATGAACTTGAAAGAGCTCAACATTCAAATGTACATAGACTATTGAAAATACTATTTATTAGACAAGATAAAGACACTAGAACCAACCCATTGCAAAAGATCTAAACAAACATTTTTTTAGAATAAAATGAGTATTACTTTATGGGGTACAGTATGACTTTAAACATGGAAAAGATAAAGATATTTGATGTAGACAACATGTGAGTTATTGAAAATGTCCTCTCTGACATCATAAAGTAAAAACAGAACAACCTAATTAACAAAGGCAAAACATTTGGCAGACGAAGCAAAGCCTATATTTGTAAGATGAACTAATAAGTTCATAAGAAATAAAAGTCACAGTTTTATTTGTGACATCAAAGCATACATCTACCCTTGTCTGGTTAGCAAAGTATGTGGTGATTGTGCTTGTGTGTATGTGTGGACTGGAAGGAGAGAAGCAATCAGCAATGTAGCTCTCCTTTTTTTCTGTCCTTCTATTTTCTTTGTACTCTCAGATAACCAAGTGTTTTATTGTGCATTTTCTACATGTATTGCTTGGATATCTTTTTTTTTTTAATTGTTGGCTCTTGGAATAGGTGAACTAATGGTATAGGAATAGTATTGTTAAATTCGTACAAAAAAGAATGAACTTAACAAGAGTATTCCTATACCATTTTTTTCAATTGCGAGCCAACAATTCAGTATTTTTTCAACATCACAAAACTATTAAAATTGTGATGAAATATTTTACACTATTTATGGTTCTAATAAAGAAACCTCATAAACAGCACAATCAGTTCCCATATTATTCCACGTTTTATCTTTGTGGGAAGGCAAGAACATTGCGTTTTTATCCTTGTAGAAAGGCATTGTGTCATGGTTGCTATTAGGTGTTTTTTTGTTGTTTGTTTGTTTTTATTTCCTGGTATTAACCTCTTGTTTTAAATTTATTTTACTTCTTTTCCAAAACATGGAGGCCCATTCAATCTTTGACTACAATATAATTTTGACAGTTTACTCTTAAGTTATATATTCCTGAAACTAATAAATTGCAGAATTATTTGTATTATTTTTCACTATGAATCCCAGCCCATAGGAGGCTGAGGCAGAAAAACTTTGAGTTCAAGGTTTACCTATGCTACATAGTGAGTTCTAGGATAAGCTAGGCTAAATAGTGAGATTCCATATCAAAAGAAAACTAAATTGTTTTTTGACTTGTATTAATTTATTTTACATATGTGGTTAATGGTTTTAAATTTTCTGTTGCTAACTGGCTATTAATTCATCTAATAATCTGTATTATTTGTATTGTTATTTTGTACTATCAGAGGAAAGCAAGCAATGTTTGCTAAGGTGTAGTTCATGTGCTAGGCCCTAGGTTTCATTTCCAGCACCAGAAAAAAAAATTAAATGAAAAATAGTCAAGCATGCTAGCAGCTACCTTTAGTCCTAGCATTTGGAAGACAGATGAGAGGATTGTGAATTTAAGAGCATTTGTGACTATGGTAAAAAAAAAAATGTTGTATTATTGTACTCTAGAATTTTTAAATCATGTCTGACTAATGTTTTAATGTTTTCTGTGTCCGAAAAATAAAGACTGTAATCATTAATAAAATTGTATTAAATAGGCTAGGAGTATATAGCTCATATGCTAAGCCCTGGTTCATATCTCCAGTAACCAACAAAAAAAAAGTTTAAAAATATGGCCTAGGTATTAGCTTGCCTAAGCATGTGTAAGGCCCTATGTTTGTCATCTGATACCAAAGGAAAAAGATCAAACAGCTAAGTATGATGTGTACACTTGTAATTCTAGCACTCAGGAAGCTGAATCAAGAGGGTCAAGAGACAGAGCCATTTTTGGATATATAGTAAGGCCCTGTCCTGTCTCCAAAACTTTCACAAATTGGGTCTGGAAAGATGACTTAGTAGTTTAGAGTGTTTGTTGCTCTTACAAAGGACCTGTGAGATCCCAGCACCTACATGGTGGCTCATAATCATCAGTAACTATAGTTTCCAGAAGACCTCATGCTCTCTTCTGACCTCTGCAGGCATCTGGCATACATGTTGTACATATACACATAAAAAATAAAGTAAGCAGGGCATGGTGGTGCATGCCTTTAATCCCAGCACTTGAGCAGCCCAGGATAACCTGGTCTATATAGCAAGTTCCAGACTTTGTCCCCCAATCCTGACCTCCCTCCCTTTTCTCCTCCCATGCTCCTCCATCAGTCCACTGATAGGGGAGGTAGTACTCCCCTTCCATATGACCCTAGCATATCAGGACTCATCAGGACAAACTGCATTGTCTTCCTCTGTGGCCTGGTAAAGCTACACCCCCATGAGGGGAAGGTGTTCAAAGAGCTGGCCACTGAGTTCATGCCAGAGAGAGCATCAGTAGTTATTTTTAAGTTCTCTCAAAGATTCAAATCCATAGGAACTTATTTTAATGTTTATCTTATGGGATATTTTATGACTTAGATCTTATTTATAGCTCTGTTTATAACATGTATGTTCTCAGCTTACAGGCCTGAACCTATGAGGGGGGATGTCTAGTACAGTTCCTCCTGTATATACTAATATCTCACCTTCAGAAATCATCTTTACTATATATAGATAACACATCAAGAGGTTCCTAATTTCATATGGATCCAGACGATTATACTGGGATACATTACTCCTTGAAGAACTTTGTCGGGTCTGTAAAATAAAAGAGAGATTTAGGAAAGACAATGGCAATTTTACGTAGCCTTAAACTCAATTATTTTTTAGCCATTGGTCCTATTGGGAAAAACTATAAATATAAATTTTATGGCATATATGACAGGTAAATGGGCCAAGTCTTTATTGCTACAGTACCTAGTGATATCACTGGAAATTACTTCAGGGTTTTCATAAAGACATAGCCTTTAATGATATCTTTATATTTTACTCCCATATGCTTTGCGCTGTAATAACAAAAATGTAAAATACTCAAATGTAACTTTCAGAAAGAAGAGCTACTATGTGGAGGAGGGATTTAAGGAATGTGAAAATATGACAAACATTTTAGGGCTGGAGATAAAGGTCACAAGTAGATAACGTGCGTACCACATACAAGTGCTGGGTTTAATTTCCCATCTCTGCCTAAAAATTACACTTAATTAATTTATTTATTTAGGTTTTTCGAGATAGGGTTTCTCTGTGTAGTCTTGGCTGTGTGTCCTGGACTTCCTTTATAGACAGGCTTGCTTCAAACTCACAGAGATCCACCTGCATCTGCCTCCCTGAGTGCTGGGATTACAGGTGTGTGCCACTGTACCAGGCTACACTTTTAAATCTGAATCACTACTTAGCATGTATTTATGCACAACCCTAAATCAAATAAACTGTTGAAAATGTGATAATGATACAATAATTAAATTAGATCAAAATAATGAAGTTCTTATTATTTAATGAGGTCTGTTTAAATACCAAACTATGGCAAGATCTCGTTTCTTTGAGGATCTATATAGATAGAATAACAACAACACAAAGTTTTGGTCTTGCTAATAAAATACTCGGAGCTAAGCTATCAGGGTACAGAGGACTGAATTATGATTTACTAAGGACTTTGAGTTGGAGCGAAATAATCCTCAGTTCTGATTGCTTGTCAGCCATGTTAGGTTACATAATTGCTCTGATCTTATCTATGACAGTGTCATCACAATTAAAAATAGTGTTGAAATTGGCACCTTTGTGAAAGATGCATATCCCAGTGGTTCTTAAGGGGTGCTTCCCAACCAGCACAATGGTCATTACCTGGGAACTCAGAAATACATATTAGCAGGCTCTGTTTCAGACCTACTGAACCTCTGAGGGTGAGGTGCAGCCATTTCTTTTTAAGCCTTCCAGGTGACTGATGCACACTGAACATGCCACAAAAAAGTAGGGAAATTGATAATTAATAAACATGGGTTCAGGTGTGGCTGGCTTATGTAAAAATTCTAATTTCACTTAAAAACAGGAGTGGGAGTTTATTATTTTTAAAAATATTTATAGACCGGTCTAAGTAACATATGATTCTATGATTTCACACAGTGTAAAAGAACTTTACTTCCTAAAATGTTGGATTTTGTCGCCGGGCAGGCCCATTTTGCATTTTAATGTTAGGCTTGAAACAATTTGATGTAAGAATTAGAGGACTCCAAGACCCTAAGTAATACTAGGACTCTGAGACTATCAGCTTGAGGACCTAAAGTTTCTCTCAAATTAATGTTATTTTTATAAAGAAAGACTGAATCATCCTTGTTCTAATATGTTTTAATTAAATGAAACACAGCTTAGAAATTCTAAACTGGAACATCCACTCTAGGTTATAGTGAGTTATAGCCAAAGAAGGTAAGACTTACACTGCTTGAGTATAATTGCCTTAGTCCTTATAAACAGTTTTAAGACAATCAGGTAAACTGGGCATCATGGTATTTGTCTGTCATTGCAATTATTCAGGAGGATGAGACAAGAAGATTGCTTGAGGCCAGAAGTTTGAGATCAGCCTGGGCAACATAATAAGACCCCAATTCAGAGCCGTAAATTGGAGGTAGAAGTAGGTGATTATGAGTTTAAGGCTTGTCTGGGAGACATAATGAGCCTTGAGGGATGCTTGAACTTTGTCAAAAAACCCTGCCTCAAATTTCCGCTGAAAATTTCACACTAACTATGGTTAAGGGGAAAAAAGATATCCACGTAGCAGCAACAAGGAGAGGGAGGTACTATTAAAATATTCAAAAGTTGTGGGATTCATTTTTACAGATCTGGAATAGACTATAGAAGAGCAGATGGCTGCATGTGTTTTGTTTGTTTGTTTGTTTTTAAGTTGGTAGCCTAACATGTTACCAGGTTATCCTGTGTGTTTAGATCCTTACATTTTCACCACTGTTCCCAGGATCTGGAAATCCTGTTGCTCCTTCAGGGATAAGGGAACCTCTTGAATCCTCTCTCTTCATTCCATGACCATTTTGAAAAGACCCATAGGCTGGAAAAAAAATTCAAGTTCTTGTTAGCAACAGGAAGAACTGTGAAAAATATTTTACAAACTAAGTACTGCATTATTTTAAGTAAATCTGTTATAGGCAATAGATCCTGGTCTAAAATGTGAAATTCATATATTGGAACACCGTAAGAAAACAAGTAAAGTTTAAGTGATTTTCCGCTCTCAAAATAATTTATCTATTACAATTCCTTGAAAACCATGTAATAAAACCATGTAATTTACAAGGCAGGTTATCTATATATTAAGTAATGAAATACAGTCCTTGAAAAGGAAGTGTCCTACCCAATATATTGATGAGAGTTAAGAAAGGAAATCAGTGTCTTTTGTTCTGTTTTTTTTTTTTTTCATTACCTTCTAGTTTTTCCACTATACCTAACCATTTTGATCATGCTTAGGTAAACTAGAAAATGTGGCTGCATGTGTGAGTCATATTTTAATTAAACTTTAGGAAATATCAGGCTATGTATAGTTTTATCATGAAATATTTCAAAGAGTAGAGGTTCATTGCTAAACACTCATGTGATACATTATCTTTAAAGGGATTAATTACCCATGTCTTTTTCAGTAGCCAGACTCCCTCTGCTTGTAGGTGAAACAAAGCCACATGGAAACTCCTCCCTCGATGCCTGTAACAGAATGATACCTGAGTCATTTAACTAATTTTTAAACTACCACAAGAAATCTGAATTAGATGGTACTCTAATTTTAAACAAAGTTAGATGCAAAAGTTACATCAAATCTTATTAGTATTTAAGTGGCACCTCCAAAAAACCTGACTGCTAGCATACTTTAGTAATAATCATAACTTCTGAACAAATTATATAACTAGATGCCTGCAACTGGTATAATCTAAACATTGTTCAGTTCTCTTCCTTGGAACCAGGGATAATGCTGGAAGTTGAAGTGTAACAGAACTCCCTACGTGAATGTGAGTTGCAAAAGAAAGGACAGTGAAATATTTCCAAATAAACACTGTCAAATATGTGTGGTATGAACATGAGCGTGAATTGTTACATGTGAAGAAAGACCAGTGTGATACCCTGTAAGGTTACATCCACATTCCACTCATTAACACAAGTGCCACAAGTAAGAAAGCTACCAGGCAAGCTTAAAAGTGGCTCTTCCAGTTGGTGATGGTGGTGTATGCCAGTATCCCTAGTGCTCAGGACAGTGAATGAGCAGAAGTGTTCCAAGTTCCAAGCTAGCTGGACTATAGTCATAGTAAGACTCTGTCTCAATAACTAATGGGGCTGGAGAGATGGCTCGGGAATTATGAGTGCCTAATTGCTCGATCAGAGTTCAATTCCCTGAACCCATGTGGACTCCCCATAACTCCAGCTCCAGGGCATCTTCCACTCTCACCTGGTCTCTATAGATACCTGTAATCATGTACAAACTCACACTGATACACACATATACACATAATTAAAAAAATAAAAACAATATTCTGCCCTCAACTGATCCTTAAAAAGTTCTTTCTCATGAACTTAGGAGCTGCTTTCAAAACCAGCAGTGGCATTATGGGGAAATTTTTCCAGATTCTATTGTAAAGCACAGTTCAACTTGTCACCCACAAATATGAAATTACTATCCAAAGTATATAGATGGTCTAGGACCATTCAGAGTATGAAGAGGGGTGGGAGCTAACAGTTCCACTGGGCCAAAAAGTACAAAGCATACATTTTGGGCACTGTATTTTTTTTTTTTTGAGGAAGTACTTTAGGTAGCCTAGGCTTGCCTTGAATTTGCATCATATTGCCCCAGACTTTCAAGCGTTGGCACCAGGCTGACATTTTAGTAGGGCCATTGGCAAACTGAAGACTATCCAGAAGCGCTGACCAAGAAAATAAATGGTTTAGAATGACAAATGACAAAATGGTGATATGAGGCCTAGAGAAAATTTTTAGAAGGCACACATGGAAGGGACAAATTGTGAAGGTGGAAACAAATGTTTATAGGTCTATGGAGGGCAAAACTAGGAGCAGTTAACAGAAACCCTTTCAAGTCTAAGGTTGAGGGGGAATATTTTAATTGTTACAAGTGCAAAGATTGTTTTGACAAATAGAAACCTAGTTATTCTTTAAGTGACTTCTAAGTCTTAAGGCACTAAGGAGAATAGAGAGAAAACTTACCTACCTGTGATAAATTAAAAAGGACAGTAATCACTAAGAAATACTAAACAGAGACTAACAAGAATAAGGAGAAGCAAAGAAATCTTTTTTCAGTGTCTGCAATATTTTAATTTAATTAATTTATTTAATTTACATCCCAATCATAGCCCCTTCCCTCCTCTCCTTCAGATCCTACCTTCTCTCCCTCTAACTCTCCCCCTCCTCTATTCTTCAGAAAAGGGGATTCCCCATCCCCAACCAACCTACCCCAGCTCATCAAGTTGCATCAGGACTGACCACATCCTCTTCCCCTGTAGCCTGGCAAGGCAGCCCCGCCAAGGGAAAGTGATAAAAAAATAAAATAAAACAAAACAAAAACATGCAATAGAGTCCATGTCAGAGACAGGCCCCGTTACTGATACTAGGACACCCACATGAAGCCCAAGCTGCCCCTCGGCTACATCTGTGTAGGGGCTTACGTCCAATTCATGCATGGTCTTTTGTTGGTGCTTCAGTCTTTGCAAGTCCCTCTGGTCCCTGGTTAGTTGGCTCTGTTGGTCTTCTTGCGGTGCTCCTGTCACCTCCAGGTCCTTCTATCTTTCCCCCCACTTTTTTTTGAAAGACTCTCTACACTTAAAACAATGTTTGGCCATGAGTCTCAGCATCTGTTTTGGTTTGCTGCTGGGTGGAGCCTCTCAGAGGGCAGCTATGCTAATATCCCATCTGTGAGCATAGCAGAATATCATTTGTTAATAGCGTCAGGGGTTGGCTCTCTCCCATGGGATGGGTAGCAGGTTGGGCTAGGCATTGGTTGGACTTTTCCTCAATCTCTGCTCTATCTTTATTCCTGCACATCTCATAGGAAGTGTAAATTTTTGGCTGAAGTTTTTGTGGGTGGGTTGATGTTCCCCTCCCTCCACCAGGAGTCCTGTTTAGTTAGAGGGCATCTTCCTCAGGCTCTATGATCCCTGCTACCAGGAGTCTCAGAAAGAGTCACCCCCCCCCCATATCATCCTGGAAGCCTACCCATGGAGCACAGAGGAAAATGAGGATGGAAATCAGACCTGAGGAGAGAGGGGGCAGGAGGACAGAGGGCCTGCAGAGAAAAGAAAAACTGTGGGTAGGGGCATCTCTGTGACAAGCTGAAGACCTAAGCAAAGGAATTGTAATCCACAGTGTTTGATACACTGGAAGTGAAGACCTATTCATTTTGTTCTCAAGATTAATAAATACACTGAAATGCATTAAAAGCAGCAACATTTGAAGAACAAAACAAAAGAAACGAAGTATGTGTGGTATTCTTTTGGACCTTGTTATTCAAAGCATGGTCTTTGGACTAGACAGAGGCAGCCAAAGCTTATTAGACATGCAGACTCTGAACTTCGACCTATAGTCTACTGAATTAAGATCTGTGTTCTAATACATTTCTACATTATTGTTTGAGACACATTGCTCTAGGAAAAACAGGAGCAATGTAAAATGGACTGAAAAGTAAATGCTTAAGATTGAGATCATATAGCAAATGACCACAAATCTAAATGCATTCGGTCAAGCAAGATATAACTCAAAACAGAAATGCATTAGCACTTACAGAATTAGGCATGGCTGCACAGGAATACAATGTATCTCGGCCTGCCAGTCGCTGTATATTTTCCAAGAGCAATCCAATGAATGGGAGGTACAACTGTGCTATTTTGGCTTGCTGGTTCTGAAAAATGTAAAAAAATTTATTGATAAATGATATTTAAATGCTTCAAATGAATGGGATTGACCCCATAAAACAGATCTAAGACTAAAAGTGAACTAATAGCTATAAAAATTAGAAGTGTGAGATAATAGTTCCAAAATTATCTAAGAACTTTGTTGCTGTTTGGATTTAGTCACAATTTGGAGTCCAGTGACAACTTCCAAACATAACCACATAAAGTAAAATTTGTTTGCAGCATCAGTATACATGTTATTTATAATTTGGAAAAATACCACAAATTACAATATAATTTATATCTTAAAGTGAAGGAATCAATTCACCTTCAGACAGATTCATGAGAAAAATTGGCAAGATCTGTATTTAAAAATATCTTGGTAACTAAAAAACAAAACATGATAAAATTGTAGGAAAAAATCTACATGTAAATCAGCTTTTCAAATTAATTATATCTTAATAAATTATATCTTAAGTTTATTTATATTTGAATGATAAAGATTAAAGGATGTATTATCAAACATGAGTTTGATAATACATCCTTGAGTTACTTGATACTAGAGAAGTAACTTAGGGTTACTCCAAATTTATTCAGTTTGTAGTTTAATTTTCCATGCCCTTAACTTGTAATATTAGTGACATTTAAATACATACTTTAAGTATTAGCAAACAGCAACCAGAGCTATGATCACATATAATGTTAAATGCATGTAGGATTTATAGCCATATCCATGGCTATTGACTGTAAAATATCATAACATCTTTTTTTAGTATAAAGAAAAATTTATATTACATGAAAAATTCATTTTATATATGATATACTTAATAGGTCTTATTTAACAAGCATCAATATCATTTATTTAGGGATATATGTATATATCTAAGGACATTAAGGTATTGGATAGTATATGCATGGTGCAACTCTATAGATGTTTGTGTATGTGTGTCCTTGTGAATACACGTGCCTTTGGAGGCCAGATGTATGGGATCTCCCTGGAGCATAAGTTACAAGTGGTTTTATGCTTCCATATATGAAATCAAACTGCAGTCCTCTGCAAGAGCAGATGACTCTCAAATCCTGACCCAACCATCTATCCAGACTCTGTATGACTTTTCAACAGTCCTAGTTAGTTTATGTAATAAATAATGAAAGTTTTGAATGGCCTAAATATGTATATTAATTACAAGAAAAATACAGAATGCAACCCAGTCTCACTTCATTTTCACATAACCACGGATCTTTACATGTGCTAAGTTAAAAATATGAATTGAGTAGCTGAGTATACAGAACTCAGTGGTAGATAATGTGTTCGATATGTATGGGACCAAGGCTTGTTTCCTACTGAGCATCAAAACATTGAAAGATGATCTGAAAAACTGTTTTTCTTCAGGCTAACCTGTATGACATTTTAAAAAAACTTAATGACCTGAAATGGGAAAAACACTATATCTATGAAAATACCTCTTCATTGATACTTGTATCATACTGTAATCATCACCTTGAATGAAAAATGTTAGTAGAAATTTATTAGTGTACTCCCCAGAAGTGTACAGATATCCTTACCTTGTGCTGGTATCTAGTATCAAATGCATGCTTTATCAAAAGATTCTTTATGACAGAGATAGCTGTATATCTGATCTCATAATTGTCTTGAAGGGCAACAGAGGTTTCCCGCAGAAGTAGACCAACCAAGAAGTGATGCTTGCAATACTCATCTGATAAATTGTATTCAAGATTGGAATCTGCAGTATAATAAAATTTGTAACTTTTGATAAAAATATAAAATATATTATTAGGCAATTAAAATGCTATAATTATGATTTGATCATATGTTTTCATGCTTCCAAGAACTATAATTTTTATTATTAATCAATCTGAACAATTCTTCTGTACTATAGAATGAGCATGCAAAATTTTACTAAGTAAAGACACTCCTAATTAGGGATAGATGGTTTATTTTAATGATTATTTCAGTCAGCAGGAAGGTCATGAAGATACTCTTTCCCCTAAATTATTTCAAGTCTTAGTACTCTTACCATATAACCTAAAATGAAATAATTCTATATTTGGCCATCGTTTAATACCTTTCTTTATATCTGAAGAGATTTCATTTTAACTATAAGTTCTACTTTCTATAGTAATGCTTTATTTCCTTATCCATCTATATTTATAAATTAGGGAAAGTAGACAAACTAGACAGTCTGATCATTCCAACAGTATTAAGTATTGATTGTTGCAGTTGTCATTACATATTGGCCTAAATATTCATAATAGATATAACGATAATACAAAAAGCCACTACAACTCGCATCTGCTTAGCATCACATCTCAAATAAATTTACAATCACATTGACTACAGATCTTTCACTTCATAAAATCACTACTGCAAACTGTATCTTTCACTCCTTTCTAGAGCTCAGACCTCCATTAAACCCTACACATTAATACTGTGGTTGGGACTTAAAATAACTCAGAGAGGGCTGGGATCAAATGTAGTCATTTCTACCGTAGGCTCTATATTTCCATTTATTTTATATAAAATGCCTTTCATTTCTTTTGGTTGATTCAGAATGTAATGCAACAAAGTATAGCCAGTTAGGATTTTAAATGTTATAAATTGTCCAATTAAATTCTAAATCTCAGTGCCCTATCCACTCCTTTTCCCCAACAGTTTCATCGCTATCAAGAAGACAGGGGAAAGTATGTGAGCCACACATGCTCTTAATTTAGTAATGGGTGGTTAGACAGTGGTATTATATGTCTCCATTTTTACTGGCTATAATCTCACCACCACTTCTACAACCACTAACCCTGAGGAGAGACTTCCTTAAACACTAAGGCATTTGACTCCCCTGCACTGTCATGCTCTTTCGTGAATTCCAATCACTTTCTAGATCCAAGGACAGTGGTGAATAACCAAGGTGGACTTATCTGGGTAGATTTTTCAAATGGCAATTGACTTTTTTTTTTTGATTCAGTGACATGAATAAATCCAGTTTGGTGTTTTCAACCACACATTAAAGACTGTGGCAAAGTAACCATGCAACAGGGTAACAGAGAAAGCAGCAAGCCTGAGAGAGGTGACAAACACTTAAAACAGACACTCAGCCAATCCCTGTCCCCAAGCTGCCTTACAGGAGAGGAAATTTCTCTCTAAGGAAAGACGTTTGAAAGTTGATTCCTCAGAAAACACTGAGGCTTATTTTAAGGATAAACAAGCAGTTGCCTTTAAGATTTTTGGGCATAAGAAATTAAAGCCTTACTTTGGCTAGGGAGGATGTGAACAGCAAATAAAGCCCCCATTCATCTTGGCCATTCATCAAATCAATTGTGTTTAAACACAGCATACTACTTTAGAGTGAACCGAGTTAAACCTACCTACTGAAGTCAAACGGTCCACCGCAAATGAAAAAAAATCTAATTAATATATGAAAAGAAAAGGGACAAATAAAAACATAATAACATAAGAATAGTGCTATACAACAAAGCATTCAATAAAAGTAACAATGGAGATTAAAACTGAGGCATTTCATAAATTTAGTGCATACAAGTTATTTTATTTTTATATTTACTTTTGATGCTTTCAGCAGAAATGCATTCACATACTTTTTCATTTCTTCTTAAATATAATCTAATACACTATTATTATAGAAAGAAATTTTACTAGTGTTTGAAATCTGTATTCAGTAACAATATATGTAACATATCCAATTTTTCCGTACTAAGACTATTGCCACAAATATAATGAAATATAGTGAAGGAAATGCAGAATGACATTAATGAACCTATCTTCAAATACTAATAATTTTCAAGTTACCTTCAAGTTAACTGGTTTCATCAGAAAACATTATGCTACACTAATACTATCCCAAAAGGAAAAACAATCTCAAGTAATGGAAAATACAAATACATACCTTGAACTCTCTGTAGTTTAGGTTTTGCAAATGCCATTGGCAAGTTCAGAGGAATATAATGTTCATGATTACAGATTGTTTGGAGAAATTCAAACTTGTATTCAGCAAGAACCTAAATGGTAAATTATATATCAGGTTTCATTTTATAGGCATTTATTTGTTGATGATTTAAAAAGGATATTTAATTTCCCAACAAAAGTTTTTATCTTCCAAAGTACACTTGCAGGTGCAATCTGTACAGGAAAAAGTTAACATAGCTGGGCCAAGAGTGGTATATTTTAAAAGGCCTGTTGCAACAGTGATGCTGGCTGGCATCTGAGAAAAGGGATTTTGACATGTTCGCTATGTGATAAGGTTGTGTTTCTTGGTGCTATTCTGCTAGGTCCTTTGTACAAACGGTATGATTTATGGTGAACACCTGTTTTGCTTTCCTTTCTGAGAGTCTAGAATTCTGATCTGTTTCAATACAAAACAAGTTCCTCAGTAAGAACTGTGGAAAGCGGGTATATCCCTGCATGTATGACCATTCATGGCATAAACACAGCCATGTCAAAGACCCCAGGGGCTCAGACGCAGAAATGGCAAAGCCTTCTTTTCTTCTCCTGGCCATAGTACAGAGTTTGACAGTATGAATAGAAATATCAGAAACAGCTTCGTAGTCCCCTACAGATGCCACTTGCATGACTACACCCTGACACTGTTCCCCCTACAGGGAGGTCCTCCGCTTCCTCCATAAGTTGCACATCATAAACCTGCTTCCCATTCAGCTGAATATAACAAATATACTGTGTTTCTGGACTTCTGGCCTGTCTCTATCCAACCCGAGGTTTTCTGTATGTGTATCTGTTGTTTCTTCATTTTCCATCACTCCAGCTGGGTCAATTCCAAAGAACTCTAAGCACTAAAACAAAAATACTGCAGTCTTTTGGCTGTATTCCCACTCCCAGTGGGTAAGTACATCTTCACAAGAGGGAAAAAGCATGAGATGCCTGCATGGGGATCACCACAGACTCCACTTGATGTCTTTTTCTTTCTTGATCCTGCTGGCTATCAATATCCTATCACTCTAATCAATGGTAGTCAGAGATATGACTATATGTTGAATCCTGTTAGTAAATTGCTGAATCTGTGGCTGGTCTTGGGGACTGCACAAACACTAGCCAGTAGTCCTTGCTTTTGACAATACTCAAAGTACATAAGTGAATAACAGTTCTGAACCCTCCAGAAGAGAATATAACTGTCACCTCTGACCTCATGCTTAAATGTCCAATAATCTACAACAACTGTGTTCTTAGAACCTACCTTGGGATCTTTAGGGCTAAATCCCGATATATAGTCATTTATCAAATTGAAAACAAATCCTCTATCCATCAGTGTCAAGCAGCGCTATTAAGTAAAGAAGAAAGGTTAGTTACAGAATTATGTCCTTTATCATGACGTTAATGAAATTCTAAATTTGCTCTGCACAACGGGAATGTCATTTTTACAGACAAGATGAGACTAGCTGTCAGTTTGGGGTG
>CM053742.1:44690420-44753916 GCA_028658305.1 Pachyuromys duprasi
ACACACACACACACACACTCACACGTACACAACACAGAGAAAGTCACAAACCCAAAAGCCAATCAGACAAGGAAAGTAATTTAAATGCATAAGGAAGTCAGGGCTATGATACAGACTGGTAGGGGCTGACTGTGGCAACCACTGTCCCACCTAACAGCATTCCATTTGAAATACCTTTAAAAGGTTTCGTGACAGAAGCACAACCAGTCTTCTGGATCACCCATAGCCTCTTGTTTAATTACTTGCTTCAGTGGGAAGGGGAGTAACGCTGGCTGAACTTATCTATCAGTCAGTCCAAGGAGGCATTTCAACAGCCTTGTAAAGAGCTAACAAGGGGCTGGGGATATAACATAAGTATGCAGAGGGCGTATGGTCCACCTTCAACAAAACCGCACAGCTTTTCCAAGAGAAAGGGTTTTTTTTTTTATTTTTTATTCCCTTTTCTTTGCTTTCCAGACCCTACCAGTGAAGAAGAGATCCTGAACATGTTTTGGCTGCCTTTAACTCACCTTTAGAAAGCTGGCCAAGCTATAATTCACATTTCGGGACTCATCAGGAATCTCTGCATAGCGAATGGTCACATGGGGAATTATTGCAAGAAGCAGCGAATGTAAGACGTGATGATATGCTTCAGGAAATCTCTGGCCCCTGGGAAGCTTAAATACACATAGCAAAAGAATCTGGGTTTGAAAAGATCTAAATAAATCAACTGCCATTTTACTTTCAAACATGTTCCATCATGGAAATGGCTTTAAACTGAAGTACATTTTGTCCTCCCAACTAAAAATGACTTTACTAGTTGTTCAAAGCATACTTTTTTGTCCAGACCAGTAGTTGTCAACCTTCCTAACACTATAACCCTTTAATAGAGTTCCTCATGTTGTGGTGACCCCAACCATAAAGTTATTTTTTGGTTGCTACTTCATAACTGTAATTATGCTATTGTTATGAACTATAATGTAAATATCTGATATGAATGATCTCTATTATGCAACCCCTGTGAAAGGGTCATTAGATCCCCAGTAGGATCATGAATGACAGGTTGAGAACCATTGTTCTAGACCCTAAACTTACAGAAATGGTTTGATTCTCGAATAATACAAGTGTCTGAAATTATCATTAGGCATAGCATGGGTCAATATAACCCAATTCACAAATCCAGCCTCCTGGGATGCAGGCACACCTCTGTTTTGTTTTGTTTCTGGTACACAACACACGCATGTATCACAATTTCAGTCAACTTATTCTATGAAATTTCTATGAGAAAATTTATTTTATTGCACATGCCTCACCATTATGATTTCTATAACTAAGAAAACTTCTGATTTCTATAACTAAGAAAACTTCTTTGTACAGGTTGATTGTTTGTAATTGTAAAATCTCAAATCTGAAATGTTCTAAAACCTGAAATTTTTTGAGACCTGCCTCTACACTGCAATGGAAAATTCTGCACCTGATGTTATGTGATTGGCTGAAGTCAAAACACAGGTGCAAATGTAAAATTAAACATAAAATTATCTTCAGGCTATGTGTATAAAGTATCCATGATGTATGAATGAGTTTCATGTTTAGACATGCATCCTGTACCCACATGCCTGTCTCAATATGTAAGGGCAAATATTCCAAAATCTGAAAATGTCTGCAATCTAAAATACTATTGGTTCAAAGCATTTCAGATTAGTAATTCTCAACATGTACCTTTAATATATAATTTAAAGAGAAATAAGAAGGGCTGAGGTGACTTCTCAGTGAGTAAAATGCTTGCTGTGCAAACATGATACCCTGAGTTTGGTACACAGAACCCACATATAATGAAAGAGAGAGTTAAAAATGCAAAGTAGACCTCTGCCCTCCACACATGATCTGTAGCTCACATGGGGTCCCACCCACACATTATATACACATAACAACAAACTAGAAGAAGAAAATAGAAAAACAAGTAAATGTACATACCACATTTAAGAAATATATGTAATTACATAAAGCTTTTTCTACCCTTCTACCTTCATCCCCTCTAATAGAAAGAACTTGTCTGAGTTGCTACTTTTTCTAATTGAATCTTTTCGACAAACTTTTATTTAAAAATATTTTATTTGGTTCTTGTGGAGCTCCTGTCCTCTCCAGGTCATACTAACTCCCCCTTCTTTCATATGATTCCCTGCACTCTGCTGAAGGTTTGGTTATGAGTCTCAGCATCTGCTTTGACACACTGCTAAGTAGAGTTTTTAAGAGGCCCTCTGTGGTAGGCTCCTAGTTCCAATGTCCATCCCATTTGTTTTTCTAAGTGAGTATTGATCATCTTACCCCTGCTCCTCTTTCTTGTTTATCTTCTCTAGGTGTGCAGATTTTAGTATGTTTATCCTATCTTATAGGTCTAGTACCCACTTATAAGTGAGTATATTTTATGTGTGTCTTTCTACTCCTGGGATACCTCAATCAGGATGATCTTTTCTAGATCCCACCATTTGCCTGCAAATTTCATGATTTCCTTGTTTTTAATTGCTGAGTAGTAGTCCATTGTGCAGAAGTACCACAATTTTTGTATCCATTCCTCCATTGATGGACATCTGGGTTGTTTCCAGGTTCTGGCTATTGCGAATAAAGCTGCTACAAACATGGTTGAGCAAATGTCCTTGTTGTGTATTTGAGCATCTTTTGGATACACGCCTAGGAGTAGTATAGCTGGATCTCGAGGAAGAACTATTCCTAATTGTCTGAGAAAGTTCCAGATTGATTCCCAAAATAGCTGTAAATGTTTACATTTCCACCAGCAATGGAGGATGGTTCCCCTTTCTCCACAACCTCTCCAGCATGTGTTGTCACTTGAGTTTTTGATCTTAGCCATTCTTATGGGTGTAAGGTGATATCAGGGCACAGGGATATTTTATGAGACTGTTTCTCCAACCAAAGACCATGTACGGATATAACCTTGAACCTCTGCTCAGATGTAGCCCATGGTAGCTCAGTATCCAAGTGGGTGTCCTAGTAAGAGGAACAGGGACTCTTTCTAACTTGAACTCAATGGCTGGCCCTTTGACCTCCTCACCCCCCCACCCCCCGAGGAAGAAACAGCCTTGCTAGGCCACAGAAGAGAACTTGGAATCCAGTCCTGAAAATATCTGATAAGCTAGGGTCAGATGGAAGCAGAGGAGGACCTCCCCTATCAGTGGATTTGGAAAGGGGCAGGGAGGAGATGAGAGAGGGTGGGTGGGATTGAGAGGGAAAGAGGGAGGGGGCTACAGCTGGGATAAGAAGTGATCAATATGAAAAAATAAAAATTTTTAAAAAGAAAAAAAAGAAAATGATTTAAATCATCAAAGGCAAAAAAAATCATTTTATTTTATTTATGTGAACTCATGGGGGTGTACCTGTAGGGGTCAAAGGAGGGTGTCATATCTTCTAAGGCTGGAGTAATAGGTGATTAAGAGCTGCCTAACAGTGGTGCTTGAAACTACACTTGGGTCTTTTGGAAGAGCAGCAAGCACTAAATCATCTCTCCAGCTCCTCAACATTGACATTTTTTAATCCCAAAAAATGCAACACATCAAAGGCAGTATATTCTGTGTAGTAAACAACTGTAGGATATTTCCTGTAATTATTTCTAACTACATAGGAGATAATGCACATTAAACACGTACAGGATTTTTGATTACATGTGAACCCAGAGATTGTGTAATTTACTGAAAAACCTGTTTCTAGTTGTGGTACAACTCAGCCCTAGCACACAACTTTAATCCAAGAACTTTCTGTTTGAATATTGTAAACAGGATTAAATAAAGTTCATCTTAGGTCAAGAGGCAGAACAAGCAACAAGTTAACAGGGAGTGAACACAGGGAAAATGATAGAGAACAAGAGAAAGTCAGGAGGCCAGAGAGAAGCACAGGAAGTTGGAGGGAAAGACATTCCGTTTGAGGCTTTTTAAAGATAGCACTGGGAAGGAGGCTTCCTTTTCCATATGGGAATTTCCTCCTTAGAGGAAAATCAGCTAAGTGCTTTCTCTGTCTTTCTGAGCTAGCAGGTTTTCACTCCAGCATCTGGCTTTATTGCTAAAATAAAAAGTTTGGGATTATGTTAAAAACATTAAACTGTACAAACATGAACTATGGGACCTCAGATTTATACAAACCCCCCATTGTTTCTATAAACAGCAATGGAAAAATTAACGGCAAGAATCATTTAAAAGAAAGGGGGATTTGTATATTATTTCCATGTATAAAGTTAGCTTTCTTTATACATGGTATAAGCTAGTCTTAAATATGTACAATTACCACATATCAATTAAAATGGCCTAATGTGGTGGCTCAGGTCTATATAATACAAACATTTGGGAGGTTGAGAATGGGCTTTACACCAGCCTGGACTACAGGCTGTCTCAAACATAATTAATTAATTAATCAAAACATTATTGTTGAGCTTACTTACCTTAATTTTATTCTCTTCCAGTAAAAATGTGGCCATTGACTTTGCAATTATTTCAAAGAAAAACCATGAGTACTGAAAACAAACACACAAGCCTTAATAATCACCCAATTACTTTGAAAATTTGACAAATCAAATCTGAAATTTGATAACATTTTCAAGTAAAGTCTCACAGAATACTTCTAAAGTCTTTCAGACAAAAAAAAAGCAGTGTTGCTTCATGGGACAGCATTATTTTATCATTGACATTGTTTTGGGATACCCATATTTGGTGAGAAGAGCAAACCAACTTTTGGTTATTTTTATTACCTCTTTTAAGTTATCTACAATGAACCTTTAAAAGTTTTATTAGCATATACTAATTATACATTAAATGGGTTTATTGGTGACATTTCATACATAATTATAATGTATTTTGATCATGTGCACCCCATTGCCTTCTCTTGTCTCTCTTCCCTTCCCATTTGTTCCCCTTTCACAAATAGAGATAATAATTCTTATTGCTGCCTCAGTTTGGATTATCAGCTTTAGCTATAACACTGGCACAGCCTACATGTTGACCATATCATGTAATTTGAAAGCTAGCATCAAGTCACTAGCCAACACATCCCCAAAGGCCCATTGTTCTATCACCAAATAAAGAAATAGTACAAGAGAATGAGAATAATAGTTACTGTTTATTGGGTGCCTATTACCTGCCAGAAATGATAGTGTCAAATACTTCAACTTAGGAATGAGTTAATAGTGGCCTAGAGTTGGTAAATAGAAAGCCCCAAGTCATATATACTGTAACAGATACAAGATTCTGTCTCATCCAAAATATACATGTGCAGTAATAATAGAATGAGGGAGGGTCCAGGGCAAAAAGGATAAAAACAAGAATTAATACAGAATGTCACCAACAAGTATGCGGAGACTGGTTTTGTTTCCAGTTGTGTCCTCTATCCTTACCTTCAGAAGTTTATTTATGGCTAAGAAATCTGCAGACTGTTTCAATATTGCAATCATAGTAGTAGCCAGGGTTTCATGTACCAGCTGGGCCTGAAGAGTGTTTGGTTTTTCAGGTCTGAAGCTATACTGCAAATAGAACCAATGAACTATCAGATACAACTGTCTTGGAAAAAAGGTAAATCATCCAGCAAGAAAGCTTTATTCCACAAACCTTGATGAAGGATCTTAAATAGCTATCCAAGCCTTCCTCATGGCATTTTGACACAATGTGTAAGAGAACCCTGAAACGACATTCATGAAAGTCAGCAGGCCATGCTTCAACTAATTACTAAAGTGTAACTGGCAGATAAGAGCAAGTTTAATTCCAGAAACAAAACAAAATGAGCAACAACAAAGGGGGTAGCAGAAGAGGAAACTGTAGTTTAGGTCTAGAAGATTCCAGGGCCTAACACACTTGGAGCCTTGGAATAAGTACTTCCTGATTCAAAAGGATACCTTATTTTGGCAGCCTGGATGTTTTGACTCCTTTCTAAATTTGTGTATTCACTTAAAATATGGTCATAGCTTTGTGTTATAAAAGAGCTTAGGTAAAGTAAATACTGAAATCCCTTCCAGTGACGATAAAAGGAACAGAAAAGAAAGATAAAGTGACTATACAAGGTGGCACACACCTGTGACCCTAGCACTTGGGAGGGTAAGGCGGTAGGATCAGGGGGAGTCTGTGTCCTCTGTGGGCTACAGAATGAGACTGTCTCAACAAAACAGAAACAAAACAACAAACAAACAAAAGACAGCATAAAAACTGTGTCAGGGGAAATGAGGGGTTGAACAGGGAAAATGATTATGAAAGCTGGAGATAAACTTATGAGACTACCGCTATATCTCAAACTTCAGCAAGCATCAGTGACACCTGGAAGATGTGTTAACAGATTGCTTGGCTCCTTGCCTAGAGTTTCTGACTTTGTAGGGCTGAGGTAAACTTCAACGATTAGCATTTTGATAAGTTTCCTGGGCATACTGCTGTTGTTGATCTGGGAAGCACATGTTGAGAACCATTATATTAGAATAATGCCTCTTCAGTTTTCAACTGGACTGTGCTTGACAACAGAGATAGGCACAGAGCATGCAGGCATTTGCAGCCTAGGCATCTAGGGCAAAAGGCTGTAGCAACAGTATAGGCAGCAGAGCCAGAGACATTCAGCACTGAGCACAGTATTTTTTCAAGTCTCCTATTGGCATTTTGAAATGTAAGTGCTTCCTCTTTACCTTACAAGGTATCCTTGTTTGCTTTTATACATAAGTAACTTATTTTCCAAGTCGAAATGCATGGCTTTAGTGACACATTCTGTCCAATCTGAGAAACATTGGTCATAGGTGGTTATATTAGTTAAAACTAAAATATCGGTTAAATCTAAAGTGAACTGCAATTAAATAATTGTTCCTCAGAAGAACCACCCACATTTGAAGGGCTCACTCACCAAATGTGTTAAGTGGCTATTTTATTGGACAACATAAGTGTAGACCATGACTTGAGAAAGGTCATCTGAAATTTGTCTATCTCATAAATAGGCATAGAGTGGTAAAAACAGTACAAGAACAGTGTAGGATTTCAATATCTCATTTTCAACAATGGATGAGTCAACAAGACATAAAGTAAAGAAGTAAATATTTGACTTGAACTCTACTAAACAAAATATATACAGAACACATTCCATTCAACAGTTAAAGAACACACATTCTTACATGGACACAAAATATTTTCCAAGATAGAACATACATTAGACTAATTTAAAAAGTCTTAATAAAATTTAAGATTGCAATCATATCAAGTATAGTTTTTAACCACAGTATGGTGAAAAAATATCAGTAGGAGAAGAAACTGTGGAAAATGAAAACAACAGTGGAAAGTTAGCACCATGCTTCTGAACAAGCAGTCAAAAAGAAAAGGAAAAAAAAGAAGAAAGAAAGAAAAATAAGTTTGCAAGAAAATGTTTAAGTGAGGTGACACATTCTCAGAAAAAAAAATAGTCAGATGGTCTTTATCATATGCTGAACCTAGCCAATAATGTGTACATATGTAAACAAATATACCCATGGGCTCAGTATAACATGTATGAAAGAACAAGAAATGCTATTAGAGGATTAGGAAGGACTGAATGCAGGTAATAAGCACATGTTATGAAAGAGGATGTACAGCTAACTGTTTTTCTACTATTAATTCTGTCATGGAGTTTTTGGCTTTGATGATGGTTAAGGGTATAAAGATATGATAAATAGTGAAAATGGAAAATCCAACGGGAAGTTCCACAGTTTCCATTTTGTAGGGCTATTCTGAGTGTATAGAAGTTTGCCAAGATGTACAAACTTTATGTCTGGTTAATTTAGGTATGTGTTGTTCAATTTAGTTGCAAGCTTTTAAAATAAAGTTAATTTTATTTAAAGAATTAAAAGAAAGAAATCAAGAGAAAAATTATACACAAGTGACAATGGGATGATATAACCAAACCAATGGAATACTACAAACACAGTTTTAAGAGGGAAGATTAGAACCGTGAAAAGAAGAAGGAAAGCAGAAAGACCTGAAGCAAATAGCTTCTTTCATTAAACACCAAAACTCACATGGTGCAGTTGATGGGAACGTCATCTTCATGGGTCATGTTTGTGAGAACTCGGAAGAGTTGCATAAGAATTACAGGTAGAAACTGTATCATGACTTGGATCTCCATGGCATGCAAACACTAAAATAAGTCATTATTAGTTATGGAAACAAAAAGAAATATGATCTAACTTGCAAATGTGAAACAATAAGAAAATTAAGTAATGAGCAATATATTGACTAGACTAAGATGCTTGCTGAAATGTGCACTTCTGAGAAACGGGACTTGCTGATGATTGAATCCACCCCATTATTTTGCTATTTGGATTCTGTGAGTCAAGTTGACATGAATGTTTAATAAAAGAGAGCCAAGTACAATTTATCTATGGGCTTTGAAAGGAAGCCAACTGATTTTTGGTAAATCTATACTCAATGATGGGGTGGAAGTTGGAAAGATCGGCCTACAAGCTTCCGCACCCCCATATTCTATATGCTTTCTAAGACAATCTTAGCCTCCAGCTAACTGGTGGGAAGTTAAATGAGATTCAGTAAAGAACATGTCTCTATGTACTTTGCTTTATCCCACATCATCCATCAAACTGAGACAGTTTTGCATTTTAACATTCTTTTAATTTTTTATTATATTTTATTTAGTGTGGTGTGTGTGTGCGCGCGCGCACGCGCGTGTGCGTGGGTCTGTGCAGGAGCATGTGTATGCACACAGGTGGGAGCCTATGTGTCACAGTGAATGTATGTGGTCAGAGAACTTGCAGGAGTCAGTTCTCTCTTCTATTATATGGGGTCCCAGAAATCAAACTCACAAGCCATCTGGCCAATCCTCTAACAATCTTCTAATACATTTATTCCACACGCTTGTACTCTGACTCTAATAATGGGCACTATAAACAGCCAAATGAAGTGTTGAAATATGTTATATATCATATATACATAGAAAGGTTAGTGCTCTCTGCTACACTTCTTTCCACATTCACTCAATCTCTCCATCTGCAAACAAAAAAGAAAATCTAACTTTGCTGAGAATTTTTCACACCAATTCTTTGTTTAGTGCCACTTAAGGGAACTCATCATTTCTCTTTTTTGATCTTTTTTTTTTTTTTTTACTGTCTTCATATTCCCACATGCACCTCCCCCTTCCAGTACTCCATCATTTGTATCTCAATTATCCCCTAAAGAACTTTACTTAGGCTTCTGTGAGGCTTTCCCGCCATCAGGTTCACAGGGTAGACTGGCAAGTGCCAGGAACACAGGGTTGTCCTTTCCCGGTTTCTCTTCCTCTGTACTGTCTCCCCAATAGTTTCTGCCACTGCCTCTTTTCAGGATACCCCTTGACATTTTCCCATAACACCCGCACTTTCTTTTCATTCTCAGTATACCCAGCTCACATTTTCAAGTGGTTTGCCCACCTTGCTTAGCTGTTGATGACATTAGACTACAGTCTACCAAAATTTTTCTTTCCTTCTTTTTTTCTGTTGCTGATGAAGATGGTATAATTTCTCACGTGCTAAGTGAGTACTTTCTTGCAGGCCTACATCCTCAGTCATCTTGAATGTCTGTGATGTCTTCCTGTTACTATGTGCAATGCTTCTCATTTAGGAGTCACATGGTCTCTATGGGAGATTTAGCAATGTCTGGGGATATTTTTGGCTATCACAACTTGTGTGTGTATGTGTGTGTGTGTGTGTGTGTGTGCAGTTTCTACTAGATAGAGGCCTATTGTTCTACTAAACATTCTACAACAAAGAACCATCCTCCTCTAAATGTCAATAGTGCAGAGCTTAAGAAATCCTGATCTGTGGAATTAAGTTGAATGTACTGTTCCTCGGAGAGCCAAACTAACATCACCACTGTTCTTTACATGTATCGTATGCTTTCCTTCCTTTTGTAACCCAATTACTCATCTGAGGCAAATTCAAACCCTTATTTCAGTGAAGCCATTTCTGTTTCTCCTTCAACAGAGGTGTACTGAGTGTACTTTTAACAGCCAAATGGCCGAGAGCAAACAAAACAATGTGAACCCAGCTCCTACTATTAAGCACTGTCTGACTATTTTCACTGTCTAAAAAGTCAAAGACATGGAACTGAGTCATTGCAGTACAAACAGTAAATAACAGGATGGGCACATGTACAGCAGGTACAAAAGAAGTGGCGACCAGGCTACAAGTAGGTAAAACATGTGAGCGAAGCAGACAAGGGAAATGAGCATTCCATGAAGGATGGAGCTCCCCTCTACCACTACATAGCACTTCTATAATTTATTCTCAACAGCAGCCAGGGTATCCTTTTTGAAATGCAAATTAGATAATGCCATTTGGTCTTTGTTAAAAATGCACCGAACAAAATCAGCACAAAAGGCCATCATGATCAGTATACTCAGTATGCTCAGGCTCAGCTCCCAGCAACCTCGCTCCCCACTAGCTGTTCTCTGTGATCCAGCTATATTATCTTATTGCTTTCCTGCAAAGGTAACAGGGTATGGCATGCACACCCGTGTTTAGAGTCTTTCATCACCTATGGCTGTCTGTCTTGCTTTGGTTTCTCTTGGGCCTGATATTGGCATTTCTACACACAGGCCTTCCCTGACAACTCTATCTAGAATGTACTCCTGGTAACCCATGTTTCTATTAACCTGTTCTTTTCTTCATGGTACTAATGTTTTCTACAGTTTACTTATAATCTCCCTACCTCAATAAAACTAGGTTTGTCTAAACAAGCATCCAACACCCAGAAAGAAAATGTCCACAGAAAATGCTTAATACATGCTTGGTGAATGGCTGAATAAATAAATAAAGCAACAGAGGGCAAGGCAAAAAGGGAGTCCCTGCTCTATATTGGCTTCTCAATGACCTGAATCTTTAGTATCTGCAATTTTGCATTAAATATGTAATATTTAATCACATATATCTTCCTACGGTCCTCTTTTATTACGAAGAAGTTGCTAGCTAACTTATTTTTGCAGTGTCTTTGGTTAGGCTATAATATACATACTGGCAACATTTATAAGTCATCCTTCTCTGCAAGCCCCATAGCACACAAAAAGGTACTAAATACATAACAAAACTCAACGAATAAATTAATTCACAAAACTGCCATTTACAGGGACAATGGTAGAAAGGCTTTCTGGGACGTTCATAGGACTAAGAAGCAGGAGATGCGTCACGGACTCAGCTCAGCTACCAAACAGCTGGAGCACTACAGGCAAATAACCTCTACTTAGGACTTCTGTTTTCTCGTCCTTAAAAAGAAACTACTGCACAACCCTTTTTTACACTATTTCTGCAATCACATGTCATTCCACTTACTGCCACCAGAGGGCGTATGTGCACTATATAAATATCAGACATTCCACACCCTTAAAAACAAAAATCAGTGTACAGTTTGTTCCATTCAAAGAATACCAGTCTTTGAAAATGATGTATCTCATACCACTCTGTGAAAATTCTCACAAAGTTCCCTCCAGAAGGAAAAGCAATGGCCTTAACAGATAAACCATCCATCCATATAGCTGGAGTCTTTCTAGATAGTACTAACGACTGGATTTGACCTGCTCCGTTTCTGACCTGGGAAGATTCACCCCTCCTTAGGCAACCTGGTGGTCCCCGCTCCCAGGAGGTCACCATATTGGTGCCAAACTTTGTATGGACACCCAATTGGCATAGCACACTACAGCCTAGAACTCCTGAACTCAAGCGATTCTCCTGTCTCAGCCTCCCGAGTAGCTGGGACTACAGGCATGTGCCACTGTGCCTGGCCTGGATTTGAAAGTTACATAACTATTATACTTCCTTTTTAAAATTTTTTAAATAATTTTTATTTTTATATTAATCATAGGTCATTTACTTTGTATCCGAGCTGTAGCCCCCTCTCTCATTCCATCCCAATCCCAGAGCCACTACTGACTGTCTCTCTTGAACAAAAATTGAACATTTTTTTTTAATGTGGCAGGCAGAACAGTACTATAAAAAACTAAAGTCACGTCTGACCTAGTAGCTCTGTTCTATAATCCCAGCCCAGTCCAGCCTGGGAGGATAAGGCGGGGTTCAAGGCCTACCTGAGCTATATAGTGAGTTAAAGACCAGCTTGGGCAACTTAGCAAAAAGGTCATGAAATTCAAGAAAATAAAATACATGGCTGAGGAGGTAGCTCAGCAGGTAAATTGCTTGCCAGCCAAGCATTAAGACCAACATTAAACATTTGGGCATGGTGTTACCAGCTTGTAATTCCATTGGTGGGGAAGAGGCAGAGACAGGCAGATTTCTGGGGCTCTCTGATCTACCTAGTCTACTTGGTAAGCTCAAAGCCAACAAGTTTTGTCTTTAAAAACCAAGTAGACAGCTCCTGAGATATAGAACCCAAGACTGACCTCTGGCCTTCATGTATATGCACACACACGTGCATGCACATGCTTGCACACACGGGTACTCACATATATATGAATATGTACACATATACAAAGTACCAAAAAGTGAGGCTCTAGCTTCATGGTAGGGTGTTTAAGTACCTGACATCTGTGAGGCCCTGGGTTCAATTCTCAATACAACAAGAGCAAAAGAAGAAAAGGTAAATCATGCTTTTGTCAAACTCGTGCAAGGCTTTCTGACTTGCAAAAACATAAACTTCCTCACTACAGCCTCAGAGGCTCCCCAGCTCCCTTACAGCCCCAAGTACCAGCCATACTACAGTCCTTCCTGCTCCACAATACAACAAGCCAAGCTCCTCAGGGTCTCTATACTAGCTGTTCCCAACTCTTCCCCAGTCAGGAACTTGGCTGCCATCATCCTTTAAGTTATTGCTCAATTATCACATTGCCAGAGACATCATCTCTGGCCTCTGTAAGAAAGAAAGTCTACCACACTCCTTGTCTCACTATAACAATGGCTATCAACCATCCTAATGCTGCAACCCTTTAATACATTACCTCATGTTGTGCTGACCATAAAATTATTTTCGTTGTTACTTCATGGCTGTGATTTTGCTACTGTTATGAATCATAATGTAAATGTCTGATATGTAGGATAGCTGAAATGCAACCCCCAAAGGGGTTGCAACGCAAAGGTTAAGAACCAGCGCTCTATAGCCTCTGTCATCACCTGATGTGACATCTCTACTTGCTCATTTCTATGCTCATTCCTTCCACAACACATGAAGCTCCTTGATAAGACACAGTTTTCTTTGCTTAGATCCCTGATGCCAGCTTCCCAGGAAGTACCCCAGAAGTAGCGTGTCATGAACAATTATGAGCCAGCAGATGAGCTGTCCTATTTAAGCTTCACAAGGAGGACATTACTCTTAGCCCAATGTTACAGCTAAGAGAAGCTCCATGACTTTGTAAAGGTTAATCAGAGATATAGTAAATGACAGATCTGTGCCACAAAATCAGCTTACGATTCCAGACACTAAGCTCTATTTCACACCATACTATCTCTCTAAAAGTGTTTCCTGAGACTGCTGTTAGGCAACAGCGTACGGGTAAAGGGAAAGTGTGGAGAGTCTTCAAATCAAAATGTCTCAGATTTTCCACAGCTAACCTACTAAGGAAGTAATTAAAAGGAGCAACTGCTGCCAGCCAGGTCCTAGGAATTGCACCACAGTCCCAACACAAGGAATCAGCTAACGTTAGGTTCTGTCTACCACAGCATGATATCCTCAAAGACTCTTTCAGACTCCCTCCCCTGCGCCACATGTAGACAAGGTAGACAAGGTTTTTATCTTTAGTAGGCCCTTATGATAGTCTCCCACTAACGGGCACAGAGCCATTTCACACTCTATTCTGAGCAGAAGTGTTTTTGTTCTTTCTTGCCCTTCTCCTGCCACCACATGCTCTCCTTCTAGTGGTGATTAGCAGGGAGAGCCAAAGCTCCAAAATCCATTTATGCAAGTACGGTCATGTAATTTCTAAACCGTTATGTCAAATTTGGGCTATAACATTGTCTCCCTTATACAGCCATGCTGTTGTCTGCTTCTAAGCAGACTCTTGATGGAAAAGGACAAAAGGGAAAGTGTCCTCCTGACACACGAAGGATTTTCAAGTGCTTCCCTGGTTCTTCCTCCCCAACCCTGTATCAAAAATGCAGCAGCAGAAAGGCACAAAAAAATGAACCTTTTGCAGAAAGCTACTGTTCATTTACCTTTAAATATTTAATGAGCTCCCCTGGAACTTCTTTTGAGCCTGACTGAATAAGCTGGCAGTGATGGAAGAATTTGTGCACATGCAGATCCTGGAACACAGATGGAAACAGCCATATGAAATTTGATTCATTATCCTCCAAGCGCACGCTCTACAGCTCTCCCTGATCCTGCATCACGAAGGGCTATCTATCTGGGTATTCTAACACCTGGAGCCCGTAGCCATCTCTGCCAACTTATGCACCTGGTGCCCTCATGACTATCATATAAAGCACCATAGCCAGGTGAACAAGGTGTGTACCTGAGCACACAGGAAGTTGCAAAGCATACCCAACCAGGTAAGCATTTATTTAAGCCTTTCAAAAACAAATCAAAACTAAAACAACGTGCTCTATCGAATTGAGTTGCTTTTCTATTTTAATGAGATGAGCAGGGACAGAAGTCTGAAATAAGAAGTGAAGAAAATACAGCATCAGGAAGTTCGCAGATGAATCATTGCTTGTGCTCAGTTTCCAGGTTTACCATGACACTCTGCTGGGGACTTCATGAAGTCTGTACATGTTAACTTTCTGGACAGTGTGGGTCATATCAGGAGGTAGAAAAATGCAACACATGTTTTGAACTGGCCCTCCTAATTATTATTGTGGGCCTTGGGGAATCTACCTCTCCTGACTTAGCCTTAGTTTTTTCCTATTTAAAATGGTAATAATGATAGCCTCTGCGTGTCTTTTAGAGTCCAATTTCTCCAAGGCAATGGGAAATTCAAATAGTTCAGTTTAATGAGGAACCATATTCCAGGATTCAGATTGAAAAATCTGGGTGCTGCAACTTACCTGAGTATAAATGGTTGATTCCAAGTGGCTCTTAATCCTCAACAAAGGCTTTGCACCATCTACCCATTTGATATCTGCAATTGATTGCTGCATAGAAAACACATCCATGAACATCTATACTGCAGTGAGACATACGTGAACAAACTACAATAACACTGGTGCATTTTATGAGGTTTCAGGGGAGAAAAAAGAGAGATTTCAGAAAGGAAGGTATTAGGTTCATCCAAAGGAAATACTGGAGGAAATATGTGCTGTTGGGAATAAATGTGTCCTAAATAATTTTAGATTTCCTATCCTCTTCAGAGTTATACAAATCACCACAAATGAATTACTTAAATAGATGAGGTTTTTATAGCCATGCCCAATCCAGTTTAAAATCCAGTTTTTAAAAGTCAGTGAAACCATCAGCTGTAAACACAGAGCACAGACTTTCCTGCTTAACTTGATTGTGAAGAAGGACCAGCCTTCAGACCATACTTTGACTATTCCTGCCCCAAACTACACAAACAGAATTCTACTTTTAAATATATAAAACACAATTTCATCCCCAACCAGAGATATTCCCCTACCCTTCTTGATTCTCCATCATTCATATTCAAGTAGCCTGGGGGAAGATTGGCAGAGACTGGCAGGTGCTGTTCGCATGTGAAGACTCTCCCATCCTTCAGCAAAGTTACCCAGGCAAATCCAACTGCCAAGACAATAATCAACCATAAGAAATGAAATCGCAAATACAATTAGCTGCACAAATGTCTACAAGCTGGGGAAGAAGGCAGGATGATGATGTTCCCAGGGATCTGTATGTGGGAGCCCAGGTGTTGGGCAACTGTGGTGCAGGGAAAGAACAACGCATTTGGAGGATTTCCTAATGCCAGCTTATGCACTAAAAAGTTATTGGCTCTATATCTATGGTAATAAAAAGAGGAGCGATATAACCTTTTCAGTTAAAAGAATTGAGGGGTTGGCTTAAGATAATACATGAAAATATTTAAGTGTTTAAAATGTGCCTCAATATCACTGTTGAGGGCTCTCTGGGTAGATTCATGTTTTAGAAGCTTCAGATCCTTCTCATCCATTCTTCTGCTAAGAGTTCAAAGTCTTGCTTTCTTCTTCTCCCCCTCCTCCTAGTTGTCGTCGTTGTCTTCGGGGAAACACCAAATGGAGGATGACTCCAGTGCAGGAGCAGGGCCTGGAGGGCCCAGGGGCCCAGGATTAGCAGGCTGTGTTGGCTTCCATGGAGGATTCAGCAGCATTCTTAGGCACTGCGGTCATGGCCGAGGCCACGGGACTCCTGGAGGTAAAGCTGAAGACAATAAACTGGGCCGCCTGGTTAAGGACATGAAGATAAAGCCCTTGGAGGAGATCTACCTGCTCTCCCGGACCATTAAGGGATCTGAGACTACTGACTCTTTCCTGGGTGCATCCCTAAAGGATGAGGTTCTAAAAATCGTGCCAGTGCAGAAGCAGACATAGGCTGGTTGGTGGAACAGGTTCAAGGCTTTGTCCTTATTGGGGGCTACAATAGTCACTTTGGTTTTGGTGTTAAGTGCTCCAAGGAGGTAGCCACTGCCATCCAAGGGGCCATCATTGTGGCCAAGGTTTCCATCGTCCCTGTGCAGAGAGACTATTGGGGGAACAAGACTGGCGAACCCCACACTGTTACATGCAAGTTGACAGGCTACGGTGGCTATTTTGGTGTCTCATCCCTACCCCCAGAGGCACTGGCATCGTCTCTGCTCCTGTGCCCAAGAAGCTACTGATGATGGCCAGTATTGATGACTGCTACACATTAGCCAGGGGCTGCACTGCCACCCTGGGCAACATTGCCAAGGCCACCATCTCCAAGACCTACAGCTCCCTGACCAGTGACCTCTGGAAAGAGACTGTGTTCACCAAGTCTCTAATCAGGAATTCCCTGATCATCTTGTGAAAACCCATAACAGAGTCTCTGTTCAGAGGACAGCTGTGGCTACCATGTAAGGGTTTTTTTTTTTTTATACAAGAAAAATAATGTGAATTAATTCTGTTTAAAAAAAAAGAGTGCAAAGTCTCATGGTTGACACCCTCTCAGACAGCAACTGTGTGTTCGAAACCTTCTTATGGTAACCCTAGGACATGTGGTGGTACGGAAAATGATGGTCATAAATTAAGGTTACAGTCTACATTTGATACAAGGTAGTAAAAGTGTCAATAATATAGGCAGGTAGAGTTTTCCTAACTGGAAGTAGAGGAGTAGGGGGAGGATGCAGCTGGGCTACAGTGTTTAAGACTTCAGTCCACTAAGAGATCTTCTGCCATCTCTACATTTCTTAATACTTCTACTCCCCAAGGGGGATCTTGGCTTTCTATTAGAAAACTTATTATGTTTTGCTATACTAACCAGAGCCATCTGTGTTGCTCAAGTTGTGTAGTGTCAGTCTTTCCATTATAAAGATTAATCTTGGCTTTGAGTGTTTATAACTCAGCTGTAAAAATAAATAAATAAATAAAAGAAAAGAATAAAAAAAACCCCAACCTTACTCTTCTAGCAAATGAGAACGGGTATTGGCTGATGAACATTTTGCAAATCTATTGCTTTCCAAGTCTTTAAAATTCTTTGCATGAGTGCCTATGCATGTATGTGCTTGTGTGTGTTTATACTCTGAGTGCAGAAGTCAACACAAATCTGGTTATGTATTTTCATGTACATGTTTAATTTGGCAAATGCTTTTACTCTTAAAAGACAACTAAAACATGGCCTTCTCTCAGGAGACTGAATGGCTTTCACAGGCACTAGATCATGTCCAGAGAGCATCTTCTCTGGCACAACTTCAAAAAGGCTTTCCGCAGACCTCTGCCCTCAGAGAAAGCAGGAAAGTGACGTGTGCAGAAGCACCACCAGAAATGACAATATCAGGAAGCCCATGAGGCCTCAGTCCTACACAAAGAACTACAGCAATCAAGGAATGCTGAGTTGACAAAAGTCTTTCCCAAGGAAAAACATACCAATTGAATGTCAAATACCAAATGGTCAGCCCTGAAGATATATACATACAAGGAATATCATACAGACTGAGCAGGTTATATTTAAGAATGTATGTTCATATACATAATGCGGTTTATAGCAATTTATAAGAAAAAGAGGCTATGAATTTGAAAGAAAGCAAGGAGGGATCTACGGAAAGATTTGGAGGGAAAAAACGGAAGAGGAAATGATGTAATTATAATCACAGAAACAGAAGAAAAAATTAAAGACACTTGGTGCTATGAAACTGAAAATTTGACCAATGCGGGGGGTGGGGGGGGAGACTTCTAAACTAGAAAGTAGGAAAATATATACTTATTATTTTTAGAAAACATTTTTTCCTCGTGGAGTTTTTTGGGGGTTATAATTTGTACAATTTTTTGGTATATCGGCAGTTGCTCCATTAACAGTAATTACAAAAAAAAAAAAAATTTCATCACTCCAAAAAGAAACTTGACCGACCTTAGCAAGTTACTTCAACCTTCCTTTTCTCCCGACACCTAGAAACCATAATCCACTTTCTGCCTGCATGGATCTGCTTAGGTGACAGTTTTGTGTTGTGAATTACCAGAGCACGACCAAGTATTTCCCTTAGTTGAAAGTCACAAACAGCTCTTGGAAGCTGTAAAGGTATGCTATCAGGCATGCCATCTGGCTCAAAGGTAGGAAGCCACTTAGCGGGTGGACAGTTAGAATTGATGAGTGACATGAAGAATCAACACCTTATGCCTTAATGAACATCTTGCCCATTTCTGTCTAGAACTTGGATGAGGAAACTGCAATTGATCACTAAGGAGGAAAACACTTGCATGGATTCTTATAGTTACGTTTGCTTTCATCTCATTTCTACAGGCTCTGGCTCTAAACTAACTGCAGTTGCAATGAGGTTCCCTGATATTGAGCCCCTCTGCTTAATAGTATTCCTCAGAGATCTCACTAGCTCCTCAATCACATCAGTCCTGAATCTGCCACCTCCTGGTGTGTTTTCTTTGCAGTTGCCTCATTTTGAAACATCAGTGTTTACTCTGAATCATTCATTTATTAGTCAGCTATTTGGCAGGAACAATATACAGCCATCCCTGTGCATGCTTAATTTCCTTATATAAAATGAAATAGTATTTACCCTATATATATCCTCCTATATATTTCAAAGTATTCCTTTATTACGTATAATATCTACTGGAATATAAATGTTTGTTTTATTCCACTGATAAAGGAAAAAAAATAAAGGGGAAAGCCTATATGCATTGAGTACAAATGCAATATTTTAAAATTTTTTTCAGATAGGGTCTCTCTGTCTAGTCCTAGTTGTCCAGGAACTAGCTATATAGACTGAGCTGGCCTCAAACCAACAAAGATCCACCTGCCTCTGCCTCCCAAATGTTGGGATTAAAATCATGTGCCAAGATGCAATTTTTAAGAATAACATTTACAGGGACTAGGAAGACAGGTCAGTTGATAAAATGCTTGCCATTCACACATGGGGACATGAGTTCAATCCTTAGCACAAACTTTTAAAAGAGCCAAATGTGGTGATGTGCAGTTCCTAGCTGAGGTGGTGGTGACAACAGGTGGATCCCTAGGGCTTGCTGGGCAGCTAGCCTAGCTTACTTGGCAAGTTCCAGGTCAGTGAGGGACCTTGTCTCAATAAAAGACTGGATGGTACCTAAGGAATGACACTGGAGACTGTCTTCTGGCCTGACCATACTTATATGCATTCATATACACAGTGAACATAGCTACACATGCAAAATAACGTTTGTAATCCACAGATGGTTGACTATATTCGTAAGTTATCCACAGGGGGTTTTGGGGGGAGAGTGTTTTGGGGTTTTTTAGAAACAGTTTTTCAGTGCAGCCCTTGGCTGTCCTGGCCTCACTTTGTAGAACAGACTGGCCTTGAACTCACAGCAATCCACCTGCCTCTGCCTCCCCAACTACTGGTATTACAGGAGTTTGCCACCATGCCTGGCTCCACAGAGGTTTTTAACTGAGAGGATTTAAAACTTAAACTTTTTCTTTGTTTTTATTTGAAAGACAAGATCACACTATACCACAGGCTAGCATTAAGTATAAGGCAATTCTCCTGCTTCAGACACCTGAGCGCTGCAATTACAGTTATGAGCCTCCACACTTGGCTTTCCTTTTCTGTGATTCTTCTTTATTCTTCCTGCCTGACATGGTCATAGTGTATCCTTTTCCTTTGGTGTTAGCAACCTTTCAATAGTCCCAACACTGGTAACAGGAAAAAGTCAAATGCACAGCCTGGCATTCAAAACTTTCCACAATGCTTTTCAGCCTTACCAGGCCATAGAGGAAGATGATGAAGCCAGTCCTGACGGACCTGATAGGCTAGGGTCAGATGGAAGGGGAGGAGGTTTTCCCCTATCAGTGGACTGGGGAAGGCCCATGGGAGGAGAAGAGGGAGGGCAAGATTGGGAGGGGACAAGGGTGAGGACTACAACTAGGATACAAAGTGAATAAAGTGTAATAAATAAAAATTATATTTAAAAAAAAGAAAAGAAAAAAATGAACAAAAAAGAGGTCCACAACGCTTTTCAATCTGACACCCTGTGGTTCCCCACTCAGCATCCCGGCTCTTATGTTTGTCTAGTATGTATAGTTTTCTGTCCATTTCCCTTAATACTCTGACTCCATACAAGCTCTTCCTTTGTCCCAGAACACCCCACCTCCTTGCTGTCATAAGTCATGACATAACTTGGCTGTCCTAGACTCACTTGGTAAATGAGGCTGACCTCAAACTCACATAGATCTGCCTGCCTTTGTCTCCCTGGTGCTGGGATTACAGGCGTGCACCACCACCCAGCCTCAATCCCATCCTTTAAGACTTCATTCAAATACCATCTTCTGAAAGCCTTCCCTGAGTCACATCCACTTGTCCTTCCACTAGCCAAGTAACTCGCTCTTTTGTGTTTATGCATCACATTTTCTCCCTGCTCACTACTATCTTATCTTAGATCGAATTATCTACATAGGACCCATGTACTTAACTAGATCATATGCTCAATGAAGATGAGCTCTGACCTGGTTGATTTTTCTGTTAACTTGATGTAAGATAAAGAGATTTGGGGGAAAGGACTCTCAATTGTGAAAATGCCTCCATAATACAGACCTACAGGCAAGTCTATTAGGTATTTTCTGCCATTTTTGGGCAGGTGGTCTTGAGATAGGTAAGAAAGCAGGCAGCACAAGCCATAAGGAGCAAGCTAGCAAGCAGCACTTCTCTGTGATCTCTGTTTCAGTTCCTGCCTTCAGGTTTCTGCTCTGAGTTCTTATCCTGACCTGCCTTCACAATGGACTACAAGCTGCAAACTGAAATAAACCCTTCTCTCCTCAAATAGCTTCTGTGATCATGGTATTTTATCACAGCAACAGAAACTCTAAGACAAGCTCTATATTGGATTTTTTACTAAATTCTCCATAGTATCTACTTATATTGTTCACAGAAAAAATATGCAGAATTATTTGCTGAATGAATGCATCCTGAGGCATGCTGACATTCATAAACAGGAAATAACACAGGGTATGCTCACAGTACTTGGACGTTCTCCTAAACCTGTCTTCCACTTGTTTATTTAAAGCCTTTGTGACACAGGACCAGAACTGGCACCTCACTGCTAAAGCTATTCGACTTCATTAAATCTGTTCTCATTAGCAACAGGCAGTCCCCAGTTTCCCTCCAGCTCACAGATGTCCCTCGTTCTGGCCTTACTCTTCTCTTCCTCAAAAAGTACAACTGGAAATTTCGAGTTGCTGGGCAATTCTACATAAAAGGAAGAACAACACTGTATTATAATATGTGTTTCTTCCCAAGAACAGCATTATTACTTTATGTTGCTTAAAGGGGTTTGGCTGTGCTGATGAGCATTTGGACAATGTATATTTGATACATGTGATAATCAAATCAACATATAATTTGTCTTTTATAGATGAACTGTTTTCAGATGAAGCTGCCCAGGCTAGCCTTGAACTCTTGGGTTCTAGTAATCTCCTACTCTTAGCCTCTTGAGTAGTTGAGACTACAAGTATATACTAATGTGATTGGCCTAGCAATGAACTGTATAACTCAGAAATATAACTTTTGGTCAAGGAGTGAAGAAGTGAACAACTTGATGAAAAGCTTTTATATCCTAGGGAAAGTATTTATGACCCTGGGTTTGATCCCCAGCACCACAACAAACAAAGAAATAAGCAGTACACATACCTGGAGTTTCCACCGTGTCCTGCTTTTTGGTTGTTCCTTTTGTATTGATTTCACAACTTACATGATAAAAAGTAAAAAGCAAATGATGTTTTCGATGGAGGTGAATAGGAAGCTCAATTTTGATCTGAAATGGTAGAGAATTTACATATAAGCCAAGTGACCAAATAGCAGATATCATTTCAATGTACTTCAAATATTTTTCTGGTCAGTTTCAGTTTAACAGCCCTATTATCCTGAGTTGTGGGGTTTAATACTTTTGTTGATTTAATACTTCTTTCTGTAGAGTTCAATAGATGCTCCCAGATTCAACTTTAAAGCAGGACTTTCTAAAACTCTAGATTAAAAAACTATATCCTAGTGAGCACATTTAAAAGAAGCACTGAATTTGAAAATCTAAATGTACCTAAGGTGTTGTTCCTCTGTGCATGGAAAAATGAATAAACCCTTACAAATAATGTGCATATATTCACCAGGTATATTAGTACCCACAAATTAAAGTTCATAAAAATTTCTCTTGAAAAAAATTTAACTTTATTATTGAAAGACAAAAAGATGTGATGTATGACTCAAAACGTTAGGTTCAAAAGATGATTAAAAGAAATTATCAAGTTCACAGCCAAACTTTGGGCAGACTGCAGGAAATCTTATGGAAGATGTAGGAGAAAGAAAGACCTGGACGGGACAGGATTTGCACAAGGAGACCAACAGAGCCAAAAAATAATAATCTGGGCCCAGGGGGACCCTACAGAGACAAATACTCCAACCAAGGACCATGCATGGAGAGGACCTAGATCCCCTGCACAGAAAAAGCCCATAGGCTGCTCAGTTTCCAAGTGTGTTCCCTAGTAATGGGAACAGGGGCTGTCTTCAACATGAACTCAGTGGCTGGCTCTTTGATCACCTCCCCTTGGGGGGGGGGGCGGTGCAGCCTTGCCAGGCCACAGAGGAAGACAATGCAGTCAGTCCTGATGAGACTTAAAGGCTAGGCTCAGATAGAAGGAGAAGAGGTCCTACCTTATCAATGCACTAGGGGAGGGGCATAGGGGGAGAAGAGGGAGGGAGGGTGGATCTGGGAGGAGATGACAGAAGAAAAAAAAGAAATGATCAAATGATTTTTCTAAATAGAAGCCATTTGTATGCTTATTTTTTATTAGCAGACAAGAGACAAATTAAAGCTATAAATGATTTGATATCACATGCCCATATCTACTCAAATGGATATAAAAATAACTTTTCTCTGTATTTCCTCATCAATATAGAGTGAATGAATCAAAAAAGTCTATTATTTTAGACATTCTAAAAACAGCATGTCTCATTTACTGTATAGTCTAATTCTTTGCACTGGTTGGTACTGGTTATAAAAAGACATATAAGAAACATATAAGCTAGAAATTTGGTCCAATGATAGTACATATAAGGCATGGCTGATAGTATTATTACCACGGTCTGACATAGGTATATTTCATTACAGAACATGCCTGTTCACAGCATCCACACCAACTGGGCATCTAATGCTCTACTGCACATAAACATGGACAACTTTCCCCCTGAGTAGCGAAAAATGCTTCCTTCCCCACCCCCGAAGAAACCAGGGGAAGTACATTAAGAAAAGAATGAGTGGGGCCCAAAACGGGGACATGAGGGATACAAGAGCAGGTGGATCAGGCAAGATCCTGACAACGGGGGGGGGGGGGGGTTCAGACCAAGCCAAGAATGGAGACTTTAAGGCCTAGGCAGAACCAGCAGAGCATCTGGGCCCAGGATGCCCATTCAGGCCACGTGCAAACACTAGAAATCAAAACCAGCCTGTAGATTTGGATAAGCAAACACACAGAAGCTAGAAGAGGTGTAACAGAGACACACTGGGCAATACAGAGAGATGCAGAGAGAGAAGCAGCAAGCAAGAAAGAAGCAGAGAGAATGGAAAGGGCCGCCACAGCACTCCCCTTTATATCCATTCTGGTGAGGTGGGGAGGGCAGCCCATGGGACTATAGCAGCAACTTCCTCCCTCCAGTGCTTCACTTACAGGCCATTAACATTTCAAAATCATAGGCGGAAAGAGCTAGATGGGCCATTCCGAAATGCTATTCTGGGTTTAGTCAATTTTATTTATTTACTTAGTGAACTTTGTTTTTAAATCCACATTTGGAGCATGAAGTTTAACTGTGGCCTTCTCAAAGACAAATTTTCTGTAACCCCTTGTTCCTACCATGTCCCTGTTGCCTCCCATCTTTGCACCCACACCGCTATCTCCTTAGCCACAGTTGTACTTCACTCACAGATACTCTCTACAATCCCTGTCCCCTTTCCTCTTCTTCTCTCCTGTTATTATTCTCTTTTCTAGTTTCAGAGCCTACACCCTCATTTATATAATGAATTAATTAGTTAATTTCCAGCCCTGGGGTTTGAACCCTGGGCCTTGTGTATACTACGCAAATTCTCTACCTGAGAACTTCATCTCCAGATCTCTTTTCAGTAACTGTTTGGAGATACATTTTTCACACAGCCCAGGCCAGCCCCAAGCTTGCTATGTCACTCACAATAACTCTGAATTTCTGAGCTTACCACTGCAGCCTTTCAAACAAATGTTGGGATTATAGGCGAGTGACCATATTTGGCTTATATTTACCTTTTAATGTTCCTCTTGAGATACATCCCCATCAAGTTCTCGAGGCAAGTCTTGAACTTGTAGTACTCCAGAACACCCAGGATTACAGGCCTACATTACCAGGCCTGGCTCTAGATTTCTGATTTGAATGTTGAAGAAATGGAGAACTCCAAAAGTGATGAAAGTGTGGAGGGACAGAGTCATGGGTCCTCTTTGATATTTGTGTACTATCTTAAGTCAGAGAAGCCTTTAAAATTGTGACTAATTCTATCACTGTCTTCATAGGACACCAGGAAGGCAGAAGCCCCTCTTTTTTTTCACTTTATTTATTTATTACAATTTATTCACTTTGTATCCCAGCTGTAGCTCCCCTCCTTTGTCCCCTCCCAATTCTGCCCTCTCTCCCTCTTCTCCTCCCATGTCCCTCCCCCAGTCTACTGATAGGGGAGGTCCTTCTCCCCTTCCCTCTGACCCTAGCCTATCAGGTCTCATCAGGACTGGCTGCATTGTCTTCCTCTGTAGCCTGGTAAGGCTGTTCCCCCTCCCTCAATGGGAGGTGATGAAAGAGCCAGCCACTGATTTCATATCAGAAACAGCCCCTGTTCCCCTACTAGGATACCCACTTGGACACTGAGATGCCATGGAAGGCCCTCTTTTGACGTGACATTTTGGTTTTCATGGAACAAAACATTTTGTCAATACTGAAATCACAGGTTTTTACCTCATCATAGAACTCCGGATTTTGGTTGTGATGCGAGACCACAGCATAAGCACTTGTGGTAAAGACAGACCCTGCGGGTTTTCCATAAATGCACTGCAAAAGAAGGAAAGAGTCACCATTCAACCCAGGTCTTTAAACAAGATGCTAGAGAATCACATACATTTAGAGGTAGTGTGAATAGGGGACTGAGGCCTAGTCCAGTCTACTGCCATCCTGAGACTGTAAGTGCCCAAGCATTTATGCAGTCACTCCAGAGGGTGCCTAACTCAGTCATAGAATACTTTCTAAATTCTGAGCACTCAAGAAATGCACTCTCTACTAGCTGACAGTAGGATCCTGCATATATTTTCCTTAGAAGACAGATACTCTCTATAACCTTCTGGCTCTTTATGTGGAGAGCTTGATATGACAGATAGGTGAACCTTAGTCAGGAAGGGTTTTTGCTTTGAATGTTCCTTATTTAGTTTTTTTTTTTAATTTAAAAAATCAAATATCTATTAAGCTGCAGACAGTTTCACTGTTCTCTTACATTTTAAGCTTTCTTTGTTTGAGGAAATGCTTGTTTTTTGAGGCACAGTTTTACTATGTAGCCTTGGCTAGCCTGGAACTCACAGAGATGTGCATGCATCCCTGCCTCTGCCTTTAAAGTGCTGGAATTAAGGGTATACCTAGCTCTCTTTACATTTTTCTAATACTTTATAAGGCACATGGTTTTTTTTTTCAAAATCATTTGTTTTCTGGTATTAAACATAAGGCTTTCTATGGTTACTTGGAAAGTTCCCATTTCATGACTACTCTGATTTTCTTTTACTTCGATTGGCCCAATCTGAGAGCTCAAGGAGGAATTATAGAGCCAGCATGCCAAGTTCTTAACTGCTTCACTCTTACTGTGGTGTAAGACTCTAGGTTAGCTAAGAAATGAGCTTGAGACTCCACGAGTACACAGCCAATTTTCCAGAAATACAGTTATCAAGGTTTTTTTCAAGAACTACTGAGAAATAACCTCAGGGTTTCAAAACTATACTAAAGGATATTGAAAGGAGGGAAGGGAACTGGTTGTCCTCATCTCTACTGAAGAGACAAGCAGAGAGAGAGAGAAACTCCACTGCATTTGAGCCAGCTTATCCTTAATTTAATTTCATGTTCTTTTCGGTAGAAGCTGTTTTCAAACATAGAGGCAATGCAATATTCAACAATTTAGTTGGGAGTGCATGGTTACCTTTTTCTAGGTTTGAGTATAACTCCCCATCCACTTAGCTGACTTAGATTCAAGCTAGAAGCAAGAAATGAGATACACACTTTGAAACAGCTGCATGGTTTGAGACTTCTGTCTCAGGTTTCTAATCACTGGGCTTAAAAAGAAAGTTTATAGTGAAGCCATAAAGGCGCTGTGCCATGATGGGTATGTGTGGCTGCACTGCATGCTCCAGAGCGTCTGCCTTGCAGCCATCACAGAGCTGAGTTTAGAGGCACACTTTGTTTGGCCAGTCATAGAACAGAAGTCCTAGCTCAGATCAAAGGTGTCATAGGGCGCTTCTGTCATGTCAAAAAGCCTGTTCAGGTTTCAAAGAGAAAGGTTTAAGGTCTCCTACTCGTAACATTATAAGGTCCCCTGAAGGGAACATTATATACTAGCCAGTCATAAAAAAAAAAAATGACCTCAGAGTTGACTCAGAGCAATGTAGTCAAGTGGAGCAAATGCTAACACAGAATAAGGAAACCAGATGCACTTTACCCTTTTCAAGATGGAACCCAGAGCCTTGGAGATGTTTGGTAAGTACTCTACAAAGCAGTACCACCACATAGATAATCATCCGCAGCCCAAATTTACCTGTTTCCCAGCTGTATATCCACCCTGCTTTGTAATATAGATCATTTCAATGAACCCCGCTGTTCATGTGCAAGAGTAGGAAATGAAATATTACCTTTCTCTAGCACACTTTCTTACTACAATCTAAAGACATTAAACATATAGACATATAGCATGACACCATCAAGCACTGAAATTTTCATCTCTATGATCTCTTCCCCAGTACACCGGAAACAAACCTTTAGTGCAGATGCATCACTCTCATCTGAATCCCGGAATTCCACACAGATGGCGATGTTCCTAGCCTACAATCATTAATGAGCCAGAGTGAGTTGCGCAGTGAGCAGATGATAAATAAGATTGCATACTCCAAGAATATACAGTTCCCTTACCTTGGCAAATGATTTCTGGCTGTCATATTTTAATTGCAAGGGATAGACATACAGGTGGTTTTTGTAAATAGTGAATGGATAACAATATTTTGTCATTTCTGGAACAAATTCTTCAACCTCCACAGTAATATTTTGACAGTTCTTTTCAAAAGGCTTCAGGGGCACATAGGAAGAGGTAATACAATCTATGGTAGGAAAAAAAATAAGCAGGTGCAGAGTCTGTACCATAACAGTCATTGACACATCTCCTAATCTTTAAAAAAAAATACATGGATTGTATTTGCAAAGAACGATTTCAAAACAGAATTCTTCATTGGTGACCAAAAATCAAACAACTTTAAAAACCTGAAAAAAGGATATGGTTGAGTGCTGATTTTCATGGGACCCTTTCCACCAGACATGGTTGCTATTTCATTCTCAACACTGAATGACTTGCCAAATATAACACATCATAAGTTTTGACAAATTTAAAGTCTGCAAAGAAACCCACTGCATTCTTCCCTCCTGTGGCTACAATTTTAGCTTTCACTGCAGATTTTATTGGTATCAGGGAAAGCAATAGGAGTAAATTTATGCTTCCAATTAGCTCATGGCAAGTCACTTTTAAAAAGTGAGTTTCATGCAAGTGCAAACTGTCACGAATGAAATACTGGGAGCTTTTTGAAATTATAGACCTTATGATGTGTTACCAAAAATAAAATTAAAAAATCACAAAGTCTCTGGGCAGTTTAACCACATGTGTTTCTGAAGCTGCCACTGTAGGAGAGGTCATGAGCAATAATTAGGGCAATACTTCTGTCCTTATTATAGAGCCATGTGGATGGACAAGGAAAACCCAGACCAAACTGAGCTTAAGGACAAAGCATTTGTTGCAGTTTTTCTGATTACTAAAGCAATGCATACTAATAATAGAACATCTGGAGGCACAGAATAAAGATTGACAGTAGCAATTGATCATTCCACTATCCACTGATAGCTAGCATGGGCATTTGAGTATTTAGTCTTCTAATCTTCTAGTCTTCTTTCTATGCACATTTTCCATAGCAAAATGAAAGTCCTATGGTATGTATATAAGTCAGTTGTGACTATTTGACATTTTATCTGATATCTCACTGAACAAATTATAAGCACCAAATTTAATCATTGCATCAAGTTTTATGGCATTGGTGTGTCATAACTGTTTGATACATACTGACAATCTTGATTTCCTCTAATGTAAAGAATGTTTTAAAGAACATCTGAATGTATATGTATAAACTTCTGCCTCTATTTTAATTATTTTGTTAAAGATTTATTCCACTATTTATTTGTGTGTCTGTGTATGTGTGCATGCACACACATGCACATGTGTTCAGGTGCTTGAAGAGGCTACGTTGTCAGATTTCCTAAAGCTCAAATTAGAATTGGTTGTGAGCAGTTAAATGTGGGTGCTGGGACCTGAACTTGGTCCTCTGGAAGAACAGTAAGTGCACTTAACTACTGGGCTATTTCTCTATTCCTCTTAATAATTCTTTTTATGAAAAAAAAAAAACTATTACACTCTTACATGTTTTCAAATGCATGTTAGCTATTGTTCCCTCTGTACATTCCTTTAATGGTTTCTCAATGTATTTAAAATAAAATTTAAGGTGTTGCCACAGTCTATATAATTCTCTGTATTCTTTTCTACTCCCATTTCCTGTTCTATTGTTCCTACCACATCCTACCAAAGAGCCACACCAACTTCCTCTCTATTCATACAATTCAAAATTAACTCCATCTCAAGGTCTCTACAATATATAGGATGCCCTCAGTTTGCAATGTATGACCTCAAACATCCTTTGCTTGCTAGCTCCTTCCCTTCTTAACCAACAAGGGTGGCCCTAGGAAATTAACACATTGTGCAAACCTGCAGTGAACTATTGGTAGCTACTCAAGCTCCAATTACAATTGTCAATGTTTATTTGCAATACATTCTTACTTGGTAAATCTACAGGAACACATTCCACTGTGATGTTCAGCTGTCCAGGGATAATCTGCAATTTTGTCTTTTCTGGCCTAGGTAGAAATCAGTAATATTTTAGAGTTAAAAATGATGATTGTTAAACGCATTACATGTAATCCAATATCAAAGTTTTAAATATTTAAAGTTTTGTCCATATATAACTCAATTCATTACTTTAAGAAATTGAAAATTTATCCATTCTATTCACTCAGTATAATAATATCACAAACTTACTTTTTGTATTCTGATAGCAACTTGAGAATGTCTTCATTTGACAGCTTGCTACTGTCTTGTTTATACAAAGGAGAAAATTTTCCATCGAGATCCAGAGAGCCCTGCATATCTTTGAAAATGGGTCTAGAACAGCAATAGAAAGGCTTGTGAAACAAATTTAGAAGGGCTGGTAAATTCAACTAGTACTGTTGAGAATGAACAACTGTAAAGGTGCTTTGGTAGGCTCTCAGAAACTCAAGTACACACCACCTACTCTACAGCAATGCCATTCTATTTCTAGCCATGGTTCCACATGCTACCTGGATGCTCACAGCAGACTTATTTGCTTTAATTGAAAACTGGCAATAAACTAGAAATGGATAGTCTAGTAAATGAGTGAACAACTCAGTGGAATGCCACCCAAAATTCTACACAACAGCAATGAATCTCAAAAATACACTGAGCATAAATACCCAAGCCCAAGGATACACAATGCAGGATTCCACTTTTATGATGAGTTCAGGACAGATAAATTTTTATCTACAGAGATAGTCAGATGGGTGATTGCCTAGGTGCAGAAAGATGCATAAAGGTAGGTAAAGGTGACTAGACAGGTCCATGAGGAACCTTTCTGGGGAGGAACATTCCTTCTATACCTCATCAATCATGGTTAAAGTGGCCCTTATATTGTGAACATTTATTAAGGTGGATTTTTAAAATGTATGTATATTACCAAAAGTGATACATTTTAATCACCATAAAACTGATAAAAATTACATTGGATCCTAAAGATAGTTTTATATAGCTTATTACATATATATAGTCATATGATTTTAAGGCCCTCCCCTGCCTCCATTTTGTTTTGAGACAGAGTTTCACTAAGTAGCCTTGGCTGGTATGGAACTTGTTATAAAAACCAGGCTAGACTTGAACTTAAAGCTCTGCCTGCCTCCCCCTACCTCCTAAGTTCTGACATTAAAGATGTGTGCACCACCACACCCAGCCTCTTCTACCATTTTAAGCAGCTATTTTACTGCTAAAATGGAAAGCAATATACAAAGGCCTAATGTACTGGAAGTAGCAATAACCAGAAACCTGATACTGCTCAGCAGAGTGCAATGCTCCTACTTTAAAGTGTTTATTTCTAGTAACAGGCTTATCATACACTTTTAAAATGTCCTGAACAAACCTTAGTAAATTCCTGCTACTGCTGCTGATTGAAACAATTGAGGAAAAAGAAAATAGCAGAGTTCCTCACCAGAATGGTGGATCAGGGTTTCTCTCTGAAGCTTTCAGAATTAATTGTCTCAACTGCCAAAACAGCATCAAGCAGTGCCTGTGAGTGTCTGGGAGCAGAAGAATGCTACAGTAGTCTAGAGTTACTACTAAAGCTGGGTAGCCCAAATCCTGATTTCTACTCTGCCATATGCTCTAAGACTTAGACATGGGTTTCATTATATTTTTCCTTTCCTTCTGTGTCTCCATTTCCTCATCTTAAAGATGGGACAATTGTACCTCTCTCTTAAAAAAACACACATTGGGCCCAGTATAGGAGTTCATGCTTATAATCCCAGCATTCTGAGGACAGACAGAGGCACAAAGATTGCTGCAAGTTCAAGGACAGCCTGGTCAACATAATAGTGAGCTGTAGGCTAAGCAGAGTTTCGTGGCAAAGCTGTATTTCAAAAAATAAAGAAACGAAATATGCATTAAGTACCTAGATCAGTGAGTGTTCTGAACAGAGTATTAATAATAAACAGAAGTACCAGCAGCAGTAGGTAGAAGCATTACAAGTAATTACATGTCTCTAGTTATAAGACAGATTTTGCCTCCTAGAATGTCAATCTTCATTAGTTTTTTGCCATTCACCTAACTTTGGCAATTGTTTCACCAGTAAGAAAAACAAGGAAATGGTGCCATATCATCTATCAGCACTTGAAATATTTGGGATCCTTACCCTCAAATGAAATGGTTATAGTGACAGAAGAGCTGATTCACTTCAAATCTCCTACCTTGTACTATTCCCCAGCACCCAGTGAACAGAACTAATTGAATTATTCAGAACATGGTGCCCTTTCCCAAGAACTCCCAGTCAGTTGTACAGGCTGTACCACAAACAAGCTGATGGATTTACAGTTACAAGTGGGGATAAGCAAGAAAAAGGCTTAAATTCTTCTCTGCCTGTACATTTGCAAGATTTGGATAAAATACTTTCATAAACTACTTTAACATAAAAACCATAGAAAATATATCCTTCTAAATACACTATTCCCAAAGGATTGGCTGAATATGTCAGCAGGAAACAAGAAAACCTATTAATTATAAGCTTGCACTTCATGACTGCATTCTTCACCATCAAATTTTTAGTACATTTCCCAGAATGATTTTGATAGTTTTTAAAGCCACGAACTCAGCCAATTCTGAAAAACAGCATATTGTACATAATTTGTTACACATTTTAGTTCTTTGGGGAAAAATTCTATCACATTAGCAATGAGCTTTGTTAAAATGTAAAATTAAGTAGTGTCCATAAGATTAATGTTAGCCAAAAAAATTTTTTCTAAAGCAAGACTACCTAAACACAAGAAGAGTTTGGAAGGGAGTCTTGGATGTACAGCAAATTCTAAAGAAAGAAGCTTTATATCCCGAGTGTCCCAAGAGATGGGACAGAGATGTTGCCAGAGATGGACAACTGAATCCCTGGTAAAAAACATGGTTCCCCAACTTCATAGACAACTAAAAATAGAAGGGTTAGTGACTGCATTTACACGAACCTGGCTGCCCAAGCAAAGGGCATTCTGTATTGTCCAAGGCGGCTACACACTTGTTTAGCTGTCCTGTGTACTTTCTGGGCTGTCTATGGTCAGAAAGAAGAAAATGAAATTAGATTTGTTCAATCTACCATGGATTCTGCCTCACACCTCCTACAAATCATCATCATAACATACCAACAACCTGGAAAGAATCATATAAATAAATATGTCAAATATTAACATATAATATATCCTTGCTCCCCATTTTCCAAGACTACAGTGTTTCTTTTTAAATCATGTGTGTTTGTGTGTTATGCTGGAGATCAAACCCACAGCCTTTCATGCTACCACTGATCCAAATCCCTACCCAAAAAAGTAATTCTTAAAGGCATGTTGTTTTCTTCTTGACAACTCTTTCTTCATTTAAGAAGACAGACTAAAGAGATGCTGGACTCCTTTGCACCACAGCCCTCTATTAGGAACATTTTGAGCAGTGTTAGTTAAAGTGAGTTTCCTTACAGATACTCATTATTCATGGGGGAAGTTTGGTCTAGACACAGTTGACCTTTCTACTCCCAAGATAAGGCACAAGTGAGAAGAGTCAATGCAATTATGCTCATATGGGCAAAAGCCACTATTTGAATAGGCATTGAGAGATGACAAAGGTGATAAGCTGCCTATAAGGCTTAAACAGGCTGCAAAGTACTGGCTGGATGCTTATCCCTAGGGATACAAAATGCTAGAGGCTTTTCAAAGACACCCCCCCCCCAAGTATTAGTCATGTCTTCTCAGCATCTTCCATTTCATAAATATTATTTGAATACAATAAAATGCAACATACAATAGATTGATGGCTCTTAAATAAACTGTGGTGCTATGAATGAATTGTTTCACAAATCATTCCTTTCCCTATATCTCAGATTTCTCATTTATAATATGAGAGGACAGGATTCAAGTTTCTCAACAGTCTGGTGTCATGATCTATAGATTTTTAGAATGATAAAAGTGGCCAACTTTTAATGTTGCCATTTAAGAACATTGAGGAAAAAAATATAGATAATGAAAAATCCCCACCATGTAATATGTCAACATATCATGAAAGAAAGGAATAATGGTGAAAAAGTATAAAGGTTGATATGTACCACAATGAAGAATAGCAGCCCTTTGACATCATATAATGATGAAGTGCTCATTGTCTAGCCTCAATACATCAGAGACAGGAGTGGATATAGGTACAGCTTTTGACAGCAATATAGAAAGTCCCCAGTAAATAGTATTTCTCGTCAAAAAGGTCACCGACAATGCCATTTAAAATACCATTAAAAGATAAGTTCTCTACAAAACAAGAATATTTACCAATGATGTTTAAAAATTACCTTTATTGGATCTGAGTTTTTGATGTAGGGTTCTGCACAGTGTGTAATGTTTCCCTGCAGCACCTTTTCGATTCTTACAACTAGAAAAATTTCAGGATGTGGGTTTGTCACTGAGAAGATTCCCTAGGGAGGGAAAATGGCTTCTGTTAGATATTTTTATGTAACATACATATGGCTGTTTGGCAACTGATTTCTTGTAGTGTGCAGAGTACAGAATGTTGATATTCAACATAGGATCATGTCCAAGATTCCCAGAATAGGTAGAACATTTTTGTTATTTGGGGGCTTTTGGCTTTTTAAGACAGGTCAATATGTATATAGCCCAGGATAGGTAAGAACTCAAAGCAATCATCTTGCTTCTGCCACCTGAATGCTAGAGCCCGCTGTATCTTAGGCCTGCACCACCACATCCAGAGGGTAGTGCTGGTTGCTTTTGCTACAAGTTCACCTGCATTAAGTCTCTGAAGTATGAATCTTACTATGTTGCCAAGCTCCTTCTGTTTGGCTCTTTTATAAGGTGAGTTCTTAGACCTAATGAGTATTAATACACATTGTTTGGTTTAATTGGTATATATTAAAGACAATCTATACCTCCGAAGTCGCTGTAAGTACCAAGCAGTTCACTCACAATTCGTACTAAATATAGTGAAGAAGAAATACTGCACTTTGCTGTTCTGCATAATAAAAAACCCCACCATCTGGGGCTGAGAAGATGGGCAAGTGGTAAAGGGTTTGACACACAAGCACGAGCACCTGAGTTTTGCAGTCACATAAAGCCAGAAGTTGGTCTGTAATCCCAGTGCTGGGGAGGAAACAGGTAGATCCCTGGAGTTCACTAGTCAAGCAGGTCAGCTGAGTGGAAGAGCTCTGAGGTCACTAAGAGATGTTGACTCAAAAAAGAAAGTGGAGGAACTAGAAAGTTGTCTCATACTCCTCTTGCAAAGGCCAAGAAGCCAATTTTCAGCAACCGTGTTGGGGACTGGAGCCTAATACTCCTCTGGCCTCCATGGACACTCACACACATTTGCCCATATATGCACACATCAACACACATATAATTAGAAACAAAAAGTATATATTTGTTTGAATAAAGAAAAATAAGGTAGAAAGTCATTATCATTGAACTCTGGCCTCTATACCTGCATGCACACATATGTACATATACCCACGTGGACACATACAGGCAATACACACACCCTTAAACAATCTTACAGTAAACTCTGCAGTTTAAAAGCTTTGGTGCTGTCAATGTATAGGGAGGAAATAGAAGCTCTATAACTTGCCTAATGTCTTTATGCTGTGTCTAAGAGCACAAATGTGGATACAGATAAAGTCACATAATATTTTTTGAATGTGTGGAATAACCACACCATCCTTCGTCTTTCCAAAAAAAAAAAAAAAAAATCTCTAAACACTGTGTCACTGGTTTTTGTCTTTCACTTGAAGGAACATGAAATGAATTTAAACAGACTAGTCCATCACTGGGTCTTTACCAAGTGTTATTTTCATATTTGGTGCATTACCACATTGATTAAATATTACTTTCTAATTTTCAAAGTGTTTTAAACACATTATCTCATTAGTTCCAAATGGAAGCTTCTGAGTTTGACAGACTACAATAGAAAACAATGTGAGGAGTTAGTAATGACCTCTCCCCCACCAAGTCAAAGAGCTTGTAGAAAGCCTGGGTGATGAATTCCCAAGCAGGAAGCATGAGCAAAATGGAACAAGGTATATAAAATACTGGTGAGGAGTTAAGACAGCCTGGGTTCATATTGGCCATTTATCAGTTTAGGCAATTCTCATCTTTTCTACATCTCAGGTTTCTAACCCATGAAGTGATGGTACTGAGAGCATAATAGTAATATCAGAAACTTCTTAATATGGATTAAATGATTTAACACACATTAGGTGCCTGGTTACCAATAGGGTAGCCAATCAAACTGTATCCTGTATCAAGGTCACAGAACTTGGTTTCCTGGTATTGCTGGAGACATGCTGCTTGATCTATGAGCTAAAAGACCATCTAAGCTGCCCATGCAGAAGGTATGCTGAGCACTGAATCTTGCGTGCAGTCCTTTTTGACTTAATCATTACTTTTATTTTTTAAAGGGATAGTAGGCAGTGTATTGTGAAACCAAATTGAGTGACGAAGGCCTGGTAACAGAGATTCCAGTTAACCAAAATTTCATGTTCCAATGTGGTAACAGTGTTGGGAAGCTTTTACAGAAATGGAACAAAGGAATTCATAAATCAAGGCACTTTTCAAATCGTTTGGTGGAGTCATCAGGTAGGCAGATTGCAGCAAAGTAAGAGAATGTGTACAGAGACCACAGATGCTTCAGATTGACATTCTTAGCCTTCTGGTTAATGGAAACATTCCCAAAAGTTTCATCTGCAACGTTCACATCTTCTCTATCTATACCAGTTTCTCATCTGCATTTATTTGCCCCAGTTTAATTTCTTTCCTTATCCAAATGTTTTCTTCATTTATTCTTCCCTTCCCATGTTTTCATTTGCCCTCCTTCCCATTTTCTCCTGTCAACTTCTTTTCCCTCTCAGTCCTTCCTTCTTACCTGAGTTTCCCCATTCCTCCCTTCCATTCACCCATTTTGCCGTTGGTTAGGCTGGCCTGGAAGTTCCCATTGCCTCAGCCTCCCAAGTAGCACATGTACACTGTCATGCTGAATTACATCTAATCTGTGCTAAATAAACATATGTGGAACCTTGCCTAACCAACTGTATGCTTTATCTTATTCCACTTTCATTTTTAAAAGTAAAGGCACCTTTCTCAAAAATCAGGTGTCCATAAGTGTGTGGCTTGATTTCTGGGTTTTCGATTTGATTGCATTGATCCACCTGCCTGTTTCTATGCCAAGAGCATACGCTTTTTATTCCTGTTGCTCTGTGGACCAGCTTGAGTTCACAGATGGAGATATCTCCAGAAGATGTTATTGTAGAGGATTGTATTAGCTATTCTGGGTTTCTTGCTATTCCATATAAAGTTGGGGATTTTTCTTTCAAGGTCTGGAAAGAATTATGTAGGTAATTTGATGGGAATTGCATCGAAGCTGTACATTGTTTTTGATAAGATGGCCACTTTTAATATGTTAATCCTGCCAAGCCATGAGCATAAGAGATCTTTCCATCTTCTGATATGTACTTCCATTTCTTTCTTGAGAGACTTGAAATATTTTTTCATACAAATCTTTTACCTGCTTGGTTAGAGTTATACCAGGTACTTTATGTCCTTTGTGACTATTGGAAAAGAACATCATTAGCGAGGTATCCCAGAAGATATACACAAATGGTATATACTCACTTTAAGTGGATATTAGACATATAACATAGGATAATCGTACTGAACTCTGTACAACTAAAGAGGCTAAGCAAAAATAAGTGGCATATAGAGAGGAAATGAACAAAAAATAGAGGCCATCATAGAAAAACAGGAATCCACATGAAGGAAATGGTGCAAAACATGAAAACAGAATTGGAATCAATAAAGAAAACACAAACAGAGAAAACCCTGGAGCTGGAGAACTTAGAGAAAAGATCAGGAACCACAAAAGAAAGCTTCACCAATAGAATACAAGAGATTTAAGAGATAATTTTAGGTACTGAAGATACACTTGTGTAAATTGATACTTCTCTCAAAGAAAAAAGTAAAATCGGAAAAGTTCCAAACACAAAATATCCAAGAAATCAAGGACTCCTTGCAAGGATGAAATCTAAGAATAATAGGAATAAATGAAAAAGAAGATTCCAGGCTCCAAGATCCAGAAAATATTTTTTTTTAATTGTATAAGAAAATTTTCTGAACAGAAAGAAAGAACTGAGCATAAACATACAAGAGGCCTACAGAATACCAAATAGACTAGACCAGAAAGAATCTCCTCACATCACATCATAGTCAAAACACTAAATCTACAGAATAAAGAAAAAAATATTAAAAGCAGCAAGGGAAAGGGGCCAAGTAACATATAAAGGTAGACTTACCAGAATCACACCAGACTTCTCATCAGAATCTATGAAAGCCAGAAGGGCCTGGGCAGATGTCATGCAGACTTGAAGGGACCACAGATGCCAAAACAGACTACTATACCCAGAAAAGCTTTCAATCAACACAGATGGATAAAACAAAATATTGCATGACAAAACTAAACTTAAACAGTAACTACACAGCAACCAAGTCATACAGAAGATACTAGAAGAAAAACTCCAATTCAACAAACACAACAACACCTAGTAAAACATACGATATAAATTCACAACAAAAACTAAAAGAAAACAAGCAATGAAACACAGTAACACCACAATACCACAATAAAAAAAAAAAAACCAACATTCATTGGTCACTATTATTTATCAACAACAATGGACGCAAGTCTCCAATAAAAAGACACAGACTAACAGAATGGTTGCAGGTACAGGATTCAGCATTCTGCTGCATTCAAAAAACTCCTCTGCAACAAAGACAAACACTACCTCAGAGCAAAGAGCTGGAAAAAATGTTTTTCAAACAAATAGTCCCAGAAAAAAAGCTGGATATTAGCTATCCTAATATCTAATAAAATAGACTTTTAACCAAAATTAATTGGAAAAGATGAGGAGGGGCACTTCATTCTCATCAAAGGAAAAATACACCAGGAGGACATCACAATTCTGAACATCCATGTCCCAAATACAAGAGCACCTACATTTGTATATGAAACATTATTAAATCACACATCAATCCCAATACCATAATAGTAGAAGACTTCAACACTCCACACTAACCAAGGGAGAGATCATCAAGACAGAAGCTATATATGTAAATAATGGCACTTACAGAGGTCCTAAATCAAATGGACCTAACAGATGTCTACAGAACTTCTCACCCATATTTCAAAAGAATATAACTTCCTTTCAGCCGCTCAAGCAACCTTCTCCAAATTACAGCACTAGTTGCTCGCAAAGCAAGCCTCAACAGATTCAAGAAGACTGAAGTAATCCCTTGTATACTATCTGACCACCATCGACTAAAGCTGGACCAAAACAACAACAGAAATAGCAAAAAGTGTTTACACACATGGAAAATGAACAACTTGCTACTCAATGACAGCTGGGTTAGGAAAGGAAGAAAGAAAGAAAGAAATTAAAGACTTCCTAGAATTCAATGAAAATGAAGGAACAACATACCCAAACTAATGGGACACAATGAAAGCAGTACTGAGAGGAAAATTCATAGCACTAAGTACCTTCAAGAAAAAAAATTGAAACATCTCATACAAGCAACTTAACGTCTCACCCGAAAGCCCTGGGGGGGGGGGGGGGGAGAAGAAGCAGACATATCCAAGAGGAGCAGAGAATTGGAAATAATCAAACTCAGAGCTAAAAACAATGAATTAGATAAATGAAACAATTCAAAAATCAATAAAACCAAGAGCTGGTTCTTTGAGAAAATCAACAAGATAGACAAACCTTTAGCCAAACTAACTAAAAGGCAGAGAGAAATTATCCAAATCAGCAAAATCAGAAATGAAAAGGAGGACATAAAAATAGACACTGAGGAAATCCAAACAATCATTAGGTCTTACTACAAAAGCCTATATGACATAAAATGTGAAAATCTAAAAGAAATGGACAATTTTCTTGATAGACTCCATTTACCAAAATTGAATCGAGATCAGGTAAATAGATTGAATAGTCTTATGTCCACCAAGGAAATAGAAGTAGTCAATCAAAAGTCTCCCTTCCAAAAAAACAAACAAAACAAACAAACAAACAAAAAAAAACCAAAAAAAACCCAGGGCAAGATGGTTTCAGTGCAGAATTCTATAATACCTTCAGAGAACAGCTAACTTAAATTCTCTTCAAACTATTCCTCAAAATACAATCAGAAGGAACTTTATCAAACTCACTCTATGAAGCAACAGTCACCTCGATACCTAAACCACACAACAAAAAAAGAGAACTTCAGATCTGTCTTTCTTATGAACATTAATTCAAAAATACTCAATAAAATAGCTACAAACTGAATCTAAGAACATATAAAATGTATTATCCCCCATGACCAAGTAGGCTTAATCCCAGTCATACAGGGGTGGTAAAATATATGGAAATCCATCAATGTAATACAGCACATAAACAAACTGAACGAGAAATACCACATGATCATCTCCTTAGATGCCAAAAAAGCATTTGACAAAATCCAATACCCATTCATGTTTAAAGTCTTGAAGAGATCAGCTATACAAGGCACATACGTGAACATAGTAAAGACAATATACAGCAAGCCTATAGCCAACATCAAATTTAACGGAGAGAAACTTCAACCAATCCCACCGAAATCAGGGACAAGGCAAGGGTGCCCACTCTCTCCATATCTCTTCAACATGGTACTTGAAGTCCTAACTAGAGCAATAAGACAAGTAAAGGAGATCAAAGGGATACAAATCAGAAAAGAAGTAAATGTATCCTTATTTGCAGATGATATGACAGTATACATGAGTGACCTAAAAATTCAACTAGAGAACTCTTTCAGCTGAAAAATACCTTCAGCAATGTGGCTGGATACAAAAATTAACTCAAAAAAAAAATCAGAAGCCCTCCTATATATCAAAGACAAAAGGGCCTAAAAAGAATCAGCACCCTTTAAAATAGCCACTAATAACATTAAGTACTTGGAGTGACTCTAACCAAGCAAGTAAAAGACCTGTTCCAAAATAATTTCGAGTCTCTGAAGAAAGAAATTAAAGAAGATATCAGAAGATGGAAAGATCTCCTTTGCTCACGGATCGGTAGAATTAACATAGTAACAATGGTCATCCTGCTAAAAGTAATCTACAGATTTAATGCAATTCCCATCAAAATACCAACACAATTCCTACAGACCTTGAAAGAAAAGTTATGGGAAAAAAAAACCTAGAATTGCCAAAACCATCCTGCACAAAAACAGATTGTCTGGAGGTAGCTCCATCCCTGATCTCAAGCTGTACTACAGAGAAATAGTAATAGAAAATTCATAGTACTGGCATAGAAACAGAATGGTGGATCAATGAAATAGAATAGAAGACCCAAAAAGTAAACCCACATACCTATCAATACTTGATTTTTGACCAAGATACCAAAACCATACAATGGAATAAACACAGAATCTTCAACAAATGGTGCTGGTCTAACTGGATGTCTACATGTAGAAAAATGCAAATAGATCCATATTTATTACCCTGCACAAAACTATAGTCAAAGTGGATCAAAGACCTCAACATAAAACCAGGCACGCTAAATTGGTTAGAAGAAAAATTGGGGAAGAGCCTAGAACTCATTAGCACAGGAGACAACTTCCTGAATAGAACACCCACAGCACAGGCTCTAAGAGCAACAATCAATAGATGGGACCTCATGAAACTGAAAATCTTCTGTAAAGCAAAGGACACTGTTGTCAGAACAAAATGACAGTGTACTAGGAAAGGAACTTCACCAACCCTATGTCTGATGAAGGGCTAATATCCAGAATATATAAAGAACCAAAGTTAAAAAGCAACAAATCAAGTAATCCAAATAAAAAATGGGGTACAGAGCTAAACAGAGAATTCTCTGTAGAGGAATATAGAATGGCAGAGAAACATTTAAAGAAAGGATATACCTATGGCAACTCAGTATCTAAGATGGTTCCCTAGTAAGGGAAACAGGGACTGTCTCTGACATGAAACCAGTGGCTGGCTCTTTGATTGCCTCCCTCTGAGGGGAAAGCAGCCTTGCCAGGCCACAGAGGAGGACAATGCAGGCACTCTTGATGAGACCTGATAAGCTAGGGTCAGATGGAAGGGGAAAAAGAACCCCCTCCCAATCAGAGGACTTGGAGAGGGGCATGGGAAGAGATGAAATATGGAGGGTGAGATTGGGAATGAGGGAGAGGGCTACAGCTGGGATACAAGGTGAATAAACTCTAATTAATATAAAAATTTATTTTAAAAAGGAAGCTAAGCAAAAAGAAGGTCCTTGGGTAAAATGATCAATCTTCATTCAGAAAGGTGAATGGGATAGACATCGGAAGAGGGAGAAAACAGGGTACAGGACAGGAGACCTCTGAAAGACTCTACCCGACTGCATATTAAAGCAGATGCTGAGACTCACAGCCAATCTTTGGGCAGAGTGCAGGGAATCTTATGAACGAAGGGAAATATAGAAAGACCTGGTGGGGTCAGGAGCTCCACAAGGAGAACAACAGAACCAAAATATCTGGGCCCAGGGGTTTTTCTGAGACTGGTACTCCAACCATAACCTAGAACCCTTGCACAAATGTAGCCCATGGCAGCTCAGTATCCAAGTGGATTTTTCCCTAGTAAGGGGAATAGGGGCTGTGTCTGACATGAGCTCAGTGGCTGGCTCTTTCATCACCTCCCCCTGCGGGGGGCAGTCTTAGCAGGCCATTTAAAAATGCCACTCTGCCAACATGTTATTAACATATTCATTGTTTTCCATTTCCCATTGTTGACCTCAGCCAGCAAAAGACCATCTGTAGACAGATCTTCTGAAAGGTGGAATGCAGTAAGGAAATTGCCTGGGACCAGGAAGTAAGCCCTTTCTTTTTCTTTATAAGCTTCAAAAAGCTAATGATCAATGCTCACCTGCTTTATGTAGCATAACTGAGCCTCGGCAATTCCATGGATAAGCGACTCAGGTGAATAGCCCTTTGCGTTCCCATCATTGGCCAATTGGGTAGAGGTCCCCCACAGCATTTCACGCACAGAGGGTGGGTTCAGGTCCACATGAAAGTCGGCTGAAATTTTACAATTGTTCTTTACATCAAATAAGGCAAGGTTGATGAAAAAGGGCTCAACCTAGGAATGAGGACATTTCACATTTTATAACTAAGACTTTGAGAAGTACAAAATTAATTTTCTTCAAGTTTGAGTTTATTGTGTTACCTTCTCAGTTTAATATTTAATTAAAAGTGCACTATCGTCATTCTGCATTGAACAATAGGAAAGGCATCCAGAAATGAAAAACTAGTCAGATTTTAATTTTGTCAGGGACAAATACCCAAGTTATGAATTCACAAAAATTAAAAAGTTATTTTTAAAAGATGAGTAGAATTCAAAAGTTTCATCTAAAGAAAAACTGATCTATGAATAAAACTTATATCTGTACACATTTATTGAACATAACTCCAAAAACAATGCTAATCTTTCTGGTATACTACAATGTACTAGATTATACCTTTCATAAGAGCTAGTATCAGTAAACAGCAATTTACTAAAAAAAAAGATACTCTGCCCCATCAGCAAATTTGGAAGACATGATTCCTCCCTACAGATGGCATTTGAAAGCTGGTCACAGAGAAATTTCATGCCAGATGGCATAAAGATTAACCCTTTATAGGCAGAAAAGTGTTCTGGTGTATTTTCGGTACTTTGTGAAAGAATCAGTCATTACTTGATATTTTTGAAACTAGAAACCCAAAATAAATATGAATATCAAATATAGTCTCTTTAAAGATTTGACATTTACAATGGCAAGTATTGCTGACCATATTGATTTATGATACCTAATATGTACACAGACTGAAAGTGGATTTCATTCTATAGAACACTGAATGAGCCTAGGAGACTGCACAGCAACTATGTCTCACCGGGGTTTGGGGATACTAATTCACCTCTATGAACCAATTTTTCAAAGGAAATCTTATTCTTTAGTCAAATCCAGTGGGAGGGGAATTTTTCCAGGTTCTGGAGACATGCCACTCTGGAAAAGGAAGCACATTATCCATCTGCTACTCTAAGCAGGTAAGACTTACAGGAATCCTCTCCAGATGAGAGCACATTTGTATTCTGGCCAAAGAAAGATGAAATTTTTCATGTCAAATTTATCATAATATGTAACACTGGAATTTTCATCCTGCCAATTAGTCCTTAGTTATAAAAAATTAAAAGTATTGCTTTAATATGCTGGATCCATGACAGTAGAAAGAAAGGTCATACATACATTTGTGGGTGGTCCTTTTGCATTGTCACCAATGTGACCCAAGATATTGAATGTTAAATCATGGCAGTTCACCAGGAAACGCTTATTGCACTTTTCTTCAAATGGCTTTACATCAGGCTCAATTCCTGAAAAGTCCAACCTCTGCAAAACAGATAGTATGATTTATTTATAAAGACAGGATTCATACTACACTGATATATATATGTTCAGATCAGTATATTAGAGATGGTAACAAATAGCTCTATCCAGTCTTCATATAACAAGACTTTTCAGGAGACTTCACAGCAGCTTGCAAGCACTGTCAGAGAATTTTCAGATGGAGATAATGCGAATCTAATCTAAGGCAAGGAACACATCAGAAATGTACACTTTTACCTACAAAACCCTACTGTACATGGCTTGACTCTGAAACTCTCCTTCCCCTCATTTGTGACCTTGTCTTTTAGTACTTTTGCCTTTCCCCACCATTTTACTTCGTTAAATCACACACCCCTCATTGGTTATTTTCTAGTACCTCTAGCACCTCTCTCACCAAAGGGTATTTATGCTTGCTGCTCTATGAGGAACGCTGCCCGAGAAAGCTGTCTGACTTGCCCTCTTATTGCATTCAAATCTCCCTAATCAATATGCACTTCTGAAGTATTTCCCCAACTCCCTGTAAAAACAAACAAAAAACCCTGCGTATAACCTGAAAGTCTATATGCCCCTTCTCAGATTTATTATTATTTCTATTATTATTATTATATTTCTTTTTTGAGACAGGGTTTCTCTGTGTAGCCCTGGCTTTCTTGGAACTCACCCTGGAGATAAGGCTGACCTCAAACTCAAAGATCCACCTGCCGCTGTTTCCTGGAGTACTGGGATTAAAGGCATGAGCCACCACACTTGGCTCTAAGATTTTTAGAATCTATTTAGTTGGCTTTTTTTTTCCTTCCTACTCTTTATAAAACATATCCTCAGTGATGGTAGAATTTGTTTCCCTCACAAGTTTTTCAGAAGTTCAAACTGACAGGAATAAGTTTGAAAGCCTACAGGAATAACACAGTGGTGTCAGACAGAGATCACATAAACACCAACATTAAAAACTTGGTTTTGGGTCACGCATTGGTGGCACACACCTGTAATCCCAGCACTCTGATAAGCAGAGGCAGGTGGAGCTCAGTGAGTTCAAGGCCAGCCTGGTCTACAAAAATGAGTCCAGGACAGCCAAGGCTACACAGAGAAACCTTTTTCTTAAAAACAAACAACAACAAAAAAAACAACACAAAACAACTTGGTCATGTCATACAGATGAATGATAGATTTGAGCGGAAGAGTGAGTGGAAATGAAAAATTCAGTTAGGGATGTTTTCAGTTTGAGGTGATTAGTAGGTGGCTGGAAAACTAAGAGAGGTCTGGGTTCAGGGTACAGATTTAAAAGTCAGTGGTATCCCGATGAGAGCCAGCCAAGGCTGGAACCCAGGATGACCACTACATTTAAATGATGAACAGAGAAAGGAGCTTCTTCCTAGGAGGCAGATAAACTTGAGCTCAGCTTCTAACGGAATTAAGGGATATGCTCTAACTGTTAGAAAAGATACATTTTTTAAGTATTAGTATTTCAAGATGAATACAATATTTAAAGAAAAGATACTGGGAGTTTCTGAGTAGTGTAGGCATCTGTGTCTCCTCAGAGAAACCTTTAGAAAACTCTCCAGCTCCCCAAGCTCACACAGACTAAGTTTATTGTATTTGCAGACAAAAAGTCAAGTGTAAATTATGGTACAACTTACACTTTCATTAAGGCTATAGGCATGGTAGGGGAGAAATGACTCAAAATGAATTTGATCAGAGACTACTGCCAAGAAGGAACAGTCATGCCAAGAAATAAAAGTCCCCCCCCCTCCGCCCTGGTTACCTAAGTAGCCCAAGTCAAGACAAGTATTATACCTGAAGACTCTTAGATAATTATAGCTGTTTTGACTCAGCCTGTGTCTTTAACAAAATCTCCCTTAAAAGGGCCTAATGTGTAAAATTTGTACCTGAGTGCATGGTTTCCCATTCTGAGTTTATTATCTACAAAAATAATGCAAGTGTGCAACTAGGCAGCTCCCTTTTGAACACGTATCTATGAAGCCAGCCAAGGCAAGCCACTGCCATGGAGATCAGTTCTAATTTCTGCCCATTTATCTGCTCTCTTTTCTGTCTTATTCACAGATGAATGTGAATGTGAACAGTACCTAGGCCAAAGCATTCCAGCCCCCAAATGTTTTCCTTTCTAAGGCCCTCAGGTATTAATGTTGAGATATATGACCTTCCCCCACAGTGCAAAGTTTGATCCATACCTCTTCAATCAAAGTAGCATTTCATTATTCTCTAAGTCACTGCAAAAATCTTATCTCTCTACATTGAAATGTGAGCCAAAAAGGAAGTTGAAATTATGGGATACCATTTTACCTTCTCTACTTAACCAACATGGATTACTCTGTGATAAGATGACCTTCAACAACCAAGGCTAAATTCAATTTGTTTGTGCCTTAAAGATTTATCATAGTTGTGGGTTTTTTCTCATTGTAGCTCACCAATAAACACAAAATAAGTCCAGTTTCATAACCACAAAAGCACTACACCACAAGTTTTTAAAGATACTGGGTTTAGTTTCAACCATCATCAATTGTCTCCTTTGTGCTCAAAGAGCCTGACATGTCCAATTACAGCCCATTCTCTGAGGGCAAGCAAATGCTCAGTCATGCTTGCAACAAGTATGTTTCTGAATGAGAATCGCAGAGCTGCCATCTTGCAAACTCGCTATTCTATTTTTTATCACATTCACTTACAGAGTGTTTGTGTGTGTGTCTGTGTACAATAGGACATGCATAAAGGTCAGAAGACAATTTTCTACAGTTCTCACCTTTAAATGGGTCACAGGAATTTAAGTCATCAGGCTTGGTGGCAAGCACCTTTACTAAGTGATACACCTCACCAGCTTGTATGTATGTATGTATGTATGTATGTATTACGTATGTATGTATAATAAAATAATGTATAAAATGAAAATAATATATAAAATTGCTATGGGTAAAATAGAAATTGTTTTTTAAAAAATAATTTGCCAGTATTAGGATCACTGGGTAAAGTGCCTACAGTGAAAGCATGAGGAGCCAAGGTGAGAGCCTCGATAGCCACATAAAAGCCTGTTACAACTGTACATCCATAGGACAAAGCTGGAGGGAAGCATAGAGACAGAAGACAGGTGGATCCCAGGGGCTTGCTGACCATCTAGCTAAAACCATGAGCTCCAGGTTCAGTAAGAGATTCATTTCAAAATAGAAGATGATAGAGGAAGATGCTCCAAATCAAATTCCAGTCTTCACAGATGTATAGAAAGGTATATACATACCCTTGCTCACACACAAGCATACATCGCACATGCACACCACACAATATCAATTTTACATGGCAATTTTATTAATGTATACATTGTACATACACACTTTTCAGTTTCTGGCCACATTTGAAACTCAATTAGAGAAAAACAAACTGTTCGAAAGAAGTTTCATATGGAAAAGGGGAAAAGAAGGCAATAACTTCACTCCACCAAGTAATCTCGTGAAATAGTCTTAATTAGGAGAGTTATAATAGTCATATACCACACATTTTTCCTGGTCTTTATACCAATATCAAATGGAAAAATCCATATTCCATTAAATTATGTACTCTTTATATTGCAGATATTCATAGATACTAGGTCTCAGCTATACTTAACAGATTCAGAGAACACTAAAATTAATTTTAGGCATTGTTTAATTTATCTGTGGTGAGCAGCAAGATGAAAGGAGCTAAGGGACTGAGGGAAAGATATATACATTCTGTCCCATACTATTGACAGTCCTCTTAAAAGAGAAATCAGTCCAAGTACATGTTTAAAGTGAGTAAGACAAATCTAAAACAATCTGCTTTCCCTGCTGGTGGCCAAAATTCAATGATTTAAACATTTCACTCAAGTTTATTTGAGTAAGAAATAGATCAATACCTGAACTTCCGAGTCAAAAGAAAAGAGATTCTGTCTTCCATCTCCTCTACTGAGTTTGTTCAGCTGTTCTGTTTCTCTGCCATACTAAACAATTTAAAAATAAATAATATTACTACATTTCCTTCAAAACAATGCTAAATACCAGTTAACTATGTCATTTATACGTATACAGATCATTGACACAATATACCATTCTTTGTTTCCATATATGTAATATAGCTAAAAAAAAAAATCTTGATTGGCTAGGAAATGTAACACCATCATTGAGACTCACAAAAAAATACAGATCTAATTCTTTTTTAATTTGTTATTATTATTAAAATTAATTCACTTTATATCCCTGCTGTAGCTCCTTCTCCCCATAACCCATGCCCCTCCCTTAGTCCACTGATATAGGAGGTCCTCCTCCCCTATTATCTGAGCCTAGCCTATGAGGTCTCAAGACTGTCTGGATCATCTTTCTTTGTGGCCTAGTTAGGCCACCTCACAAGGGAGAGGTGATTAAAAGGCAGGAAACTGAGTTCATGCCAGAGACAGCCCCTGCTCCTCTTACTAGAGTACCCTCATGGAGACTGAGCAGCCTATGGGCTACCTCTGAGCAGGGGGTCTAGGTCCTCTCCATGCATGGTCCTTGGTCGGAGTATTGGTCTCTGCAGGACCCACTGGGCCCAGATTTTTTGGTTCTCTTGCTCTCTTTGTGGAGCTCCTGTCCCTTCAGGTGTTTCCATCTCCCCCATCTTCCATAAGATTCCCTGAACGCTGCTCAAAATTTGGCTATGAGTCAAAACATATGCTTCGACACCCTACTAGGTGGAGTCTTTTAGAGGTCCCCTTTTGTAGGCTTATGTCCTGTTCCTTATCTTCTTTTTTCCCTTCTCAATGAGGATTAAGCCTCTTCCCTAGGGTTCTCCTTGTTGTTTAGCTGCTTTAGAACTATAGAATTTATTATGTTTATCCTATATTATATGTCTAATATCTACTTATAAGTGAGTATATACCATGTGTGTCTTTCTGCTTTTAGGTTACCTCACTCAGGATGCAGATCTGATTATTACACATTTCCATAAGACCTAAAATATTCTACATTTTCCTCTTGGTGTAAAAAAAATTTTAAAGACTTTGGATGCAAACAAGAAATAAAAGAGAACAATGTCATATTTTATATCTCCATAGTGCTGGTCATGAGTTATCACATACAATTCTGATTTTGTCTTAGGGAAGATAATGAACTACACAGTCTAGCATGACTAAAAGCTACAAAAAGGATTCAAACAAAATCCACAAAATCATAGAAAGCACAGACCATGGGGTAAGGAGTAAATCTGCATATTTGAAAAATGTTTAAAAAAATTTTGGCAAATAAAATATATTTATTCACTCCATATGAAGGCTGAGGGCATGTTTTTTAAATTTTTAAGAGAGGGGTGAGTTTAAAAGAGAAAAACAGAATTAAGTTTGTATCACTTGTCTATGCAAATGAATAAAGTAAAAACGTAAGTAGGCTCAACAAAGATTGAGATGAATAAGAGGCTTGTAACTTCGAATTTATTATAACATAGAGCACACATGGCAATCACTGTTTACTTTCAAAAAATTTGTTCATTTCAAATTCCACAAAGAAGGGATGAATAACACAAATAATAGCTGTTCCCCAAAGTCTTTATCTGAGTAAATTATTCACCTAATTTACAGAAGAAATTAGCATGTGTCGTTGGCCTGACTACCATTTTCATGCTCTGGATCATTAGCCCATTAAAAGAAAAATATTTATTTAGTGATATATATCAATCAATTAAATAAAATCAATAAAATTGATAAAGGTTACAAAATCTTAGAAGTTTTTTTTTTTGGTGTCTAGAAAAAAAGAAAAAAAAAAGGTTTTATACACTGAGAGTGGACACTTGCAAGTCCATCATTTAAAATGCATCTTTTTTTTCTTTACCTGTTTAACCAATTTGGTGATGTATTGAACTTGAAAATGAGATTTCCAAATGAAACCTAGCACTAAAGCCTTACTAGTTTGCCCTACATTATGTCAGTGGAAGGCAAGCTACAAAAAGAAAGATATACCTTCATCAATTCCGGATGCATGCTTCTTTCCAAACTGGCCATGATGTTCTCAGCTTTTCCTTGGCTGCTAGTTTCATCATCTGCAAATTCATTAAAAGCAGATGTTCCAAACCATACAGACTATTACTAATCACTTAAAAGAACTATCCCTCTCTCCCACCCTCTCCTTTCCTACTAGATTTATGGCAAAGAATTGTGATTATGAAAGCACAAAGGAAACTTTAATGGACTTCTGGCAATCTGCCATAAATTTCTTCTCCATTTCGGCACCATTGTATTTTAAGCATCAAGTCCCATGCACTACCAACTCTTTTAAAAGCCAATCCTAAAGTTACTCTTCATAAAAATGTAGGTTGGCCTTCAATATTAAGGGTCTATCTTCAGCTAACACAAAGGACATTTCCCATGGAATAAAAATAAGACCTTTACCTTAAGAGTGAATCACTGCAAAATCCTTACCTTGTATTGCTTCTACTGTCTCCTTTTTCTCTTGCACTAAACTGTCAGTATTGATCTGAATAATCTTTCTCAACGTTATCAACCATTCCTCCATTTCCTGCTCAGTTTCAGCTGCCAGATAATGGCTATACTTATCTAACATCTTGAGTTCAAACGCATGACGGCGCATTTTGGGGCACTAGAGAAGGGGAAAAAAGGAAACACCAGTTCAATTAAATTAATCTAATTAATTTAATATTAATTGCATTCCTTTATTTAATTTTATCTCAGTTCAGCCTATATGTACACCAATACTTTCACAAAATAGTTGCTTCTTTCATTAAAATATAGACACTCTCAGGCCACCTCAAAACCATCTATGGTGCTCGTCCCAGGACTGAACAAAATGGAATATGGACAAAGTCAGCATAAGTCGTTTAAAGGCTTTGGTACGCTTCATATTTAGAAAACCAAACCACCACCATTAAACAATGCATTTTGCTATGTTCATTTGAAAATTTTTTCTTGCTTTATTTACAGACTTTCAAAACTAGATGTTAGAAGCAAGCGAAAATGTGACCTGAAACAAAATACACTGCTCCTTGTATATTTCTTCATTAACACAGACATGCTATTCACTTCAAAATGAACAGTATCAAATACATTACTAGGGTAAAGGAAGACCATAACTCTTTCACATCAAACTGTGGCTCTATGTAAAATACGTGAAGTGCCCCACACCAAATATTAGAATAAAAAGAAAAAAACCTATCTGGTCTTCAAGCCTAATAACACATTTTTTTTTCTTTATCACCTTCTCTGATAAAAGAAGAGGCATACCACCCCCTTTCCAGTGTTTCAGCAATCATTTCAAGAAAGGAGTGGCCATTACTCAAGAAGAAACTAACCAAGTTTCTCTTTTTTATCCTCAAAGTATAGACAAGGATAAAATTAAACTAGCGTAGCAAGTCATAAAAATTTGTGCAAGTGAAAATACTAAGAAGAGGGAATCAGAAATAGATGGCTGTGGGAACACTACAAAAAAAGGTCAACAGATTCGGGCTGATTGAAAAAATCCAGAAATCATGTGTGGCTTTCTCTTCTTTGAGTAAAACCTAAAAGGTGTAATTATTATGCACTGGGGCTCATGCTCACAGGGTGAGCACTTGCTGGGTGTACCAAGAACTGAAGTTCCAGCCTCAACACTGTGCACACAAATCCAAACCAAATAAAAAGCATGTTGAATTTACCCCGTTACAGTTGTTTCTGTTTTGGTTTTTTTTTTTTTTCATTCAAACCTTATGGCAATCTTATTGGTAGAGTACTTGGATCTTATTAATCTGACATTAAAACTTTGAAAATAAATATTCGGATGATTGAAGTTATTGAACTAATTACCACTGCCTCTTTATCAACTCAAGACTCTTATTTGAATTGCAGTGCCATAGCACCCGAATAAGAATTCTTCTCATGGTCAGTTGACTTACTGTTCAAATACCATCTCCACTTTCTCTTTCCCACCTGACTTTTGTCTATAGCTCCTGGAATTCAAATCAATAAACATTTGCTAACTCCCTAAGGTGTTCACAGCCTTATTAATTATTATAGGAGATACAGGAATGAGTGAGATGAGGTCTACTGTAATTCAACCCCAAAAAGGAACAAAACTCAATTTAAAGTGGGATTTCGATAAAGGAAACAGCCAAAGGGTAGCCCAGGGGATATGAAGCTGGATTCCACTGGAAGACATGAGGACAAAGAAGGAAACAGAAAGCACTTCAAGGTTTAAATGGAACTGAAACTGAGCTTTAGAATATAAGGGTCATTTAACAAGGCTTTGTGTCAAAATAAAACATGGGCTAAGGATATTTCCTAGCATGCACAAAATCCTGGGTTCAGTTCCCAGTATCAGAAAAATAAATAAGAAACAAGGAAGCCACGAATGTGCCTTAATTCCATGAAATACACATCTTGTTGTGATCAGAACATAGATTTATACAGGGATGTAAAGAAATGAAACTAGACAATAAGCTAAGGGCAAATCACCATGGGCCTTGAATTGCATGATTAGAGCTTTATATTTTCCTCTGTGAGATAGGATCCAAAAGTTTTGAACAGACAAGTGAAGGGTCCACTCTATGTCTCACGAAGATGGACTCAATAAAACAGAAAATTAGGAAGTAGGAAGGCTAGAGTTGGGGACAGAGAGATGGCTTAGTGTTTAGGAGTAGGTGCTGTTTTATACAGAGAACCTTAGACCAGTTCTCAGCACCTACCTTAGGCAGAGTATACCTGCCTGTAAATCAAATGCCTTCTTCTAGCTTACATAAGCACCTGTACGCATGTATACACAACCGCATGCACAAATACACATAATAAAAAATGATAATAAAGGAAATCTTAAAACAAAAAAGAGGGCAGAACTCTAGGACAGGCAGCATATAAGGGGTACCCAGAGAAAACTCAAGGAAAATTAAAACAAAGTATGAAGCAAGAAGCACTTTAGAGTCAGACTCACATGGAATTGATAGACCTTTAAATACCAGCACTGAATGAGAGTGGTGTACTGAGAAGATTTAGAGATTTCTAACATAGGTGTTTGCGGAGAGAAGATGCCCCCAACCAAAAGTAAAAGAATGCTTAAGTTTTTATTAGTTAATCAACAACCTGCTTGCAGAAAGACAAAGAATGATTATGCAATAGCCTTACCTGAACAACATCAATACAGGCATCCAAGTAGATGCAACCTTTAGACTCTTTGGAATTTTTCTCATCTTTATAAGAATTGAGAATATATGAACCATCAGGAAGTTGAGTCAAGTAAAAATACCGTCTCTTGAATACCTATAATGAGAAATGCAACAAAGGTCCACTTGAAAAATATACTCATAGCAGTAGGGCTGTTTATTTGAACTAAAACTTTAAATGTCTTGCCAGCTACCGTATCAAACAATAGTCAGACAATCCCCAGATATTTATAAGAATCAGGTCGGAGGACTAGTGAGAGGGCTCATCAGGTTAAAGCACTTGACATGAAGCTTGTTGACCTGAGTTTGATAGTCAGGACTCACATGGTAGAAGGAGAGAACCAACTCCTGAAAGTTGTCCTCTGATCTCCACGCATGTAGTGTGGCAAGTATGTACTCATACATATACATTCAAACACATACACACCACTAAATAAATACATAAATAAAAATAATTGTTTAACTTTGTTCCTTATTTCTTTAAAGATAGCATGAATTCATGCAATTTACCCTCAGATAATCATATAGAGAATGGTATTTAACATGTTAAAATGTATAAAAGCATATTTACATCCAAATCACTGGCTTCTTCACCCAGGATCCTTTTCCATCTAATTGCAAGGCACAGTTGTATCTTTTCCTCTTTTGTTTTATTACCACAAATCCAAGTATAAAAGGGCATCACATTTACATCACCTTCATATCATATGACAGTTACAGTGGACCAGGGCTCTTGCTCTCGAAAAACCCCTCTTAACAGCTTCCTCCCAGGGAAGCAGAGAGAATTAGCAGTTGCCTCACCAGATGTTAGATGTCCTCAGTGCTGAAGTTTGAATCAATAGGCCCAAGAGGACTGTGCCAAGTGATCAGAGATGGGAGTAGTCTTTTGCTATAACACACAGCAAAGCCCACAAGAATGAGGAAAAAGAACAAGACTACCTGAATTCCTTTGTTGTCCCTTTATTTCTCCCTCAAAACACTCCCACAGAGCACAATGAATAAAGTGAACAAACAGGATTAAGAATGCTTTAATGTTTGTATGCTCTTTTCAGTAGATCGGAAACTACAGGCTGTTTCAAGCATTTGTCATAGAGAAAGTAAAACTTGCTCCAGCCAGAATTCCCCAGGACGGTGTGTCTAAAACCACTCCAGAATGAGAATGTTAACAGAGACAGAAAAACAGATTCCAAATAATTATTAAGGAAACACACACCTATGTATAATGTCTTACTCACAAAGGCTGGGTTTAAGATTTAAGCTTGCCATTTGCAATCACCCATCTGATGCTACAATGTGATCCTGTAATCTGATATTTAAAGGACTTTGATCATGAAGAGGGCATTATTTGACCCGATCGTTCCTGCCAACTACTCAAAGCAAAAAATCTTGAAAGACCAACTACTTATATCATCTTGAAACACCAACTATTTATTTCTCCACAGCATGAACAAGCAAAATTATACTGGTATACTATGGGCTATTTCATTTTAGAAAAAAGCAATAAATTAATAAAAATGCTTACAGACATTTTGGGCTTATTTAAGCACAATCTATTTGTGAATGAATACCAAAACAATCCAGCATGAGGTATCCCTTCCCAAGTCAGACTGATAAATGCTGCAGCTTCTATTTCAGGTAGTAGACATATGGGCTATACAGTATCAACAGAAAGGAGACCAAGCAGAAAACAGCTTGTTTTTTAGTGCTTCGAGTAAATGTTACTTTACTCAGACCCAGAAATACAGAAAGTGTGCTTGTACATGCATTTATGTCTTTCATATATTTATATGCAAGCTGAGTGGCATTTAACTAAAGTGCTTAGGGCTGGAGGAGTAGTTTCAATTACATGATTTTTTTCATTTTTAATGTTTTTCACAATTTACTCATTATATATCCCTATTGAAGCCCCCTCCCTCAACTTTCCCTACTCCCACCTTCCCTGCCTCTTCCCACCTATCCCCTTCCCACTCTCCACTGAAAGGGGGAGTTCTCCATGTTGCCATCTGCCCATAGCTTGTTAGGTTTCATCAGGACTGCCTGGATCCTCTTCCTCCGTGGCCTGGCAAGGCCGCATCACCGAGGGTGAATGATCAAAGAGCAGGCAACTTGTACAACCACTTTGGAAATCAATATGGTTCTTTCTCAGAAAATTGGGGATAGCAGTACCTCAATATCCAGCTATACCTCTCCTGGGCATATATCCAAAAGATGCCCCACCCTTCAAAAGGACATTTGCTGAACTATATTCATAGAGCTTTATTTGTAATACCCAGAATCTGGAAACAACCCAGATGTCGCTCAATGGAGGAATGGATACAGAAATTGGGATAGATCTACATAACGGAATATTACTCAGCTATTAAAAACAAGGCAATCATGAAATTTGCATGTCAATGGATGGAACTAGAAAGATCGTCCTAAGTGAGGTAATCCAGAAACAGAAAGACAGGCATTGATTACATCATTAATCCGAAAATCCAAAATCAGTGAATTTAAGATTTTTCAGATCAGAGGTACTCAAGTATTTAATATATGTGAATATGTTTTTAATATGTATAATTATAATATAATTATTATACTATTATACATATAACATAATGTATATAATATAATTAACCCACATTTGTGTTTAAGGAAAGAAATATATATCAATATACAAGAAAAATGATAAACATAAATGACTACTATAGCCAGGCAGGATGGCACATGCATGAAATCCCAGCACTCAGGAAGCAGAAGAATTTTAAGGTCTTCCATGGCTATCCAGTGAGTTCAAAGCCTGTCTCAAAAGCAAACAACAAAACTGGTGGTGGTACTTTTTACATTTATGGATTTTTTTTCATGATAATGTTTCGTTCACATTTCTTAATAAAATGATGAAACCAGAAAACTTAACATTACATACTGAGTTTATTTTAAATGAATAATTTGCAGAGCATTGAGACTTTGTGCAAATATGACTTTTTAAGTTATGGCAATACTACATGAAAAAATCAGAATATATCTTTTACCCAAATTAACATGATTAAAAAAAAAACCTTGCAACCCAATCTGAATTTTAATTGTGACCAAATCTAAAACTCAAAGTATATAGATTTAATGATGCAGATAGAATTTGCTTACAGGGTCCACAGAGGCCAGAGAAGGAAAAACACAAGAGCAAAACATTTGTGGCCTAGAGTCAAATTACAGTCTGCACAAATGCCTTCACATACAGCTGTCTCACCAGGCAAAGACATACTGCAGTAGCTACCACTTCCAAGATTAGCAAAGGGATATAAAATTATAGGAAATCACTTCCCATTCCACAGCAATTATACCTCACAGTGACAATGTAGGTAGTTCACAAATCAGAGAGAGCATTTGCCTAAAAGAGCACTTGAAAGGAACAGATGTCTCAAAGTCTTAGGATCCTGACCCTCATCCACGATCTGTGACAATGTCTTGAGGCTGCTTATTTTAATCAGCTCACTTGTAACATGTTTGGACCAAACCAGACAAACTAGAAGATCATTTTGTCAGACTCTACAGTCATTTTACTGAACATGAAAAAGTTACACATTAGCTTTCCTAGTGACAGTTACCCCCCCTCTACACACACACAAACACACACATGTGAAGCAACCCATACATTAGAAGTTCACTGAACAAGTTACACATTAGCTTTCCTAGGCTCACAGTTATACCTCCAACACACATTTACATGTGAGATGAACCATACATCATTAGAAGCACAATGTTTGCACACCAAGGAATTGTTTTGTTTGTTCTTTTTTTGAAATAGAGGCCTCACTGCATTGCTCATTATGACCTTTTACTCCTGGTTCAACTGATCCTCCTGCCTCAGATACCAGAATAGCTGTGACTACATGGGTTTACATTGTGTTTGGCTTTGGAATTTTTTTAAGTCATTACTGTGTAAAAATTAGTTTCTGAAAGAACAACAGATCAGGAGATGGTTAAGATTTCTTCTCATTCTAAACCTCAATGATATACCTGGGTTTTAAAAAAAAATAATCAAGTTATTTTTTTGTGTATATGGGTATTTTGCCTCCCTGTATGTATGTGCACCATTTGCATGCCTAGTGACCACAGAAGCTAACAGAATATCAGATACCCTGGGACTGTTACAGATGGTTGAGATGCCACATGGGTGCTAATAAAACCAGAGCCCTCTGAAAGAACAGCAAGGGCTCTTAACCTCTGAGCCATCTCACTAGTACTGCTGTAGGTTAGGCTTTAACTTCTGGGGCATTTGCAGGTACCTTTTCCAAAGAAGAAAGGAACGTCCTACATTAAAAGTCCAGAACCAAGAAGAAATCAGAAGCATGACATTTTCAAACTTCCAAGATGAGGTTATTTAGGAGACAGGTAAAGATTGTTGTACATTACAGAAAGAACACATATGTTAAAAAAAATAATTCTACATCATAGCTTTCATTGAAAGGCCTCCCGATACTTTGAAATCAATAAAGACTATTTTGCCATTACCAGAGGATATATATCTACCCACATCTTACCTGACAGAACATATTTAAGCTCACAGTGGTCACTACTTAGAGTTTGAATGCTATGACATCCAAAAAGATAGTCTTTCCCATACCATTCAATGGCTTTCCACTAATATTAGAACAAAATCTAAGCCATAGTAGGTGCAGAGGAGAGCCAGGTCAGGGAGGGTTCATCAGTGACAGCTAGAGAAAAAAGAGCAGCTCTGCACTACTACTGCCAAATCAAGTGAGCACAAATAACAATGCTCTACACACTTCCAAAAAGCAAGGACTGAAAGTTTTCACAATAAAGAAGTGATAAATAAAAATATATACTCAATCTAATTTAAACATGATAAAATGTATACATGTTTCCAAAAACTCACAGTTAGCATTAATTCATTAGCTTGTAATTAGCATGTAATTCATTTGTTTGTATGGACTAGTTAAAATTGCCAGGTAGGGCTGGAGAGATGGCTCAGAGTTTAAGAGCACTGTCACTCTTCCAGAGGTCCTGAGTTCAATTCCCAACAACCACATTGTGGCTCACAACCATCTATAATGAGATCTAGTGCCTTCTTCTGGCATGCAGGCATACATGCAGACAGAACCTTGTATACATAATAAATAAATAAGTCTTAAAAGAAATTGCCAGGTAAGCCTAGCACTTGGGCTCTTGTGTTGTGGAGCCTGGAAGATCAAGACCTTGATGAGTCTTGGCTATATGAGGCCCTGTCTCAAAAAAAAAAAAAACAAAAAAAAACCACATAACAGTAATGATAAAAATAAAATTTAAATAAGTAAACTCTCTGCCATAGTTTATTACGTGGTACACAATATGGCCTCAGGTTACCATGTGTGTATTCGAATGCTCTCCACCTCATATTTCTCTCAGTGAACCTGAGCTGGCTGGGTTTGCTGACCAGTAAGCACCATGATCGTATGCCTTCCTGAGGCTGGGATTACAAGCACTGCAGCACGTGGCTTTTATACATTGGTTCGGGGAGTTGGAGGGAGGGTGTCAAATACAGCTTCTTATGCTTGAAGGGCAAGCACTTTACCAACTGAGCCATCTTCCTAGCCTGCACCTGTATATCTAATCACATTTCTCCAGCTATAGTAGTTTATGTGCCATTACTCAAGAACCCCAAGGGAACTCCTTTAAGTGTTTTCTCTTCCTACTCTTAGCCAGAGATCTCTTGCCTGAACAGTCACACAATCCCCTCTATACTTTTAAAGGACTGTACTTGAGCCTTAACTCCTTGGAATAATTTTCTCTAAGTACCTATAAACACTGCAGCATTATTGTGCAATGTGAGACCTCTCCAAATCTACTTCATTCATCTACCTCTTCTTAATTTTTTATTATTTCTTTTTAGACTATTAAGGACATCTACTGCTTTAAGTGCACAATAATGCTTATAGTTTAATAAGTTTAATGAGTTTACATTAAAGTTTTTCAAAAACAAAAAATAAAGAATTCATCCTCTAATATATTATCAGTGATTCCATCCAATAAAATGATATTTCTCTCCAATACCCACACCCTCCCCATCCTCCTTGCCTTTATTATTTCTCTTAGAGAGTGATCACAGATGACAATTACCCATCTTACTTAATGAGAGGCATGGATCCTGAAGAATGGTCTATTCAGGAGAGTAAGACGGATAGCAAGCAAGAAACGCCAATTCTCAGGGATCAGATTACACCAAGTCTTTCCAAGGCTCTGAGATTTTGGAATGACCTTTTGGACCTCTCCTGGACCAGGCACAGAGGTGGCTTTTCACTCAGTTGCATCAAAGATGGAAAACAAGCAAGAAAAGTGGAGTGCCTACTACCCTGTCTTCTAATTAGGAAAACCTTTTTCATCTTTTGTAACAAATCACGAAGGTGTTTACCTATGTATGTTACCTAGAGTGTGGATACTTCCTCTACATTATATGAATGAGAAATCTTAAGGAAAAAAAATGCTCTGAAGGATAAGAAACAGAGTAGGAGGGGCAATAGCAACATCAAAATGAAGCAGAAGGATCTACTTAACTGACATGTTAAACTAAACAGAATGGAAGGAATAGTAATGAAAAGGAGAAAGCATTTCTTTAAGTGTTTTTCGGCCATTGGATATTCCTCTATTGAGAATTCTCTGTTTAGCTCTGTACCCCATTTTTTAATTGGATTACTTCATTTGTTGCTGTTTAACTTCTTGAGTTCTTTATATATACTGGATATTAGCCCTCTGTCATATATAGGGTTGGTGAAGATCCTTTCCCAATCTGTACACTGTCATTTTGTTCTGATGATAGTGTCCTTTGTTTTACAGAAGCTTTTCAGTTTCATGAGGTCCTATTTCTTGATTGTTGCTCTTAGAGCTTGTGCTGTTAATGTTCTATTCAGGAAGTTGTCTCCTGTGCCAATGAGTTCAAGGCTCTTCCCCACTTTTTCTTCTAACAGGTTTAGTGTGTCTGGTTTCGTATTGAGCTCTTTGATCCACTTGGACTTTAGTTTTGTGCAGGGAATCTTATGAAAGAAGTGGGAAATAGTAAGACCTGGAGAGGACAGAAGGTCCACAAGGAGAGCAACAGAACCAAAAAATCAGGGCACAGGGGTCTTTTCTGAGACTGATACTCCAACCAAGGACCATTCATAGAGATAACCTAGAACCCCTGCACAGATGTAGCCCATGGCAGTTCAGTGTCCTAGTGGGTTCCATAGTAATGGGAACAAGGATTGTCTTTGACATGAACTGATTGGCCTACTCTTTGATTACCTCCCCCTGAGGGAGGAGCAGCCTTACCAGGCGACAGAGGAAGACAATGCAGCCACTCCTGATGAGACCTGGTAGACTAGGATAAGAAGGAAGGAGAGGAAGACCTCCCCTATCAGTGGACTTGGGGAGGGGCATCCGTGGAGAAGGGGGAAGGAGGGTGGGATTCCGAGGGGAAGAGGGAGGGAGCTACAGGGGGATACAAAGTGAATAAACTGTAATTAATAAAAATTAAAATAAAAAATATTTTAAAAAAGAAAAGGAGAAAGCAGGATCCCAGCAGTTGTGACACAGAGGCAAGAAGATTACAAGTTCAGGACCAGCCTGGGGCTGCATTGTGAAACTCTGGTCTGCAAGAAAAACAGGGGAGCAAGAACCATGCAGAGTCTCAGAACAGTTCTAAGCAACGAATAGTACGGAAGAATCTCCAAGACTTTATAAGAAAACTGACTTACACTTCATTATATTAAATGTCAAGAAATTTGTCTTTCTTGAGAACCCCTTCAGGAGGTTGGCAACTCATCTCTCTCCATACCATCTTAGACACGTATCACAATCTGAATAGATGTAGAATACTTCTAAACTATGAGAAACTGGGTAAAAAATAATTTTTCTTTTTTCTTGACTATTTCTATCACAGTGGAGCACTGGAGTTTTTAAAGTGAATTTTAAGCAAACAATAAAAGAGGATAGCTACAATCATCCCTTATCATTGCGGACACATTGTTTTCTCAAACTCATTTCAACAAAGACGGCCTTGCTCAACTTCTTTCCGTTCTTCTCTCCTGTTTCTTCCTCCTCATTCACTTCCTCCTCGTCAGCTTCCTCCTTCTTCTCCATAATTTTTTTTGAGACAGGGTCTCACTCTACAGCCCAGACTAGCCTCAATCTCAAGGTAATATTCGTGCTCCAATCTCACAAGTACTGGGCTATTGGCAAGAGCCTGCATACCCAATATTTTTTCTTGCTTAAAGTTTGATTGCATCCCTTTTCTTGCATAATCAGGCTTACATGTCAATTACTGGCCTCTCATAATCCTCAAAATATAAATAACAAGTGGTGTGCTTTCTGCCTTATTGTCTCTGACTAAGTGCTTTGTTCATATCAGTTAATCCTCATAAACAACTTTGTGTGGTTACCACTATCTTCATCTCCATGTCATGAAAGAGAAACTGAGGCTCCTAAGGATACTGGGAACCAATTAACTTAACCTAGCATGGCTACCACATCTAGCATGTGCTCTTTATATACTGCATCCACACTCATTTTACTTTGGGACTCCCTTCCTTTAAGGCCTAGCCATCTCAGACCCCGTACTCATGGAGTTGGTATCTGAACAACCATTAAATAATTAATTGCTTTTTATTATATGTCTCACATATCAAAAAATGTCATAAGCCCTAAGGGCCACATGTGATACTTCTCCATACCTTCCAGAATATTAATACCCTGTACTTGTATAATTAATGATGAATTTTAGGACTCCTAGGAGTGTCTGGTATATAGAAAGCACCTAATAAATGAGTTTTGAGCAGGAGTCATTCAGTGAAGGGGGAAAAAACCAAATTAGTGAGAAACCCACTGCCTACGATAAACCAGTATTAATTCATTTTGTTTACTGTAAGATGCAGCCTAGTAGATTAGTACATACAAATGGAGCAACAAATAAAAATAATAGATGTTATCCTCTTTTTCTAATACTTGAACTCCCAACAATTACTTTCATATTGTACGAGTTTTCTTGGATGAAATTCTCTTTTGATTTGCTGTTCTCCCTCTACCAAAGAGAGAATTCTCCCTCAACAGTCAAGGAGTAATAAGGACTTCTAGATTCTAGATATATTACAAATGGCTCTCTTTTGTGGGAAAAAAAAATGAAAGGGCACCAGAAGTGAGTCATACATCAGGCAGCTGAACTTGCAACCCCAGTAACACAGCAAGGCACTTCAACATTTAATTGCTGAGAATTGGGAGTAGAATGCCTGAGGAAGTGATCAAACTGAGCCAAAAAGATGCACAAAGGTGGGTGTCCCAAGGGTCAGCCAAGAAAACACAACTCTTTTAAACAAAAACCACTCTCAAGATCAAATTTTTCCCTTATTCCATATATCATTATATTCCTTAGGAAAGAATAGTTCTAAATACCAGGGAAGGTCATGCCTGATAGCATACCTATCTAGTCCACATTAATTTTCTTCAGTGATAGGGAACAAGCTAAAAGAAAGCAGATGTCTCTAGCAGCTACTTAGAAAAAGAAGAGTGCAAGCAAACAGGCTCCTCTTAGGACTGTAATCCCTGACTAAGCGATTATGTATTCTCTACAATTATCTTCAGCTTCTCTCAAGTCCTTTTCTAGGAATTGGAATGGAATAGTGGAGTGGTTTTTCACTAATTAGGAAGCACAAATTGAGGAAATTGCTTAGTGTAGTAAGGCTTGTCCTGTCTCAACATGACTGCTAACAACAGGCAATTTACAAGTACTGGATTTAAAAAAAAAGGTCACTGTGTCCAGACAAAAATCAATGCCTTTGCCTCTGCAGGGGCTGCATAAGGCTAGTATCCCTTTAGGGAGAGGAAATGCTTGGGCACTGTGACTCTGTGGAGTAATGGAGTCTAGCTAGATACATCATTAGCAGCTCTCCAACCACCTGGATGTCTCAGTGACACTTTGTTGATGGATAATGAGGTTAACCAGAAAGCACTTTGGGAAAGATAATGACAACTGCAGTGAATGGTGATGACTCTAACTTAACCGTTCTGGGTTAATTAGGGGGGAGGTATTATACTGGGAAAATATTTTTATTCCTGCATCAAGAAATCAGCATAGTCCATGCACCCTTCTTTTCTGTAGGGTCCATCTCTACCAATTTGAATAGTGTGGCAGTCGCCACAGGAGGTTTAATTTCTTGAAAATAGTCCACAGCATTGGCTGTGGTGTTGATATTGTGTAAGACTGCATGGCTGCCTTCTCA
>CM053742.1:44754016-44776340 GCA_028658305.1 Pachyuromys duprasi
AAAAAAACTTTTGTATTCGTAACTTGCATGAAGATGTACAATTGCCAAGCACAAGGGAATATGCAAGCTGATGTCAAGTACAGTCCATTACAGACACTCAGATAATATACACAGAAAGAAGCTTGGCTTCTGTGGGCTGTTATTTGCCAGTGAGTCATGATTAGTACCTAGGCCCTTCTGCAGCAGCTTCTTGGCTACTGGGAATTAACGACTCTCAAAGCATGAATTTGCTGATAAGAAAAGATCTCTGGGGATCAGTACCGTGAGCCCAGGCACTGTGATGCTGGTTGCTAAAGTTTCCATTGCTTCTCACCGGTGCAGAAGGTCCCACCAGACAGGGAACTCTGGCTGCACCTGCCTCAAGCACAGGGAAATTTACTCATCTTCCCATTTGCTTATGAGATTAATTAGTACTCTTTATCTGGAAGATTCACATATTAGAAACAAACAGAAATTTCCTTCCAGCGTACCCCTTATTCTGTCACCCTTTGGCTTTAGCTAAACCTCTTCCCCCATTGTCTACACGTGTTGGGCTGGCTGCTTTCCTGGCCCGTGGGCACTTAACTTCTCATTAAGCCTGAACCAATGCAGACTTCTGAAGAGCTTCTCCCCACCCTGTGACAGGGCACCTAAGGTTGCAAGGTCAATGCCCTCATTATGCTTTGCTTCACAGAACTGGACCCTTGCTTTAGCAACTACAAGACCACTACTATTTCCAGCCCTTTGTTTATATTGTATACATTCATAGCCCCTCTGTTCACAGTGAACAGACAAGAGTAAAAATGCAAGAGTAAACACTCAAGGTGCAACTAGCCCATGAATGGGACAAAAATAAAAAATAACGTTAGTCTATATAGGATAGAGAAACTTTGGCAAAAATCTCTCAGAAAGTTCTGGCTGATACTTCCTCTCATGCTTGTTCTAGTTTTGACAGATTCCCAAATACAATAGTACTGCTTTGGCTTCAGAGGTGAAAGCAGAGAACATGGGATATAAGTGTAACTTGCAGTATTCCAAATTGAGATCCCCAATCCATAGTTGACAACGGTAGGGACAAATGAATCCTATAACCAAAATAACTCTCAAACCTCACCGTGGTCCTTATTTTTTCAAAACATTTTTTTAAAGCTATGTAGCCTCGTATGACCAATTTGGTTTTGTTTCTTTTTGCTTACCCTGTCTACTGTTCTATAGAGGTTTTAAGACGAAACAACAGGCTAGGGGTGCAACTCATTTGTGGGTCCAACTCATTTGGTAGAGTATATACCTAGCATACATGACTCCCTTGTTTCCATCGCTGGAGGTGGAGACAGGAGGACCAGAAATTCAAGTCCATCCTCAGCTATACAGCAAATTTGAGACTAGCTTGGGGCATGTGAGAGAGACCTTAGCTCAAAAAACAAAAATGACAGAAGGAAAAAAAAACTAGATGAAAATTGTATTCCACAGCAAGAGGGGAAAGGGATGGAAAACAGGAGGGAAAAGGAGAGGAAGGAAAAGAAAGGGTATGGAGAGAGGAAGGGAGGGAGAGGGAGAGAGAAGAGGAGAGAGAGAGAAGAGAAAAGAAGTGAGAGAAGAGGGGTGAAACATAAGCATCTGGGAATAAAAAGAGACAAAGCAAAGAACCTAGCTCAACCAGACAAGGCAGTGGCTAGCTGGCAAAAAGGAGCAGCTTATGGCTCCTCCCTGGCCCCTATAACTGTGGGAGTTTTCAGCCTCAGAGGCAGATAACAGCCAAGCTGAACACTCAATCTTTGGCTGACTGTATTTGTTTCTTAGTACTATAATAAATTACTCCAAACTTGGTGGCTTAAAACAACATAGATTTACTACATTACCTACATTCTGTAGGTTACAAGTTAGCCACATACCATATCTCTATGAGCCTGCTTCTGGTCACATCTTTTCCTCCAACTCTCCTTTCCTGCCTCCCTCCTTCCTCCACTTCCACATGTCAGCTTTGTTCTTATTCTGGGCCTGCCCGGATAATTCAAAATGGTCTCCCTATTAGCTTATTAGCAGTTTGAATTCCCTTTAGTGATGTAAGGAAACATTTACAGGTTCCAGGGATTGGGACACGGACATCTCTGGGGACTCATTAGTCTTGCTACCACAGAGATATGTATTTTAAAAATTATAAAAGAAGATATAAACCATGAACTTTTTTACAGGCAACTGGCAAATGGAGGGTTTTTATTTTTGTTGTTGTTTTTACCTAAAATAAAGTTTTCTTGAGAAGTTAAAAAGTTGTCAGTAAAGCAAATTGTAACTCAATGGATTTGAAAAATAATTTAGAACAGTCTTAAGGCTAATTGCTTAGTAAGTCTTAATTTCTTACTAATGTCTTATGAACCCAGATTTCCATACAGCATATTTTCTTAGCACTGTGCTAAATCTAAGGTACAGATAAAACAATTTAACATTTTGAGAATGTTATGCAGGGAATGGAGTCTAATCTACAACACACAAGGGTATACAGTCAGATGAGGGGAATAATTTCTATAGCTCAATAGAATAGACCTGGCAACCATTAATCATATATTTCAAAAGAGCTGGTAAAGACTATTTGAAATGTTCCCAACACACACATACACATTCATGCAATGGTGATGAATATTTAGGCTAGTGCATATGCCAATTACATTGCTCTATTCATTGTTTATTATGTAATATACATGTATTGAAAGTTTACATTGTAATCCATAAATATATACATTATGTATCTTTTAAAAAGTATAAAGCCTTAGAACCATGTTTTGACAATGTACACAGAGTTATAACCTCCACACATTTGCTTCTGAACCTGATGACTCTGATAGGACATGTATTATGGTACTCGGATAATGAGGATGATGACAGTGTACTGGCCAAGAGAATAGGCTCAAATCCTACTTCTGAAAACTTGGAGCTCATACATATATATATATGTGTGTGTGTGTGTGTGTGTGTGTGTGTGTGTGTGTGTGTGTGTTATACACATGTATATATATGTATATGTGGTATACACATGTATGTGCATACGTGTGTTGTGGTATATTCACCTGTGCTTTCACAAAGGCTAGAGGCCAACACTGAATGTCTTCCTTTATCATTTACCACCTTATTTTCTGAGACAGTCTTTCTGTAAACCTGGAGCTCACCGTTTCATTTAACTTGCTGCTCTACAAGCCCCTTTGATCTACCTGTTCCAGCATCCCAAAGGTTATGATTACAGATGAATGTAACGTTACCCAGATTTTTGTTTATGTGGGTCCTAGGAATCTAAACTCAGGCCCCCATGTTTGCATAGCAAGCATGTTACACACTAAGCCATATCCCCGGTGAGGGAGCTCTGTTTAGCCATCAGGTTTCTCTGCGCCTATTTGACTGGATCTGTAAACTAGGGATAGTAATAGTACCAGTGCCTATTTCATAGGGCCGCCATGCGGATTCAATTCAGAATATAAAAATGACATGCAAAATAAATTTGGTATGTTGCTTAAAATACATTGAGCTCCCAGTAAACGGATTCTCTTATTACTTCACATGTGGGGGAAAAAATCCCATGTTCTGATGTAGTAAATACACAGGAAACATCCCACAACTTGGTTTCATTATCTTAGGGGCTAGAAAATGAAAGTGAGAACAAGACATGGCCACTAAAGGGAAAGCAGCAGGCAAAATATTAAATTAGGATAGAATTTGAGTCTTCCTTAGGTAGACATCCATGGTTTCTGCTTTCAGACTATTTGAAAGCCAGAATGACCTTCTGTACTTAATGGAACTATGAGTCATCCTCAGTAAACCACATGATCTTATATCCAATGTCTGAAAAAGACAGTTATATTAGGTATCATGGAAGAATTTGTTTCTCTGCTGAGAATCTTCAAGAAGCTTGTTTGCTGTTCCTCTGGATTTTACTGGTTTTTCACTGCCTCCCAAACAAAAGCCAAGCTCATGCCCAACACATTCAAGGCTCTGAATGGTACTCGTTCCCTTTCAGTGTTTTTGGTTTTGTCTTTCACAAGTCTCTCACACAATTTCACTATCTGGTCAAACTACTCCATTTTCTTTTTTTTTTAATTTATTTATTTTTATCTCAATCACAGGTTAGGTACTTTGAATCCCAGGCTTAGCCCCCTCCCTCAGTCCCTCCTACCCTCCCACTCCCTCCCTCTAACTAGGCTCTTAACACCCTAAGGCACTGTTTTATATAGGAGTTAATGTGTTATGTTTCTAACACAATTTTGAAGCTATGGGACACAAGGAAGTCCCCGTCTTAGATATCAATATATTTCCCCATAGTCACTAGGATTTAATAAGTATCAAATTCATTCATTAAATCCATTTCCACATAGGAACCTCCAATGCCTGTTTATACAAAACTACTTTCCTCATTCAACTGACAACTTTCTTCTTAAGCTTCCTTATTCAGACAATAAGAACCTTATTATATGTCTTTAAAAAGTTGATATTTCTAAATTTGTTCTGAAGTTGGAGCTTTAAAAATATGCATCTGTTAAGATTCTTTCATCAAAAGTTTTTTGGTTGGGGAAAAATTGAGAACAGACATATGTGTAAAAAAAAGCCATAATGAAACCTATTATTCTACATGTCAACTTAAACAAAAGATTTTATGAGGGTTCATTAGAAAATGAACATTCCTCCAGATTCATTATATATGTCAACATACTTCAAACAATAGAATAATATGACTACTACCCACCTTCATGGTTACTGTGATGGTGCTATTTACATTTGCTTTATGTAACCAACCTTGTTTTATCACACCACCCTTCTGAGAACACAAAGAAGAGGAATCCTGAAATAGAATAAAAGCCATCAGTAAACTAGCAGTCAACAAACAATAGATGTAGTCAACATTTAGCAGACACAGAACTAGTCCTCTTCCTATTTTCTAATTAAACATAACGTTATCACTCTCCATAAATATTTAAAATACTGACCAGGGAATGATAAGCCCAGTGATAAAAACACAATAAAGTCACTCAGTAGTTGCTAAAGTGTAATGTGTTTTTAAATTAAAAACCATTCATTGGTTGGAAAGCTGACCACAAATACTCACTGCCACTTGTTTTTACATCTTTCATCTTTCCTTAAAGAATTCACTTTCAACAAAAGTGACCCTGAAGAAAATCATACATCTAGCCCAGTCATTACCTCATCTTTCTCGCAGTCTTCATCAATCTCAAACACATGATTAGGAATCTTTTCTGGTCTCAGAGACTTGCTGAAAATGCAAGAACATTCCTTCAGACACTGAACACAACCTCCAAAAATCATCAACAAACAAGAGCTGGAGAACACAACTTTATTTTTTAGAAAACAAGAAAATGCAGAACAACAGATGGAAAAATACTATCTTCCTAAATGCAAACCTTACTCCTGAGTAAACATGAAGAGCTTCTGTTTGCTTGTTTGATTTTTGCTAAGCAAAAATTCCTGACTAAGCTACTTCCTCAGCCCTGAATTATTTGTATATGAGGACTCCCACATAAGCAGCCAACTGCAAAGTTAAAACAGAGACCAGTAGGTATCAACAAGAGCAGAAGTTGCTAAGGAACATAGGCCAGGGCTGTTAGCAGTGGCAGAACTTTATCTTTTCATGGGTCGGAAAGCAACACAATGTCATTTTTGGCTCTCCCATTTGTTTGCTTTTAAGAACCTAGACTGATAATGTTGGTAATTATTTTCCTGGGAAAATGGTTTTAAAAGCTATAGGTGGCTGCACAGATGTCTTGTTTATACTTTGTTTTTTTCATATTTGCTACATGGGATGTGAGATCAGCAGTCATGCAGTGGAGAAATGGTGGAGATGGGAGTGTTAAAACAGGTTGATTATGTGGGACAGACCCAGCCAGTTAGTAAATAGCAGATAAGACAACTTGAACCATGACTATTAGATCAGTGTTCTCATGACATTCCTTCAACTTCACTGAGAACTTCTCCCCTCCATACACCCAAGGGGTATCAGCAGTTGCCAGATTGATCTAAATAACTTCTAACTTCTTTACTGAAATCACTAGAAAAAGGTTCCCTGTATTTTCCAGAATGAACAAAAGATTATTCTGTAGTCAGTATGGATCCACAAAAGTAAGTAAGCTCACACATACTGGGAAGGGTGTCAATAAAGCAAAGTAAAAACATACTCAACTAGTCAAAATATTGCAGGAGCCAATATTGTTGTTTTAAGTTTGACATATTACAAATTATAAAAAGGGTTTCAGAAAATGTTTCCAAAAAACCAAATAATAACAATAATGATAATAATAATTCTATGTCCCTTGACGTCTAAACTTACCATGGCAACATCCGAAAGTCCCCAGAGAAGTCTTCATACTTATAGTTCACTACATGCCAATCTGTGCTGTAGGTCTTAATACACTATAAGAAAATAGAAATCATAGGAAAAAAATACAAAGAAATATTTTTATAGTCTGGTAGAGCTGAGCATGGCAGCACACACCTGTAACACCCAGAATCCAGATGGCTAAAAAAGGAGGACCATGAATTTAAAGCCAGCCTAGGCTGCATAACAAGTCCCTGTCACAGACTAACTAACCAAAGTCTGGTGAAACACCCATATACTTTATAAAATAAGTTGAGAAATGTTGTTGTCCCTTGGGGATCAAGTGTGAGCCCAGTGGTTCTCAACCTTTGGGTCACAACCTTCCCCCCTATTTTTGGTGGGGGGGGAGTTGAATGACCCTCTCATAGTGGTCACTTAAGATCATCGGAAAACACAGATATTTACATTATGATTCATAGCAGTAGCAAAATTATAGTTATGAAGTAGAATGAAATAATCTTATGTTTGAGGGTCACCACAACATGAGGAACAGTATTAAAGGGTCACAGCATTAAAAAGGTTGAGAACTACTGATCTAGCCAACTCACAACAACAAAACCCTGATTCATACGTGGTTCTGAAAACTCAGACTTCAAGTCCATGAAGAAGTACTCAAATCTAAAAGAAAAATGACAACACCAAATCCTATGCACTACTTATAAATACTTAAGCTTTATTCTCCATAATGCAGACTTCTTACATAGGGTAATTAAGTTTAGCAGTTTTATTTCTCATTATAATAAAGTAAAAAGTGCTTTCACTAGTTTATAAACTAAATTTAAATTTCATAGATGTTTAACTGTTTGTTTGTTTTTAATGTCAAATGCATATGCTAGGTGGCTGGAGAGATGATTCAGCAGTTAAGAGCATGTACTGCTCTTGCAGAGGACCCAGGTTTTGGTCCCAGAACCAATATCAAGTGGTTTACAACTGTCTATAACTAATTTCAGGGGATACAATGGCCTTTTCTGGACTATCTGGGCACCTGCCAACACATTGTTCACCTAAACTCATTCAGGCAAAAACACAGAGAAATAATAAAAAGAAAAGAAAAATGAAACAAATGTCCTTTGGCTGGACACTGAGCCCCTTACCTCTTTGACAAATAAGCTTTGGGCCCTCTTTTCAGCATCTTCTGGTACAGTAGACTGTACTGTTCTGCACTGACGACCAATCACAGAGATCTAGAAAACAAACCATGTTCTTTCTCTAGGAACTGGCTTGGAAAATAAAGTGCTTCTTCTTTTAAAAAGCACTGTGTACTCACAGATATGTCTTCCATGGGGAACATAAGCAGATCTCTGAGGGGATCGCTGTAAATCTGCGTTTTTCGTTGGGTGATAACATTCTCATAGTCCAGGGGTTCAATGACCTTGGCCTTTTCCTTTGTAAGAGACAAGAAAAAAATTGTTTCTGTCAGACTCTCAGAAGATAGAAATTCCTTTTTGTGGAGCAAAGGTACACTATTTCACAAAAAAAGGGGGATTGTTGCCTGGAGGTGGTGACATATTCCTGTAATCCCAGCACTTGGGAGGCAGGGGCAGAGGCGGATCTCTGTGAGTTTGAGCCATCCTGGTCTACAGAGGGAGTTCCAAGACAGCTAGGGCTATACAGAGAAACCCTGTCTTGAAAAATAAACAAAAGCAGGGGGTGTTGATACTAACGGTACATAAAATTACTTTAATATGAGAAACCTTCTCCGTAAATGCATACACACACACATGGCACACACATGTGAACACCAAGCACATGCGTAATCAAGCTCCTCCTTGCTGTGGATAAAAATTATTAAAAAATAGTATCATTTTCTATATATCTATGTCTTCCAAAAAAAAAAAAAAAACACCCTGAATGTTAAGTCAAACAAAAATGACATATTTAAAAGCCTGTGAGTCATTTAGTGAATGTGCATATTTGCTGTGTACCTAAAGAGGAGAAAACATGAACACTCATGTTCCCTTTCTATGTCAGATACACAATCCAAAGAGTATACAACATTCCAGCTCTTCTATGGCAAGCATGAGTCCTGGAGATGCTTAATCCTGCTGACAGGGCATGAAAGGGTGAGCTTCCAGGAGGCAAACTCTGTGGACTCTGGTTGGAATGCTAAGTGAGCTGGCCATTGATACTAGGGCCCAAGCCTGAGGCTCACATTACAAAGAACAGGTTCAATAAAAATGAGAACTCATAACATGACATAGTATGATAGTAGTAGTAGTAATACTAATGATGATGATGATAATGACAATAATAGCAGTACCAAATGAGTTCTTTTAAAGGATTGTATTGAGTACTCATTCATGCATATAATATGCTTTAATAAAGGCCACACCTATTCTCCCCTTTCCAATTCTTCTACCTCCCCTCTTTTCTCTTTCAATTTCTTGTTTAAAATTCCACTGAATCCATTTAGTGCTGCCTATAAGTGCATGGGTGTGGGACCCTTTCCTAGAGCATGGGGTGGCTTCTCAGGGCCTATGTCCCTGAAGGAAACCAACTCTCCCTTGCTCTGCCACCATCAACTGCCAATAGCTCCTGAGCTCTTTCTATATAGCAGGTACTTGCTAAATGCTTTCTGTATATTTTCCAATGTAATGCTTCTAATGACCTATGAAAGAGGTATAGTCAATTTCCCTCTATTACAGTTGAGGAAGTCCTGGGCTTCACTTGGGTTGAATAACCTGCCTATGTTCAGAGTCAAAAGTCAACCCTTGGTCTCAATCTTTCTCTCTCATGCAGTCGCTTCCCCACTCAGAAATACACAAAGATATTAACATACAATGTCTTGAACTTAGATTCCTCCACTACCTACCTGCCTATCATTCTTTCCCTGAACATACCATGATCTATTTTTAATTCTCTGACTATTCCAAGGCAGGAAGCCTCCTACAGAACAAAACCTAGGCTTATGATTCAAGCTGCATCTCGATGAGAAGTAAAGGGAAAAAGGACTAGTGCCCCACGTTTCTCTTCCAGCAAGATTCAATTGTGAACTGCTAGCATCAGAGCCAAAGAAAAGCTTTGATTTGTTCACTGTGCATGACAGATGACAGGCATCCAAGCATTAATTACAGAAGGAACTTTAAGATATGCAGACTCAGTTAAAGCCATGTCTTGATACACTGTTTTAAACAATTACCTGTTAATTGTTTGAAAAATATATGTCAATAATTTCTAATAAGGATGTTTTATTGAAGTGAAATTACTTAAATTGTATTGATAGAAACTGAATAAAGATTTAAAATGTATTAAATAGTGGCTGGAGAGTTGGCTAGGTTGTTAACAGTACTTGTTCTTACAAAATACTCAGCACCCACACAGAGGCTCACAGTTCCTTGGGCACCAGGCATGCATGCAGTGCAAAACACTCATACAGAAAAAATAAACTAAATCTAAAAAAAAATTTAAAGACATATTAAATCTTCACCACAGAGAAATGACATATTTGAAGACATATACATGTTTAACATGATTCAAAATATATACATATTTTAATATTACATGGCACCCATTATTATGTACAATTTCCATGTTTCTTTGTGTCTGTTAAATGTTTAAAAATGAGCTGCTTGTGCCTTTAATCCCAGCACTCAGAAGGGAGAAGCAGGCAGGACTCTAAGCTCCAGGCCAGCTAGAGCTGTATACTGAGACCCTGTCTAAAAAAGGGTTGAAAAAAAGGGGGGGAGGGCTGGGATATACCTCAATGGTAGAGCACTTACCTAGTATGCAAAAATCCCTGGGTTCCATCCTCAACACCACAACGTTTTTTAAACAATAAGATATATTAGAACTAGTCCTCAGATTCAATATGTAACCTGTTAGATTAGCATCCATTAACTTCTCTATATAATAATTTCATGCATAACTGCTTCAAGTACCTTAGCAAAAGTACAAAAAGAAACTCTTCCTTTGGCTTTCTCAGGTCGCAGTAATATAAAAAAAGCCTACACTAAAAATGAATCATGTGTTTACATGTAAACTATATGCCTTCTAAAAATAAAATCAATAATATCCCCACATTTAAAAAATCATATAAACATGCTACAGTTATAAAAAAGAGGGTTTTACTTTCATTTCAAACTGATTCTGAGTCTTCATTTCTATTTCCTCTGGCACAAGTACCAGTATATTAGAAAAATTAGAGTAACTAAGTACAGTGCTTACCCCTAATGCAGTGGTTCTCAATTTATGGGTCACAACCATTTTGTGGGTCATATATCAGATACCCTGTATATCAGCTATTTACATTATAATTCATAACAACAGCAATATTACAGTTATGAAGTAGCAAGAAAAATAAATTTATGGTTGGTGGTCACCACAGCTTGAGAAACTGTATTAAAGGCTCACAGCATTAGGAAGGTTGAGAACCACTGCTCTAAGAGAAGACTAGACCTGTGAACCAGGATTCATCTCTATGAAAAAAAGAAAAGAAAAATTAAAAATGAAAGGGAACAGAAACCCTATATTTCCCTTCTGATGGGATTCAGTCATCAGACAAGGAAATGGCTGGACTTACGGAATCATCATTATTTAATAGTGGTTATTCCCAGCAATCGAGACTATATATTACCTTTAGTGAGTTTGCTCTTTTATTTTTAATCATACCAAACAAAAGGCTCTTACTACTCTTAGGTTTTTCATGGGGGTGGGTACATTTAATCAAAACACATTATAGGCATGTATGAATGTTAAATAAAATATTTTTAAATTAAATATTTAAAAGATGAAAGCTGAGCATGCCCTTAATCCCAGTGTTAGGGAGGCAGAGGCAGGTGGATCTCTATGAATTTGAGGCTATCCTGATCTAATGAGTTCTAGGACTTCCTGGGCTAAATAGAGAGACCCTGTCTCAAGAAAGAAAAAAGAAAATAAGGAAGGAGAGAGGGAGGAAGAGAGGGAGGGAGGGTAAAAGGGAGGAAGGGAAGGAAGAAAGGAGGGAGGGAGGAAAGGAAGGAGGGAGAAAGGGAGGGAGAGAAGGAAGAAAATAGATTTTTCTTTTATGTTTGTGATTTATCCTTTTAGTTTGTGTAATTATTAACCCACAAAGACTGTTTTTTTTAATAATAACACAGTCCTGCGTTATAATAAGACTTTACCAATCATTCAAGTAACATCAAGGCTCTACTGCAAATGTTAAACAAAAGACAAAGACATTTATCCAAGAGTGAAGTGAGCAAATGTTTCAGTCTTGCCTTCCTAAGGTATGACAAGAAAACCATCAACCTAAATCTGGATCCTACTCAGTTTTCACCAGGGAAAAACAAAGTGGTCTGTCTTTCAAAGTTCTCATTCCCTGAGCCCTACGTTCCATTGGAGTAGCTTGCTGATAGTAGTCTTAGTATTTTTTTAATTGCCATCATTTAAAGCCACTGTGGGACATCTCCATCCCCGTGATCTCAAAGAAGAGCCATCATGTCCATACACAAACTACTATCATTTTAACTTTATGCATGAGGGAAGTCGCTCAGAGGCTCTTCTGTTCATGTCAGCAGAATCACCATTACTACCACTCAAGCTCAGATTCTTTCTCTTTTTGCCATGTTGGAAATAGAACCTTGCTCATGGCAGGCAAGTGCTCCAGGACTAAGCTGCACCATAGCCCCAAACCACATCTTCTTACTCCTGATCCTTTTCCTTTTCTTGTCAGTGTTTCACAAACTGGATGGATCTGTTTCCAGTCCTTAAAACAAATATGTCCACTGAGGCTGGAGATGAGTGCAGTGATAAGGGCTTGCCTAGATTATTATGAGATCCTGGGCTCAATCCCCATTCTAAACATCTCCTTTGAGATGTATTTACTTATGGAAAAGTTTTCTGAGACTCCTGTAAGGAAGAATAAATCCCCATTTACCTAATTCTAGTCAAAAATTTCAATGTTCATTTTGGAGTCATGGCTTGAGATGTAGTATATTGTTTTGTGATTATTTAAGCTGCCTGTGAGGAACTGTCAATAGCCTTCAGTGTGTAATCCTAAAACTAGGAAGAAATGTACCATTTCACAAACTGAGAACATTTTATTATTTCTAGTACAGGGAAAATAGGAAAGACATCAGTATAGATTCAGCTGCAGTATGCCTCTTGGCAAAAAGACTAGAAAGAATGTACCCCAAATGGGGGCTTTATCCACAGCATTACAACTTGAACATTCTTATTTGTGGCAGTTCTTTCACATCCAATGTGCTGATCTCTCATCATTTTAGCTAAATATGTGTAAAATACCATGGCTGTAATCCTAAAATATGTAAATATGTGCGTGTATGCATTACAGCAGACAGTGCAACCACTGATGTTGACATTTGCAGTCACTGAATGTCTCTGAAAGCACACGTGGCTAGTAAGTCTGTATATATTATCATTAGAAACATAAGTGCAAATTCATTCAAGACACAATAAAAGGGCCTGAGAGATGGCTCAGTAAGGGAAGCTCCTGCCACACAAGTGTGACCACCTCAGTTATATCTGGGAACCCATTCGAGGTGGAAGAACTAAAATCTGCTCTACAGAGCTGTTCTCTGACTTACACACAGATACACACATAGACTCACACCCACAGAGAGAGAGAGAGAGACAGAGAGAGAGAGAGAGAGAGAGAGAGAAAGAGAGAGACAGAGACAGAGAGACAGAGAGACACCATTCATGTATACAATAACAACAATAAACAGTAATAAAATTCAAAGCACAAGTAACCTCATGTTTCTCTGCAAACAAAACAAAATCAGCCAGACTTACTTCTGCTAAGGTGCTACACTAAAGGCCATGATTTTACCAGCATATCTTCTATTTCAGAAAATAGTTCTTGTAAAGAATTCAGAGAATGTTTCTTCTGCAAGCCTGAAGTGAGCACTGGCTGCATAGAATCCTTCTTTATCACACTGGGAGGAGGGCAGAAAGCTTAGCAATGAGGGAGGGATGGGGCCAATTCCAAACCTTCCACCAAAACAACCCATCCTCCACATCACGCTTCAGTTCAAGAAACAACATGGCAACCACTGTCTTAAGACAATGATTTTATCCAAAATTTCATTTTTGTGGTTTTGAGACCACAAAAATATAGTTTCAGTGGCATCTGGATTCTTTGGTTTTGTTCCTTTGTTGTTGTTTTAGAGAGAAGGGTCTTCTTCTGTAGTCCACACTGGCCTGGAACCTACTAAGTATCCCAGGCCAGGCCCAAACTCATGACAACCTTTCAACCTTTCTGGCATGTCTACTTTTGTTCATAAACTGTAGAAGAAAGCCAGTTGTGGTGGCTCTTGGGAGGCTGAAGCAAGAACATTACAAATTTGAGGCTGAGCTGGATCACACAGGAAATCCTTAGCAACACACACACAAAGAAAAAAAATCAATCCTCCAAAATGAGACTCTGCCAATTTATAACTCTTATGTATGTGTGTTCATGTGCATATGCCTGTTCACATATGGACACACATGTGTGTGGCGGTATAGGTGCACGTGCATGTAAAGGCCCCAAGCTGATATCAGGTATTTTTCTTGATTATTCTCCAGTGTATTTATTGAATCAGTTCAGCTCATCTGGATCACCAGCTTTTCAGGGATCCCTGGTCTTAACCTCCTGAGAGGACTGAGATTAAAGACAGGTCACCATCCCTGCCTAGCTTTTATGTGGATGCTGGGGATTCCAACCCAACTCCTCATGGGTGTGTGGCAAGTGCTTTACCTATTGAGCCATCTCCCCAGACCTCTTACTATTTTTGAGAGAGCCTAACCTGCCTCTTTTCTAAACCTTGGAATTTTTACCATTGATTGTGGCATGCACTTATACATAGCTTTGCTATGGCACCCAACTACATTGTGGTTTTGTTTTCTCAGCAGATTCTTAAACACCTGGCAGGGAGGAAAAGGATGCCTTGTACTTTGCTTCATAGACTCAGCACTATTGTGCACAGAGTTAAGCACTATACAACTCTTATTTTAATTCCCTCAAAAACCCTGAGAGATGTTCTTTTCTTTAATGTTCATTTTAAATATGAGAAAAGTGAGGTTTAGGCAGATTGAATGCCTCATATTTGTGCTATCAGTCATTGTTCTTAACCATAATATGCACCATAAGACTGTGTGTTCTAAACTCAAAAGATAGTATTTCTTCTTTTTTCTTTTTTTTTGGGAGGGGGGCTTTTATTTATTTATTTATTTTTATTGATTACCCTTTATTCACTTTGTATCCCCCCATAAACCCCTCCCTCCTTCCCTCCCAATCCCACTTTCCCTCCCCCTTCTCTACACATGCCCCTCCCCAAGTCTACTGATAGGGGAGGTCCTCCTTTCCTTCCTTCTGATCCTACTTTATCAGCTTTCATCAGGAGTGACTGCATTGTCTTCCTCTGTGGCCTGGTAAGGCTGCTCCCCCATCCGGGTGAGGTGATCAAAGAGCAGGCCAATCGGTTCTAGTATTTCTTTATTCTTGATCCTACCATGGTTTGTTTCCCTAAGTAGACTTTACATTTTATGATTTTCTAAAACATGGAAACATAGCAGACTGGCTGGCTTTGTGTGTCATCTTGATACAAGTTAGAGACATCAGAAAGGAAGAAGCCTTAATTGAGGAAATGCCTCCATGAGATCCATCTGTTAGGCAATTTCTCAATTAGTGATCAGTGGGGGAGAGCCCAGCCCATGGTGGGTGGTTCTATCCCTGGACTGGTAGTCCTGGGTTCTATAAGAAAGCAAGTTGAACAAAGCCACAGAAAGGAAGCCAGTAAGCAGCACCCTTCCGTGGCCTCTGCATCAGCTCCCACTTCCAGGTTCTTGCTCTGCTTGAGTTCCTGTTCTTACTTCCACCAATGATAGACTATGATCTGGAAGTGAAAGCAAAATAAACCCTTTCCTCCCCAGCTTGCTTTTTGGTCATTACGTTTCATCACAGCAATACAGAAACCCTGACTAAGACATATGTTCTCTTTTTGTTTTGTTTTGTTTTGTTTTGAGACACGGTTTCTCTGTGTGTAGCTCTGGCTATCCTGGAACTTGCTCCATAGACCATACTGGCCTCAAACTCACAGAGATGCACCTGCATCTGCCTCCTGGGTGCTGGGGTTAAAGATGTGTGCCACAGTGAGACCTTCCCTTCTTATTCTGATGATGCTGAGGATGGCTAACTGGTAGAGCTAGCATTGTAATTGAGTAAGGAGTTTTGCATTTCTAGACTGTTGCTTCCAATTTAGCATTTGTCTTCAATGAGTAGGGATTAACACTTTGCATCTTTTATTTTGAGAAAAGGAGCTGGTAGATCAAGTGGGGGAAGAATCAAATTATTAAAAAAAAGTAAGATATTGTCAAGGGACCCATATCTAATTCATCTCAATATCCTCCATGGAACCTAGCAGAGAGTCATGAGAACTCCAAAGCCAGCTTTTGTGAGTCCTGGAGCTAGCCAGCTGCATTACACAAAGACCCCAGTCTTCCAGTACAAAGTTTCCAGGCCAAAAGGGCCACCCAGGCGGTCAGAAGAGCACAGTCTTCAGAAACTATTTTCAGTTTCCAGCTTTAATTAAGGAATGACTTACAACTCTAAGAATTAACAAAATGGGATTTCAAAAAGGTACTTAAAAATGAACGAGCAAGAAAAATATACCTACCTGCCCCTCCCTATTTTTTCCCAATTTTAAAGCGTTAACAAAGGAAGTTTTTAATGTGAAATTACTTCCCCTTTCCATGTTGACTTGCTATTTATTTTGAGAACTGCTCTGAAAAACTCATAAAGATTTTATTCTAAAGAAAGGACTGTATGCATGCTCTAGGAGAGGCTCATGCTTGCTTAACAAATGTTTCTTTACTGCCAACTCAGATATTATGCAAATAGTACATATTCTCCCCAAAGGAGTAAGCAGAATTCTGATGAACTCTTTGTCTCAAACTTCACTGTACCCAATAATTATAACTTGACTCAATCCACTGGCTCTCAGGCAAGAGCTGATTTGGATTCAGTTCCTCCTGGCTTAGTATTCACTTTGTGCTAATAAGTTTTAAATGACTCAAAAGTAAGACAAGAAAGAGGGGCAAATGAACAGTGGGGCTTGAATACAGAGGATGACAATTAGCAGAATACTAATTTCATTCTTAGCACACCATTATTGATAGGAAAAAAATGCACCTTGGTAATATATACCAACTTTTCAGAAAAATCAAAGAATTGAACAAGTTCTCAAGACGTACACAATTATGACAATTTATTCTATGCTTACCAACTAATTTCAACCTGTCATTATATTTGTGATTGCCATAGTATGCAAAAAATCTAAGAAAACCACGTCTAACAGTCCTAACAACTCGGGAAACTGAGAAAGAACTATGCAATCCCAGAAGTTCAAAGCTAGTTTTGACCTTAAAAAATGTTCTAACTAGTCAGGCAGTGATGGTGAATACCTTTAATTCCAGCCCTCAGAAGGCAGATGCAGGTAAATCTCTGAGTTTGTGGACAGCCTGATCTACAGAGCTAGTTCCAGGACAGCCAGGGCTACACAGCGAGACTGTGTCTCAAAAAAAAAAAAAACAAAACAAAACAAAAAAAAAACCATTCTCACTGATTTTTTCCTTACTTTTATACAAAACCATGACATACTTTGCATTCTTCAGCAGAAAAAAAAATCAATTGTACAAATGTTCCATAGATTTATAGTCAGCGAAAAACTAAACACCTGAAGTCCTTTTAGCATCATCTGAACACAACTATTTACACTTTAGAATGTGCAGCCACACATCATTTTCCACACTAGATTGCACCACAGGTCTTTCCATCTCACTGATTTGCTTCTGATAATGGACTAAAGAAAACTGAAAGGCCCCGGTTTGAAAACAAACCTTGAAAAGGACAAAAAGGCATGTTGCAAGAAATCCTTTAGTCTCTCCTATAATTGGTCATCTTGAGTCTACTCATTAACTAAAATGACTCCACCTTTTCTTTTTTTTCCTTTTGTGAACCACTCCCAATACTAGAAGTCTATATTACTACACAAGGTACTATACTGTAATAGCCACCTAAAGAAATAAACACAAAGTACCTTTGGCTTTTCTTAAGTTTACATCTGAAGAAGGTGAGAGTTTTCCTTTTTCTTTGTTCAATATTACAGGACACAGTGATCCGATCCATGTTAATCATATGTATCAATAGGTACACCTGCCTCAGTGTGGCCCTACATTTTATTACCCTGTTGACCTGCACACACCTGGGCAGATTTAGTCACACCCTTGTCGCTTTAGTCTAACTTAAATATGGTCCTACTAATATGTTTGATTTGTTTCATCTTGCAGCTTATAGTCCATCATGGAGAAGTCAAGGCAGAAACTGAACAGAGGCCATGAAGGAAAGCCGTTTACTGGCTTGTTTCCCATGGCTCACTCAGCTTGCTTTCTCATACACCCCAGTACCACTTACCCAGAGGAGGTACCACCCACAGCAGGCCAGGTCCTTCCATATCAATTATTAATCAAGAAAATTGCTCCACATGATTTCTTACAAGCCAGTCTGATAGGAGTATTTCTCAATTAAGAATCCCTCTTGTCAGATGACTCTTGATTGTGTCGAGATAGCAAAAACCAAACCAACATATAAAGAAAGAGGACTTGGAGTATTATGGGTCAAGACCTATGAACCTTGAAGCTTGAACATCTAAAGCATACTGGGAGATGATGAAATCCAATTATTTTTTATACTGAATTTAACAAAAATCAGGAAGAGAAACTATGACATAAAAAATAAGCTTCCCAGCCCAAAAAATAAGCTACCCAGTTTGCTTTCTTATACATACTAAAAGGTAAAAATGTCTAGTTTCTCCTAAGAGACATAAAAACCTCATTAGCATAGTTAGATTTTGATGTGTAAGGAGATCCTACAGCTCAGTCAAAAGTTTTGCTGGCCAACCTGTTACAAAAGTGAGGCTTTCTGGTTTGTCATTCTCAGAGAATTCTTCCAGGGCACTTACAAAACAAAATGTAAAAAACTTAACTTAGACACACGCATTCACTGAGCATCAGCCATAGGCCAGGCAGTGAGCTATGAACCCTTGAAAGATTGATAAGATGCAGACAGAGCCCTTAGTGACCTCATGAAGTACAGAGGCACACAACCACACTTTCCCATAAAGAGCTAGGATGAGACATGCCAAGGATTGGGATGGTACCATATTAACTTTTTCTGGGTGGAAATAAGTGTATTTACTTCAAATAGGACACCAATGACAGAACAGAAAACTGATTCCACCCAAGTCAAGCTCAGTGAATCAATGAATTTAGTTGGAGTTACTTACAGTAAGGAGTGTGGGCAACTTATTAGTGAAAAGCCCTATCCCTGGCAATTGTTAGTTATATATCCTGGAAGAAGGAAGCAGAGCCTTCAGAACCTCTCTTATATAGACACAGTAGCACTCCCTCTGCTCAGTGAGGGAATGTTAGCTCCTAACACTCTCATAAAGCTAATCTCAGTTGCTCAGATTTTAATACAGCAAGGGCCATATCTTGGCCATAGGGCGGGGTTCCACAACAGATATAGATATACAAAGAGTGCTGTGTACCCAAGTAAGGGAGATAAATAACTCTGGACCGTTTTCACAGGGAGCCAGCAGAGGTTTGTTCACTTGTTTGTTTTTATTTTGTTAAGCAAGGGAATAACATGAACAGATGTTTTGATCATATTTATGCACTGAAATCCAGAAGGTCCATCATAATGGAAATTAATCCATAAAATGACAGCACAGCATGAAAATGTGTCCTACTATTTCCATTTTCTAGGAGCAATACACTGAATTATGAAAAACTGCTCATTAGAGTTGCATAGAAAACTCTTAAGGGAAAGCAAGTAGAAACTTTGTATGAAGCATCTTACAAGTCATAGTAACTCCCCCTTCTTTCATATGATTCTCTGTACTCTGGTTATGAGTTTCCACATCTGCTTTGATACACTGCTAGGTAGAGTCTTTCAGAGGCCTTCTGCTGTAGGCTTCTGTCCTGTGACTTGTTTTCTCCTACTTCCCCTGTCCATCCCATTTGTCTTTCTAAGTGAGGATTGATCATTTTACTTCGGGTCCTCTTTCTTGTTTATCTTCTTTAGGTGTACAGATTTTAGTATGTTTATCCTATTTTATAGGTCTATATAAGTGAGTATATCCCATGTGTATCTTTCTGCTAGAGAGGACAGGAGCTCCACAAGGACCAAATATATCAGGGCGCAGGGGCCCTCTATGAGACTGTTTCTCCAACCAAGGACCATGTACGGATATAACCTAGAACCCCTGCTCGGATATAGCCCATGGTAGCTCAGTAACCAAGTAGGTTCTCTAGTAAGGGGAAGAGGAACTACTTCTGATATGAACTCAAGGACTGGCTCCTTTAACCCCACCCCCCACGAGAGAGGAACAGCCTTGCTAGGCCACAGAGGAGGACATGGCAGCCAGTCCTGGAGTTACCTGATAAGCTAAGGTCAGATGGAAGGGGAGGAGGACCTCCCTAGCAGTGGACTTGGAAAGGGGCAGGGGGAAGATGAGAGAGGGAGGGTGGGATTGGGAGGAAATGAGGGAGGGGGGCTACGGCTGGGATACAAAGTAAACAGCCTGTGATTAAGATTAAAAAAAAATAAAAATAAAAGAATCTTTCTTTAAAGGACACCGAGAGAGTGCCTGCATCTACCTTATCCCCCTCAAGGCAGACTAAATTAACCCAAACATTTCATTTTGAAAAGATCAGTTGCCAATCTGTGACTTAATTAGTTCCCAACACCTCTTCATTGGCTAATTTGATCGAAATCGGTTAAACTCTTCATGAGATGAAAGTTGTTTCATAGTATTCCTTTGCCTAAATTCCTTCATTGACTTCTCAGAACCTGCAGAGTAAGACCCAAACTGCCAAGAAGGTCTCCAAGACACTGTGATCTGGCCTCCAGCCCCATGCATTCTCCAGCCTATACATTCTGACTAGAGTAGACATAGCTCCTAGTAGTTCACATGATCCCACTTTTTCTGGTCCTGATTCCTCTATTTGCTTGTCTTCACCACCACACTGCAAAACTCTATAAAGCTACCTGATGTATCCAGGTACTTGTGGCTAGCCCCTGATATCGAATGATACTCAGCTCCTACAGTGTAGAACAAGTACTTTGTTTCCTTTCCCATCCTAAGCCATAAGTGATGTGCTCAGATGCAGTTAGCACTCACCAACGTTCTTCCTTCCCCTCCCCACCAAAAAGAAAGCTCTGTGATTGCAGGTTGTTAGTCTTAGTCACTGTTGGGTCCCCAGTTCCCCCACATTATACACGAATGGGTGAATGAACAAACTACAGACCCGCTACCAATATCTTTTAAACCATCAGCATTAGGACTGTCTTCCTCTTGGTATCTTTTCAAGATGAGCACTCACTGAAAGACACTCATTAGGGAGGAACCAGGAGCCCTGCCCTGCACAAGTGAATAGCATGAACATCATTCACACATTACTATTAGGATGCATTCACAATTCTATCCACAAAGTTCTCAGAGGATAAGGCATATCTGCATAAAGAAACACTAGTGCTGGACAGTGTGAAATGGTGTCAGTTTGGACATTTGCGTTACAACTGAGAAGGAGATGATGTTTCAAGCAAAAGTCCCTCCATACTGGTTGCAGTGTTTTTCTTTGATAGGCTTATTCCCAGTTAATTTTTTTCTGTTTCTCCCTCCTGCTCTCTCTCCCTCCATTGAGTTCACATTTAGTCTGCGTGTTAAATATGCACCAGAACATTTGCTGATTTCCCCTGGCTAAAAGCACTCCAAAGTACAGTTTTATATGCTCAGAGAGTAAGAAAGGCTTTTGCTACAACAGACATGTCCTCATACCCTTCCCTAAGCACTCCCACTTTGCAGTGCCCACCACACCTCCTGCAAACTCCCATGAAGGCTGGGAACCTCTTCAGGCCTCTGCCCATGGCACTGACTGAATGGCTATCCCAATGAAAAAACACTAACTGCCCTTAAGGATACTCTGAATTTTCTTCCTTTTACGTTCTTCCACTAGATGGACATAATTGTCATGCTTTCCATGAGTCAGTGCATCAGGGTCCTGCTTTCATTATCAGCTTAAGCACATCCACTGTTGCCTCCACTCCAAGCCCCAGATCAGCCTCCTTGCTTTTTTCTCTGCTATGCCCTATTTCTAGAGGGGCGGGGAGGGGATCCCAACTGGGTGCTCATAGGCATCCTCAACGGATTCAAATTCTAAGCTTTGATGGGCTCTCAGCACTACGCTGAAGCCTCTAGCTTAATTCCTTTTAAGCCTCCTGTACTCTAGGTACAGAAAAGAGTTAGGGGATACAGCTCAGTGACAGGGCACTTGCATAGAATAAGAATTTGAGGTTTTATGAATGGAGAGAATTCTTCATCCTTCTAGAAGGGTCTGGAACTTCCAGCAATCTCAAAAGAATGTGTGACTCAAGAAAGGTTAAGACCCACTGCCATGCTAGCTTTCCTATAAACAATCTGCTTTTTTTTTTGTGAGAACTTATTTTCTATAATTGTGAAAGTGATACATGTTCACTGGAGAGTTTTTTATTTGTTTGTATCTTTTGTTCTGTTGTGTTTGTTTGCTTTGAGACAGAGTTTCATTGTATAGCCTTAGCTGTCCTGGAACTTGCTCTGTTGACCAGGCTGGCCTCAAACTCACAGAGATCTGCCTGCCTCTGCCTCCCGAGTGCAGGTGTTAAAGTTGTGTGCCATCACTGAAAGAAAATTTACTCCAAAACTACAACTTAGATAATAAAAGTCAGTGGTCATAGCTGCTTTGGCGACTATTTGTAATGCTAGTCTCAGCACAGGAAGACAGGTTTTTTCCAGGCCTTCCCTTGGAGACAGGGAAGGATTTGCAAGTCCATTCGCCTTTTGTTTAGTGACAGCAGGTGGGAGAGCTTGTTTGAAATCTCAGCTCCGCCTCACTTCCTTGTAAAAATTAACCCCTTGTGTAAACTGTTTGTATAAATAAACAAGGCTGGCTGGTCTC
>CM053742.1:44776840-44836777 GCA_028658305.1 Pachyuromys duprasi
TGCTAGTCTCAGCACAGGAAGACAGGTTTTTTCCAGGCCTTCCCTTGGAGACAGGGAAGGATTTGCAAGTCCATTCGCCTTTTGTTTAGTGACAGCAGGTGGGAGAGCTTGTTTGAAATCTCAGCTCCGCCTCACTTCCTTGTAAAAATTAACCCCTTGTGTAAACTGTTTGTATAAATAAACAAGGCTGGCTGGTCTCCTGGCTTTTCGGATGCAGAGTGTATTGGCGCTATAGGGCTCATTGGTGCCATGAGCAAGCGGCCCGAAGCCTCTCGGAACATAATATGTGTAGTGTACATTATTAATTTCAATCCTCACTCCCGACTCAGAACCCCGTTTTGCTCTGCTGGCGGGCTCCGGCAGAGTGAACATGCTTGCTGTATGAATGCCATACTCCTAGGCAAGTAGAGGATATAAAATTTAAAGCTCTAGGCACTTGGCTGGGCATAGTGGTGTTCCCTGTGAGCTCAGCAGCTGGGAAGTGGAACTGGGACATCACCAGCTCAAGGGGTGTCAGGGCTACGTAAGGTGCCCTGTCTCAAACAAACTTTCTAGGGTTTCAGTAAGCTGTGTGAATCCCAAACCTAGTAAATAGAATCTTTTCACTTGAAATATCTGGACTTGCCATCAACTGGGAGAAAAAAACAAAGACAGATGGTAGCAATAATCCAATTACAGACTTGGAGAGTAGCAATTAAACCATTACAAGTCTGTTTTTCTTAATTTTTAAACATTCAATTTATTTATTTATTTTTTAATTAAATTTTTATTTTTTATAATAATTACAGTTTATTCACTTTGTATCCCAGCTGTAGTCCCCTTCCTCCTCCCCTCCCAATCCCATCCTCTCTCCCTCATCTCCTATGCCCTCTCCAAGTCCACAGCTAGGACTTCCTCATCCCCTTCCATCTGATCCTAGCTTATCCAGTCTCATCAGAACTGGCTGCATTGTCCTCCTCTGTGGCTTGGCCAGGCTGCTCCCCCATCCAGGGGAGGTAGTCAAAGAGCTAGCCACTGAGTTCATGTCAGAGACAGTCCCTATTCCCCTTACTAGGGTACCCAATTGGACACTGGGCTGCCATGGGCTACATCTGAGCAGGAGTTCTAGGTTATATTCATGCATGGTCCTTGGTTGGAGTATCAGTTTCAGAAAAGACCCCTGGGCCCACATATTTTTGTTCTGTTGCTCTCCTTGTGAAGCTCCTTTCTTCTCCAGGTCTTACTATCTCCCCCTTCTCTCCTAAGATTCCCTGCACTCTGCTCAAAGTTTCTTTATGAATCTCAGGACAGGAGCCTACCAAGGCAGGCCTCTGAAAGACTCTACCTAGCACTGTATCAAAGCAGATACTGAGACACATTTATTTTATTATTTGTTTATTTTACTGTATGTGTGTGACAGAGAGACAGAGAGAGAGTTCATCCCTTGTGGCGGTCAGAAATTGGTTCTCTCCTTTGACCATCTGTGCCCAGATAATTGAACTCAGATTGTTAGGCTTGGTGACAAGTGACTTTACCTGCTGAGATATCTCATCTGCGCAATGCTCCTATACTTTAGATACAAGTCATTTGTGTATGTGTGTGTGGCACATATGTGGAAGTCAGAGGATACCTTTGTACAAGTCAATTCTCTCTTTCCACCTTCTGTGTCCCAGGGATTCAATGCAGGTCACTGAGCTTGGTAGCCAGCATTTTATCCTGCCACACCATCTGGGTCCATAGACGTCAATCTTTAAAATGATAAAAATTTCCTTTATTTCCATAATGTACTCATGATAAAACATGTAGTATATGAAATATCACTGTGCATGAAGTCCCCTTCATCTCTCTCACTCTCATAGTCTCACCCCTTCTTTCCATCAATGATAATATTGGAGTGTAAGTGTATGGCCTCTTATATAGGTGGCTTTTCGGGGACACCCATTTGGTGAAGTTATTTTATCAACACTGCAAATAAGATGAACTGATTTTCTTGGATCAAGTGAGAGATTTCTTGCCATTTATATCCACTCTATGGTGAGATTTCCTTTCTTTTCTTCCCCTCCCATCACCTTCCTCAAGAGTTTGTAGTGCTGGGGATGAAACACAGGATCATGTGCTTTTTGGACAACTGTCCTATCACTAAGCTACACCCACAAACCCAAAAATACCGTATTTCAATAGGAACAGCAAAGAAAGCTCTTTCCAAAAGCCAGGCAGTGTCCATGGAAATGCTGAATACCTTTCTAAAACATTCAGCCCCTTCTCCTGCTAAACTTTTAAAGTTTCCCTTCCTTCCCTTGACACCAGACAGTTTCTCTGAAGGAGAATACAGAACTCAGCCAGGAAGAGTTGCAAAGTGCTCAGGAATCCAGTGTTACCCACTGTAGGAGTCGCAGGCCCCAGTAGATTGGAAACTTAACCCTGCTTTCTGGTGAACTCCAGGACAAACAGGCAGTCAGTCTCCTTCTAAGGTTCCAGCAGCACTTGTCCCTAGCTCAGAGACCTGTTGCCAGACTATCCGTTGGAAGGCCCAGAGAAACGCATGAGGACAGGGCAGAGCCACTCAGAGCTGAAGAGTAGTAAGAGTCCTCAACATCTCTCTGGAAGCAAGAGCCTCTCTTGATATATGAGGTTTTGAATCTATCCCTGCAATATGTGCCACAGATGCAGTGCCCTGTGTATAGTCTGACCATAGGCAAAGACTTCCCAACCCTGTTATATACTGTCCATGCTATTCTAGCTGGCAGCCAGCATTGCTAACCCCAGGTTCTCTATTCTTCCATGCAGCTGCTCCCATGGTGTGGCCTACGCCCAAAAACCACTGCTGCTGGGCACATACTTAGCGAGAGAATGTCTTTTGTGGAGCTGTGTCTGTCCCAGTTCTGAGGCTTTTTTCTATTTCTCTTATAATAGTGGATGAAGACTGTGAAGGTTCACTCAGTAGATGCTAGTGTGCCACTTACACAGGAAGTGGTAGAAAATGACTGTTAACTGACAAAGGCAAGGTGGTTAAAAATAAATATGATGAAATTAAAACATCAGCTTTACTTATTCAGATATGATTTTTTTTTGTCCTTTCAGTTTCTGAGACTTCTAACACTAAACCTTCTGGGTTCAGTCTAAAAACACACAAGGACTGAATTTGTGGAAAGATTATTATTGTGGGGAAAACTTACATACTATTTATCTGCCACTTTGACTCTTTTAAGGGTACATTTAAGTAGCAGTAAGAACCCTCCCATGTACATTGCACATTCCCATGTACATTGTTCGCCCATGTACAATGTACATTTCCACATACATTGTACATTGCCATGTACAATGATGCACATCTCTTGCCCCAGCACTCAGGGACTAAGAGGTTGAAGCCACCCTGGGCTACAACCCTATCATGGCGACACCCTATCTCAAAAAATAAATTACCAAAGTAGAGTACGGTCACTGTTCTGCTGTCAGTACTCCTAATTTATAAACTTTAAATCGTAACGGACAGAAAGTGCATACTCATTAAACAGCAACAGTCCACTCTCAGTTCCTCCTAGTGTCTGCTGAGCTCTATTTTCATTTTTCTATATATTTGCCTTGTCGACACATCTCATATCATTGGAATTGTACAAAATCAGTCTGTTTCTGTTTGTTTTTTTTTTATCAGTTGCATTATGCTTTCTTGTTCATTCTGTCATGTACGTAAGAATTTCATTTTGTAAAATTGAGTAATGTTACACTGTATACACACACACAAACACACACACACATGTTTATATATCACATTTGGGGTCTGTTTCATTTGCCTATGGGCATCTGGGATGTTTCCAACGTTTGGTGACTGTGAATATAGCAGCTGTGAACCTTAATATACAGATATATTTTGCTGTCTTGGCTTCAGTTGATTGGAGAGAAGTTCCTAGTTCTGTCTAGAGGCAATCCCATGTTTAAATTTCTGCAGACCACTAACTTACTTTCCAAAGAAGTTGCACCACTTTTAAATTCTCACCAGCACTAGACAAGTTTTCACTGTCTCCACATCTTAATACTTGTTATTTTCAGGATTTTTTTTTTTGAAGGGTGACATGATACCTCGTAATTTTGCTTTGTATTTCCATAACTCTTGAGCATCTTTTCATGTGCTTATTGGCCATTGGCTTAATCTTCCTAAGAGAACTATCTAACTCCTTTGCTTTAAAAAAAAAAAAAAAGCATTTTCCATCATTGTTGAATTGGAAGAGTATTTCACATATTCTAAATATTCGTCCTTTTTCAGATATTTTATTTTCAGACAAATATTTCCCACCATTTTGTGGGTTGCCTTTTCATACTCTGACTAGTAACTACTAATGTGAACACACGTGCTGAGTTTTGTTTTGTTATGAAACAGAGTTTTGCAAGAAAGTGTGGTGGTGCACACCTACAATCCTAGCACTCATGCAGGCAGAGGCAGGTAAATCTCTGTGAGTTTAAGGTCAGCTGCTCTACAAAGTGAGTCCAGGACAGCCAAGGCATACTCTGTCTCAAAAAAGAAAGGAAGGAAGGAAGGAAGGAAGGAAGGAAGGAAGGAAGGAAGGAAGGAAGGAAGGAAGGAAGGAAGGAAGGAAGAAAGAAAGAAACATAGTTTTGCTATATAGCCGAGGCTGGTACAAGCTAGCCTTGAGCTGATAGTGATCCTAATGTCTCTACCTCTTAAGTGCTAGGATTACAGATATGTGCTACTAAAACCCAGTCTCCTTTCATTTTAGAAGATGGGATCTTACTTTATAGCCTTGGCTGGCTACTATGTACATAGACTAGGCTGACCTCAAACACTCACCCATCTTACTTCTGCCTCCCGTAAGATTATAGGTGTCTACTACCATACTCCCCCTCAGTTTTGGCGATTAAAGAAAACCTATGTAAAAAATAAAAAATAGAGATCCAATGGACAACCTGGAGAAATTGAATTTTTACTTCTTTCGGGCTGTATGAGAAAGAGAAGCTTTACAGTTTCATTGGGAAAGGGTCAAGCAAGGAGGTCTTTTAAATAAGATTACAAATTCAGGATTTCTTCCCTCTAGGTTATTCTTGGGAGAAGCTGGTGCTACTGAACCCCAGTGAACTAATGAGAGCCACAGAAAGGTAGCCCATACTGGTTTTGGCAAAGAACACTGGGCACAGGCAAGGTGATAGAGACATGAACTCTTAGATGGTTCCTCAGTTTCATTAGCTCTCGTTCCCTAAGCAGTCCTTAAATACACAAACTCTCACAATTGGCAGCACTGAAGAGAGTAGAATACTTGTCATTATTGTGAAAAGGGACACCCAAGTTTATTTCTGTGGTGAAGCATCAAAGTCTCCAGAAGTGATTCACTGTTTCCGAATTACAAGCATACCTTTTTGTTTTGGTTTGTTTGTTGACACAGGGTCTCACATTGTAGGGTGGTCTGGCCTCAAATTCAAGACTTTTCTCTTTTGGCCTCCCAAGTACTGGGATAACACCCCTTCCAGCATCATTTATTCAGAACCTGGGACTCATTCATGGCAGGCTAGTATTCAAACACTGAAAGGCAGCCTGAGCCCTAGGCATTATCTTTTACTGATCTCTCTGCCCTTTTTTCTTTCCTCTTTATATCTCACTATCCTATCCCCCTCTCTAAATACTCTGGCTTGCACAATGGGTTTCCTAAATAAGTGTTTGTCATATGGGAGATTATTTTCTAAGTATTGTTGAAGCATACTTGCTCTGGGCAACGAAAAATAAATTACACTCAATTCCTTCTAAGGATGGCCATGTGCTCACACTCACAATCCCCTAGAATGGCCGTGGCTCAGTGCTTCATATGAATAAACTTAGTGCGCATTCCTAGAACCACTGTAGGTTTTGAAAATTGCCATCTTAAAAAAGATGTATTGATATATGTGTGCATTCACGTAAATCAACACACAGAGACAAAGAGAGTAACAGAACTCTCAGAGCTAGAGTTATAGCTGTTTAGAGGATTCTTGGATTGTCACATGGATGCTGTGTTCTGAAATCTAATCTTCATTATTGGACAGCAAGTGCCAAGCCATATTTCCAGCCCCCTACAAGCATGAGGACTCAGCACATAAGTGGAAGCCAGGGAGTCTGACATAGGGGATTCCTGAGACAATCTGGCTAGCTATACTAGATAGAATTGGCCAGCTCTGGATTCAGCAAGAGACGCTGCCTCAATAAATACAAGTGAAGCATGATCAGGGAAGACACTTGACATCAACGTCAGGCCCCCAAGTGTGCATGCATATACACTTGTGAATATGTATGTCCACACATATACACATAGGGACACAGACAAACACACACACACTACACAAGCAAACATTTACAAAACAGTACTGTCAATTTCAGATTACTGATCTACCAAACTAGTTTTGTTGGTTTGGTTTGGTTTGGTTTTTGTTTTGTTATTCTTGTTGTTTTGGTTTTTTGACAGAGTTTCACTATGTAGGTCTGGCTGTTTTAGAACTCACTATGTAGACCAGGCTGTACTCTGGCCTCAAATTCACAGAGATATGCCTCCCTTTGCTTACCTGGTGCTGTAATTAAAAGTGTCTGCCACTACACCTGGCTCTAAACTGGTTTTGAGAGGCAGACTAACATCCTAGAAAATTTTACCTTATCTAGGCAACACATCTCTAGCCTCACACAGGGAGAAAACTATGAACCAAATTATGCACACATGTTCACTCTACAAATATTCAAATTAGAAAGATACTTCTAATAAATCTGTCACCTGGACAGCCTAATCTAAACAGCTAAGAAAATTTTGAGTGTTTTCTCTTTTCTTTTTCCATTTGTTTATTTATTTTTATTTGTTTATAGCTCAAGCTGCCTGAGAACTCACATTGATCTTCTTGAGCCTCCCTAGCACTGGGATTACAAGTGTATGTCATCTCTCTTTGAAGTAGCACAAATCACTAGGGAGAAATCCTGAACATTTGAGCATGTTAGCACAAGCTTCACCCTCAAAACCATTTCATTATGGGTAGGAGTAAAGACAAGGTAGGAGAAGAAGGAAAGAAAAAGCGCTTCTGTGCTATGACTCTGGTATCTATAGAAAACTCTGCTACCACCAAGACTAAGCATCTCAATACAATTCTAGCAACAACCTCATATGGTGGAGAATACTATCACAATTCATATTTTATCACTGGAAAAACAAAAGAGAGCTGGGGCACCTTGTCCAAGTGGCTGGTGGAGTTGGTACAGCAAGCAGAGTTCTCTGATGACCCCTTAATACTGCTCTGTGGTCTAGCTGCCTCTTACATATAAGTGGGAACTGTGACTATTAGGAAATACTGCTCCCCCAAGTAGGTTACCAAACAATTGACTTTGAGTTCTTCAAAAGGAGACTTGACTGTATTAGGTGATCCTTAGAAGAGGGACAGGGCTCATCTTGAAGAGAAAGACTCATCTGCTGAGTTTGGACCAACAGACTGCCATGTATTAAAACAGCCACGAGGCTGGGGCTGACACTGTTCTTTTTGAGTTAAAGGCTGAGAGCTGACAGCCAGTAAATGGGACCAGTTCTTACAACTAACAACAAGGACCTGAATTATGCTATCCTGCATACCTGTGGAAAAGGCCTTTGAGCCTCCAGACACTGACCCATTGCTGCCAACACCTGTGGACTCAGAGGAGTGCCTTACATTGAGCCCTGTCCATGCTACTACTCCAGAGAAACTAGGAACTTATTTTGTGGTAACATACTATGCAGTAATAGAAAAGTAATGTGTTAGGGATTCAAAGCCAGGGCTGCTTAACCATGGGGTGCATGCTCTTAAGCACTATAAGAATTGCTGTAGCACTTTCATGAATTCCTAAACATTTCAATGCTTCAGAGCCAGTAGAAAGGCTGCATAAAACTCAAAAATAGAATATTTGTCTAGCAGGTGTGAGGCCTTGGGTTCCATCCTCAGCCGCAGAAATGGGAAAACAGGTAGATAAGTGGTAGATAGATAGATAGATAGATAGATAGATAGATAGATAGATAGATACCTTCTTTTTCTATCTACAGACGTATCTATAGATATATAGATATAAAGAGAAGATGAGAAATATACATAAATCTACGGAACAGTAATGCTCATCATCTTGTCTTTTTCTGATGAAGTCTTTCAAGTTCAAAAACACGTGGGGTGGGGAGGGACATATCCTAGCACATAAGTATACTTGCTGCTGCTTTCTTTGAGGTCTCTGGAGAGAATACATATTCATTAGAAAGCTGTCCAAATATAATATGAGACTAGGTAAGCCATCAAAAATGAGCAAGACAGAAAACGTAAGTTTTATTTACCAAAAACACATTATTAGAGCAGACATGGATTTTGCTAGAGCTTCAGGCTATGCTGCTGGCAAATACTGTCCTTTTGCCTATTGCACAAGCTACAAAATCTGCCATCTGTTGCTTGCAAGCAGATGAAATACAGTACCTTTCTTCACAGAGCTCAACTAAAACGTCACTGAAAGTGAGAAGCCCGTGGATTCCCTACTGGAGTTAAGTATTAGAGAAGTGGAACTGCAAAACCCGAGCACTGTGACTTCCTGGAGAGCCTCCATCTGCAAGTCAGATCTCCCGCTCTTCCATCACACCAAACTACACAGTGGCAACTCCGAGAAGAACTAGTGGAGTGTTTGCAAGGGATGACCTCATTTAGATTATTACTATTGCTCCCGTTGTATAAATAACCAGAGATCCTAAACTTTCCCATAGATAGAAAGTGGTTTTCCAACCCAGACACCAGAGCAGCTGTTCTCAGTCATGTCTGTGTTATTCATTCTGCTTCTACTCTGCAACTAAGGTATTCTCACATTCTTCCCAGCACCTAGCAAGAAGCCTTCCCACAGGAATGCACAACAAATGCTCACTGATAACCATAATAAACAAGGTCAGGGCCCAAAGGAGTAGGACTCACTCAAGATCGTTCATTATTATGAAAACATTGGGAGATTTGAAGAATACAAAAGGCAACATGGTATAAAGGGGACACGACACACTTTTGTGGATGTCATTCTGAAAGTACGTGAATAGAATCTTACCACAGAGAACCCTAATAAATGTTGACTAACCACAAATGAAAAGAACTGACTAACTCAGGCTCTAAGATCATTTAAAAGGAAAACTAACCCAGTTTTCCAGAGTTGATTTCTTCCTTTTGGAAAAGTTTCTGCTACACATCTGGAAATGATTTTCTAACACACTAATTCCAATGAGTCATCTACAACATTAAGCAATGATTCCATAGGGTTAACACTGATCTTATTTTTCCATTAAGTGGCATTCACTGAGGTCAATGAAAGGCAAAGTTGGACGTAAGCTTGAAGAAGCTTACCCTCCACAGCCCCATACTCAACTGTCAAGAACATGTAGTTAGGAGGTAATCTATCTTCTCTATCTTCAGGCACTAATGCAAGACACAGACACCCTTACTTCCCTTTCATTGGTCACACATAGAATCTGGAGCTAAAGACTTTAGAAAGAAACAACCATGAACAAAGCTAGCAGAGTATCACGACAATAGGGTTGGGCTCCCTAAACAAAAGAGGAAAGCAGGCCACACCAGTGCTCAAGACCCATGAGGCTGCCAGAAAGAATTTCCTAAAGGAATAATCTGTAAATAATTGCCAGCACATCCTTTGCTCTTTCAGCCACCTATTAATATAGTGGCTCCAACTATTTAATTTTAACCCATATCACATGAGCTTCCTAATATTTAAGACTTGTAGTATTTATATTTAGAAGCAGAATATGAATCCCTTTCTCAGTGTCTTCTGGCCATTGGATTTCAGGTTTCAATGAAGGAATAAATCATGTGCTCACAAAACTGATAGGCATTGTAGACCCATGATGGTGGTAATCTCACCACTTGGGAGGTGAAGGCAGGAGGATAAGGAGTTCAGTGCCAACATGGGAGACAGGGGAGGTGGGAGGGAGCTGGGAGGAGTGGAAAGAGAGTAAATGGTGGTAGGGATGTATTGTATAAGAGAAGAATCTATTTTCAATGAAAAAGAAAAGAACCTCTTTCAAAACAGAAAAAAAGGAGGTGCTATATTACTTAGTTTTCAGAAAAGACAACTTATTATATGGTTTCTTCAGGCCAGAAGGAGTTAATGAAACTTTCTTGATTGTCCCTTACTACACCAAATCTACAAACACAACTTTACTAAACCAGCACAATCCCTAACTACACTCTAAACATTTGTCTTTATACCAACAGATAAGTGTAGCCTCACGTCTTATCAAGGAACCTTTGTGTTGGAACAGACAGAGATTACTACAAACACACACAGCCAATCAAGATGGAGAACTGTGGAGTCCATTACAAATGGTAACACCTATAAAACAATTCCTACACCTAAGTCTCAAGGAATTTCAGAAGAGGAGGTGGAAAGAGGATCATGGCATTTGCTGTGATATTGTGTCTCCTAGGAATACCAGAAGCTACACCGGTAAAGTTTCAGCAACGTGACTGCCTAAACATGAGCTGAAGAGGATGACAACAATAGATATGCCAAAGTGGACAGGGAAAAGCCCACAAGGCCTCAACCCTACCCAAAGAACTACAGACAACTAAAGAATTCTGAGAGTGGGAGAAAGCCTTCCCGGGGGAAGAGCATACCAATCAGTTATTTAATAAAGGTTAGTCATCCCAAAAAACATATGTACATTTTCCAAGGAAGAGCATACCAATCAGTTATTTCATAACAATTAGTCATCCCCAAAAACATACATACAATTAACATAATACAGACCAAGCTGGTTGTTTTTAAGAATGTGTGTGTATATACTTACCTATACACAAACATATGTATATAACAAATTAATATAATATATACATGTGTATGTAACAACAATTAATAAATTGAATGTGAAAGAGAACAAGGAGGAGTTTATGGGAGGATTTAGAAGAAGGAAAAGGAAGAGGGAAATGATGTAATTATATTACAGTCTTAAAAATGAAAGAAGAAAAATATTTATAATCCTTAAAAACATAAAAACAAATGGATGGGAGCCAGAAACAGTGGCACATGCCTTTAATCGCAGCATTTAGGAAGAAGATGCAGTAGAATTTCTATGAGTTTGAGGCCAGACTGGTCAATGTAGTGAGTTTCCTTCCAACCATCATTATGTAGTGAGATCCTCAAAAATGAAACATGACAAAAGGAATGGATGGATGAATTGCTGTTGAAGTAGGAGCTATGAATGGAAGAGCTTGCCTCTGACATTTAGGACATGCAGATCATAGCACAGGTCTCTGTAAGCAGCATCCCCTTCTCCCTCTGCACTTGATTGCCATTTTCCTTAATAGCATACACATCATTGGATTTCATGCTCTCTTCCTGTTTTTGTTTTTTAGCTTCTTTTCGCTGCATTGTCCCAGCCTTTTCTTTTCAAGCACTCCTCTAATCATAATATAGGATGGTCATAGAAAATAATTGTTCATATTTAAATTGAATTTTAAATATTCCCTCATACCTTAAAAAATAGAAAGGGATAGGGTAAATTGCCAGAACACAGTTTGGTGACAGCATTGTTTAGTACCAGATACAGGTGCAGGTTTGTACTCACAGAACGTTTAATATCAAAAGTAATCCCTAATAGACACTGTAGACTTTGAGTGTTGTCACATCACTATGGCTTTATTTTGTTCTTGTTGTTCTTTATAGAGACAGAGTTGATTTGTAGCATAGCATGGTCTTGAACTAACCATCTTTCTGCCAAAGTCTCCCAAATTTGGGATTATAGGTGTATAGCACTATGTCCAGCTATTTTTAAAATTAAAATCTTTTAATATTATATCACATACCCCTTCTCTTTCCTTCTTCCAACCTTTCTCTTCTCCCTTCACACCTTCTCAAACTGATGGGTTTTTTTTATTATTGATATATATATATATACATATATATAATAAATATATAAATACAACAATCTGAGTGTTTAATAATGCTTGTGTTATATAATCTCAGAGCTGACCTTTTTGTATTGGATAATCAATTAGGGGATTCATCCCTGGGAGAGGCTAATTCGCCCTCTCTTGGCAGTCATTAGTGTCCCATAGTTTTTTGTCTAGGGGTAGGTATATGAATAAGTTTTAGAATGCAGTTAGAAATTATGGTTATGTAGTAAAGTGGCTATAGAAAGTTCCCCTCTAATATCCACAACATTACTAGCCCCAGGTAGTTGGCTAGGGTTCTAGTACTAGGCGATTTCCCTGCTATTGAGTGTGCCTTAATCCAATTAGACAGCTGTCTCATCACCAAGATATGAATGCCACTGTCACAGTGTTATTCTGGCTATTGTAGTTCATAGGCACCACTGCTGGATAGGACTATTGACTGCTTTCCTTCTTTCATAGCTTACATAGTACTTTATTGTAAACTAGACTGCAGGAGAGAGGTTTTCAGATTAGGTCCAGCTGGAATCTTTCAAAATCATCGAAGTCCTATGTCTGAAATGTGTAGTCTTTTTTCAATAAATTTTTATTTTTTATATTAATTATAGTTTATTCACTTTATATCCCAGCTGTAGACCCCTCCCTCTTTCCCTCCCAATTCTATCCTCCGTCCCTCATCTCCTCGCATGCTCCTCTCCGAGTCCACTGACAGGAGAGGTCCCCTTACCCTTCCATCTAACCCTGCCTTATCAGGTCTCATCAGGACTGGCTGTATTGTCCTCCTCTGTGGCCTGGCAAGGCTGCTACCCCCTCAGTGGGGGTTGGTCAAAGAGTTAGCCATTGAGTTCATGTCAGAGACAGTACCTGTTCCCCTTACTAGGGTACCCACTTGGATACTGGGCTGCCATGGGCTACATCTGTGCAGGGGTTCTAGGTTATCTCCATGAATGGTCCTTGGATGGAGTATCAGTCTCAGAAAAGACCCCTGGGCCCATATATTTTGGTTCTTTTGCTCTCCTTGTGGAGCTCTTGTCCCTTCAGGTGTTTCTATCTCCCCCTTCTTTCATAAGATTCTCTGCACTCTGTCCAAAGTTTGGATATAAGTCTGAGCATCTGCTTTGATACACTGCTGGGTAGAGTTTTTCAGAGGCCCTCTGTGGTAGACTCCTGTCCTGTTCGCTGTTGAAATGTATAGTCTTAGGTAATGGGGAATTATTCTAAACCTTAGAGAGGCAACCAAGGGCTACAGCAATAATCTATATTGTTTTGGTAGTCACTCGGACTACCCTTATCAACTACTTGAACAGAGGTTTCTTTGCTTGTTTGTTGTGTAGGTTTCCTCTGAGATTGAAATATTCCACCCAGCAGGGAAACTCCTTAAGCATGAAGGCAAACTATTCAAGTCCTTGAATCCCCACCAGATTCACTAGGCCCCTCTCTACTAGAGTAAGCAATAAAAACTGAGAGAGTCCATCTCAAAAGAGTAGCACCAAGCTTCAAAGAGGATTCTTAGACAAGCCAAGCTGCCAAGAAGACTCTGAGAGCAGACCAGCTGCCTGGAAGAAGCAGAAACTAGTGGAGCTGCCTGGAAGAGGTTTAGACCAAATGAGTCTCTTGCAAAGAACACTGTCCAATCTGGTAAGTTACCTGAAAGTTGTGCAGTGTGCTTCAGGTCCCCTGCTTTGTAAGCTGTCACCTGTGCTGAGGTAGACCTTGGTATGGCAGCTATTTTTTAGTCACTTCTGATTTTGTTCTAACTCCTCACCTGTAGTCCGTAAGTAAACCAAATAAAACTCATTGGTTCACCAAGCTGGACTTTGGTAGTAACTGTACTTTGCTCTATCATGGAGTCCCTATCTGCAGCAGGTAGATGTGTGTGTGTGTATATCCCCAGAAAAAAATTGGGACATGCAACAGCAGTCCTAGGCTTTTGTTAGATAATCTATGGCTTTTGTGGGGAGCACTGTGAGACCAACTAGAAGAACTTCATTGTGTGTGTGTGAGAGAGAGTGCAAGACATAAGACAGACGGACAGATAGAAACAGATAGAAAATGGAAAATGGGAGAGGGGCTCTAATTGTGAAGGAGGAGAGAAGTTGATATAGAGGAGGAAGAGAGGGAGGGTAGAAGAAAGGGAGAAAGGGTGGGATAACACCAAGGATACTTGATAAAGTCCCAAAGAATTAGATTATTTTTATATTTCCCTAAAATGTTATTTCATCTTACTTTTTGCCTTCTGAAGATAAAACCCAAGACCTTGCACACGCTTAAGCAAGCATTTACTGCTGAGATAACCCCTCTACCTCATATTTCAAAAACATTTTTGTACTATGGACTAGAAACCTGCTGTAACCCAATCTATTTTTATTTATTTTAGTAAACACTAACTACATTAAATATTTTTATTCAAAAGACAGGGCTGGAGACAGAGTTCAGTGGTACAGCATAATTCCCCAGGGCATGGTAGCTCAGTATCCAAGTGGGTTTCCCTAGTAAGGGGAGCAGGAACTATTTCTGACATGAACTCAATGGCTGGCTCCTTTACCTCCCCACCCCCAAGGGAGGAACAGCCTTGCTAGGTCACAGAGGAGGACATGGCAGCCAGTCCTGAAGATATCTGATAAGTTGGAGTCAGATGGAAGGGGAGGAGGACCTCCCCTACCAGTGGACTTAGAAAGGGGAAGGGAGGAGATGAGGGAAGAAGGGAACAAGGGAGGGGGCTATGGCTTGGATACAAAGTAAATAACCTATGATTCAAAAATAAAAATTAATAATAAAGAATAATAATCCCCCAGAGCTGTAAAAATGTAATCATACAGAATGTAAAGTTACTGAAAAAACTGAAAGCCAATTATTTACAGATAAGTTAAAATAAATCATTAAATGGGCCTGGTGGTACATGCTTATAATCTGTTATTTGGGAGGCTGGAGTAGGAGAGAATCCATGAGTTCAAGATGTGCCTGAATTGCAGAGTAGGTTCAAAGGTAGCCTGGATAATTTAGAGAGCTTCTGTCTCAAAATAAAAAGTTAAATAAAAAAAAATCTGGGAATATAGCCCAATGGTAAAGTACTATTCATACCATGTGTAAAGGCCAGGATTCAATGTCTGTCCTGAAAAATATTAGCCAGATATGAATAATAAGTATAAAATGCATCAATATATATCCATATTTATTTGATGTGTGTGTGTGTGTGTGTGTGTGTGTGTGTATACACGTACTTCTGTGGGTGCACTCAATTGTGTGTGCATTTGTAGAGACTAAAGGTTGAGTCTGGCTGTTTTCCTCTCTCCATTTTTGAGACAAGCCTCTCACTGAGCCTAGCACATCAGCTGGAGATATGTTTGCCTCTACCTCTCAGAACTGACATTACAGGCCCATCCAATATAAGCATGTCTGGCTTTCACTTGGTGTGGAGGATCTGAACTCAGACCCTCATGCTTTACCCACTGAGCCCACTCTAGTCTGCTATAGAAGTCTTCTCTTTATTATTAACACAGGCTCTCTCCCTGTGTAGACCAGGTTGCCCTCCAATTCACTAACCTCATACCTTAGTCAATCAACCAAGTGTGGAATTATAACAGGCCTGCGTCACCACACCTGATCACCCAATGTAGGGTTCTTTTCTTCTTGGTTGTAACTCACCAGTTTGGCACAGGGTGATAATGAAGGAGGCCTGTGCAGTGTATGAAAAGGGAACTCCATGCTTGCTGCTCAGTTTTACCTGAAACTCTAATATTACTCTAAAAATAGTTCATAAAAGATACATAAAATATTATAGTTATCTCTCTAAAAATAAACCAAGTGTAATGATTTTTCGCTGTGTTTTCTGCTGTCATTGGACATAACTGAGAACTACTTTCTCCTGTTGCTGGTAGTTTGGAAGATTACATTCCTAGTTCTGTTGCTGACTCATTTGGTATAATTATAGGGAAGCAAATGCGGATTGAACACTTTGAAGGTTTTGGATCAAAACTACTAGGTAAAAGCCAAGTAATTTATTGTTAGAATGAGGGATTATGAGTCAGAAAGTATAACATCTACTCTTCAGTGTATGACCTGGGTGGCAGTGTGTCCATAAAATGGGTTTGTAAACAGCCCAAAGTCATGGTACATAAATAGCTGCCAATCATTGTTCTGGCTTTGGTACAGCTGTGTTTGCACAATGCTGCCTGTAGGGAAGTTAAAATTTGGGGAAATCATATCATTAAGCAAACACTTAATCCAGTTTTGTTTTGCTTTTTGTTTGTTTGGTTGCTTGGTTGGTTGGTTGGTTGGTTTTGGTTTTTCAAGACAGGGTTTCTCTGTGTAGGCTTCGGTATCCTGGACTCACTTAATAGACCGGACTGGCCTTGAACTCACAGAGATCTGCCTGCCTCTGCCTCCCAGAGTGCTAGGATCAAAGATGTGTGCCACCATGCCCCACTCTTAATCTGCTTTTTATTTTAGATAAACTCTATTGGCATTCTTTGCAAAGTAAATAATAGTTTCAGGATGCAAATGACCATGTCATAATTAATATATATCTTTTGTAAGGTAAGATTTTGTAAAGTCACATGTAATTTCTAGTACAGGGGTACAACTATGCCAAAACATCTAAAATCTTTTTTTAAATAAAAGAACCAAGACACAAGAGTATTCAAAAATCACGAAGATTGCAGCCATATGTCCTTGTAATCGTAATAAATATAACCTACTAATTAATTTTACTTGAAATTTAAGCCCTACCTGACATAATGGCTTACAGATATAAGCACTTAGGAGAAAGAGGCAAAAGATTTCAAGTTCAAAGGCAGCCTGGTCTAGTGAGTTCCAGGCCAGCCTGGGCTATAAGGTAAAATCCTGTCTCTCAAACAAAAACAACAACAAAATCCCACATTATAAAGCTAGATATGATGACACAACCTGTAATCTCTGTGCATGGAAGGCTGAGGCTATAGAATCACAAGTTCAAGGCTAGCCTGAGCTACATAGTGAGACCTTGTCAAGAAACACATACTGTGAGTCGTGATCTCTTTGAGGGCTCAAATGACCGTTTCAAAGGGGTCAAATATCAAATAGCCTGCATATCAGATATTTACATTACAGTTAACAATGGTAGCAAAATCACGGTTATGAAGTAGCAGTGAAAATAATTGTATAGTTGGAGGTTTTGGCACAACATGAGGAACTGTATTAAAGGGCTGCAACATTAGAAAGGTTGAGAACCACTGCTATAGAAAAACAGGATGGAAGAAGGGAGGCAAAGAAAGTAATGCATAATGTGATGAAAGCTTGCAAAAATAAGTGGAAGGAAGTAGGAATCAATGTCTCCAATTTCTAGACCATGAAAATTGTATTCGTTCTACAGAGAAGTTGAGATGTACAAATCACCAGACAAGGAGCTGAAGAAATTGTCTTAATAATAATGCTTGCTAGACCCCCTGCTCATATGTAGCCAGTAGGCAGCTCAGTCTCCATGTAGGTCCGCGAGTAAGGGTTGTCTCTGTCATGAACTTGGTTGCCTGCTCTTTGATCACTTCCCCCTGTTGATACGGCCTTGCCAGGTCACAGAGAAAGAGGATCCAGACAGTACTGATGAGACCTGATAGGCTAAGGTCAGGGCAGAGGGGAAGAACTCCCTCTATTAGTGGACTGGGGAAGGGATATGGTGGGGGGAAAGGGAAGAGAGGGAAGGTGGAACCAGGAGGAGATAAGGGAGGGGGCTACAATCGGGATATAAAATAAATAAATTGTAAAAAAAATTAAAATTAAATAAAAAATAGAAACAAGAAAAAAGTAATACTTGAAGCTGTGTGTGATATCACACGCCTTTAAAACCAGCACTTGAGAGGAAGAAGCAGGCAGATCTCTGTGAGTTCAAGGCCAGCTTGGTCTACATATTGCATTCCAGGAGAGCCAGTGCTACATAACAGAGAGACCCAATCTAAAAAAATAATGATAATACTTGGGGCTGGAAATGGCTCAGTGGTTTAGAGTATTTACTGAGTTTGGATTCCTGCATCCAGACCAGGCAACTTACAACTGCCTGTAAATTAGGCTCCAGAGGATCCAATACCCTCCTCCAGCTTTCATGAACACGCTCACTCACACACAAGGAAGACATTCACACACACATACAAACCACACAGGAACACACACACATATGCACACCACACAGGAATACACGCACGCAAATGTGTACCACACACGAATGCCAACACGCACATGCATTTAAATATATAGATAATAGTAAATCAGAGTATGGTAGCATAAGCCTCTAATTCCATCATGTGGGAAACTGAGACAAGAGAATTACCATAAGTTCTAGGGCAGACTAGATTACACGGTGGGAACCAGTCAAAGCAGAGCTACATAGCAAAACTCTTAAGTAAAAATACTAAACACATAGTAAATTACAGATATTGCTATATGCCAGTCATATACATATAGCCACCCAAAAAGTAAGTACAGTTCTTGCCTTTAAATCTTATTTTTATGCTTGTAAAAACTATTATGATCAATGTAAGAATAAATAAAAATAAAAGTTTTAAAAACAGAAAGCATGCCAGGAGTAGTGGTACCCGCCTCTTATCCGACTTCTCAGAAGACAGTCAAAAAGACCACCACAAATTCAAAAACTGTCTGGTCTGCATAGTAAGTTAGAGCCTGTCTCAAAAAAAATAAAAAAACACCCCAGCATGTTTTGGCACATGCATGCAATCCCAGCACTTGGGAGAGAGAGGCAGGTGGATCTCTGTGGGTTCTGGGTCAGCCTGGTCTGCATGATGAGCTCTAGATCAGGAAGCGTGACTCTGACTCAAACAAAAACAAAACCCAGAAAGCATAAAGCCAGAGTAACACTTATCCACAATACTACCATCCTGAGCGTACACTCTTAATATCCATATGCACATATCATTATCAACACACAAATATCCCACTGCTTTCTTCGAGAATATCAACAATACCAGTGGCTATATTACTTCAGCGCTTCTTGTGTGCTGGCATTGTTGTGAAAATTTGACTGCATTGTCTCCATATTGCAGATGAGGACACTGGGGGTGGGGAGTAATTAAATAGGTAAATTCACACCTATCAAATGTACATTATTCTACAAAGATAGAATTATACTTTATATGTAGTTTCATAACTGAAACTTTTCCGTAATGTGAATCACAGAGTAAGCTGTCATGTCAATGGCTGCACGGTTTTCTGCTGTATGAGTGTTTTGGCCAGCCCCTTACTTTTTTTTTTTAATTTATTTATTTTTATCTCAATCACAGGTTAGGTACTTTGAATCCCAGGCATATCCCCCTCCCCCATTCCCTCCTATCTTCCCACTCCCTCCCTCATCTCCCTCCTCCCCGCCCCCTCCAAGTCCACCAACAGGGGAGGACCTTACTTTTTTAAAGCCTTTTTTTTTTTGAGCATGTGTATGTCTACATACACACTTCATGTGTACACTAGTGTATGAATGTGGAGACCAGAGGCACTGGATCCCCTGGAGCTTGGGTTTCATGTGGTTTTGAGCCTACCAACATGAGTCCTTTGCAATCACTGAGCCATCTCCCTGACTTCCTACCCCTTACTTTTGAACACTTCAACTTGAGTTTCTTTTGCTCTTGTGAACAACATCACCAACTCCCAAATACAATGTTATTCTTTTTACAATGTTATTTCTTTTACAAATTACTGCAAGGAAATACCCAAATTTAATACAAACAGTGCTATGCTAGATCCTCTGGAACACTGACTACTCTACATTAGCTTTTGCCATTCTCCTGCTGGTCTCTTAAAGCATCAACATTTTTAGTGAAAGAGAAAGCCTATCAAGGACTAAAGTGATGAAGCAGACCGATATCAATGCATTCTAAAACCTAAGACATAGCAGGCAAACTGAAGATTGGTCTCAGAAACACATAGCCTTGTCTAAAGCATTCTAATGCAATGGCTTTATGGCAAAAAGGCCCATAGAGATGGAGGTGAGTTAAAGATTTTATAATCAGATCACTGTGGTTTAAGAGATCGGCTCTTGCTGAGCACTGTGAAACATGTCTGTAATCCCAGCACTCAGGGAGGCAAAGGCAGCCAGATCTCTGTGAGTTCAAGACCAGCCTGGTCTACAAAGCAAGTCCAGGACAGCCAAGTTTACACAGAAAAACCCTGTCTTATAAAACAAACAACAACAACAACAAATGATTAGGTTCTTAATGTTATTCCAAGTGTCCTTTCACAGGTCAAAAAGAAGATGATAGCAAAGACCAGAGTTACCCAACCCTGGACTAAGGAAGCTCGTAGCTACTGAAGCTGGCAGAAGAAAAGCAAAGCAATAGGTGCTTTTCTAACGTCTCCTGAGGGAATGTGGCCCTGTGATTCTGATTTTGGACTTCTGACCTCCATAACTGTCAGAGAATAAATGTATTGTTTCATGCCACTTAGTTGGCAGCATTTATGTTACTTTTATTTTTATTTATTGATAGCTACAAAGAGTGGGACTAGAAGCATGCTATATACCTTCAGGGGAAAAAAAACAAACAAACAGGGTGCTACTCAATAGTGTTGAAGTGTGTGAGCCCTTCTGAATAAACAGGCCTCTCTTCAGTAAGAGAGGGGATGGAAGGACGTTTGAGAATCAGAGGGTGGTTTGCAAAGGCAGAAAGGGAGAAAGAAAGCAATGATAGCTCAGAGAGGCTGGAGTAAGGATATGGTGAGGGAAGATAGGACAAAGGTGAGCCTACATCCTTGACAGGAAGACATGAAGAAATTCTGAATGCTTATTTATAGTCACATGAAACAAATGCAAATGGAGTTGGCATTTTTCTAGTCTTGGGAATTTTCTTTCCCCCCACATTCATCAGAAGCAGCAGCATGGTGGACTACTTCTATACATTTCAAGAAGACTGCTTTTTGGTGAACTGCCTAGATAGTTACCTCTAATTTGTTATAGCCCTCAGGGATATGCAAGCAAAACCCTGCCCAGGTTAGTTCTCCAGGGAAGAAGCAAGACACATGAGGGTGGGGTTCATCTCCTCAGCTCCACCTAGTAACATCTGGGAGGATGCTCCCATGTCACAGAAGACCCACTCAGGTTGCTCTGAAATGGAGCTGGCCTCTGCCAACAATGACTCCAACAAAGTGAAATCCATAATTAAGATGAGCCAGGAGAGCTGCATTTGGTTCTTCTGCAAACGTTTGGACTCTAGAAAGGTCTAAGAAGCCAAAGGCTACTCTTTCCCCCATTGAGCGCAGCAGCAAAGAAAAAGAAAGTGACATCAAATAAACCGGGATGTTTTGTTGTAATTATTGATTTCATCATTGCACAGCTAAAAACCTCCTCTTCTTTCACATGGACCTAAATTCAAATCCAAGACATTTTAGGGAACAATTTTTCCAGATGTGCAGCCCCATGACATTCTCTTGGCACTCCAGCTACTGGATTTCCAGAAAAGGCACCTAGCCATCAGTAACTCAGGCCTGTGGAATTTTCCACCCTTGGCTTTAAAAAAGTTGTTGTTTTTTTTTTAAGAATAAATAAAGAAAGAACGTAATATCTCTGCCTCATGGTGAACACTTTGCAGTCAAACAGAAGAGAAAATGAAAGGGGAAGTGGGAAAGATGAACAGATAGAAGTAGGATCTGGATGTGGTAGTACCTACCTGTCATCCTAGCACTAGGGAAGGAGGGAGGATGAAGGAAAAAGAGAAAAAGAAGGCAGAAGAAAGAAAACAAAATAGGCATGTGTCCACACCAAAATCTTAGCATGACTTGACATTAAGAAAGGGGCCCATGAAATGGAGCAGAGAGAATCTAGATCCACAGCTTTGGCTAAAAGATGGCAGTGCAGGGAGGTGAATAACAGGAACATCAATCAGTGGAAAGGGCTGGGAATGTAACTCAGTGGTAGGGTGCCTGCTAAGCTCACAATGTGTCATCACAGAGAAAGAGAGTAGAAGGAGGACAGAAGCTATGAGGGGAGAACAGTGGAGGAGTTAGTGTTGGGTAGAAGTTAGAAAAGAGAAGAAAGTGGTTTAGAAAAGAAAGGAAATATTAGGAAGAAGCCAGCCCCAGTGGGGACGGCTCTTGCAGAGTTACAGTGGCTCAGAGGCGCAGACTTTACTTGCTGCCATTCCTGTCTAGCAGGGTTTACGATCTCAAGAAATACAGGTTTGGAATAGGTATGAGGTGCTGCCATTCAAGGCTAAGAAAAGCTAGGATGAAGGAAGAGAGGGCAGGCATGCCTGGGTCCCTCCACTGTTGACTCCCAAAAGAAATCTTGTACCTGTAGGTGTCTGGTGGTCAGTAAATGTGGACCTCCATTAGAGCTGGGCAGTTGGTTTTCAATTGTTATACACAATGGAGAACAAGTGCTTTTGAAATTCCTCAGCTAACTGATTTGGGGTCTTGAATTATCCTGGTTAGCAGCATTCACTGTCTTCAGGACTGAATATGTGTCTATTCAGAAAGCCATTCCACTTACCTAGCACAATATCTGAAGCTTTTGGATTTTTCCTCGCTGGCTCTCTAAAATAGGCTGCTCTACCCCTTCCCCCTTTGAATATTGTTAATATTTTCATCTCCGATCTTTTTGTCTATTGTGATGTAAAAAATCCTTCTGTTATCTTTGATTATACCCTTTTGCCTTCTCTTATATCTACAAGCTTGCTCTAAACAGACTTAATTCATTATAAAGAAACCAGCAGTAAATGAACCCCTGTTCCTGTTTGATTCAAGCAACCGTTCTAAAAGCATGTCTCTTGGGATTTTAGAGTAAAGTGAATCAAAGTATCTGTATTGATCATCAGCCAAATCAGCTATCTACCACATTACAACATACCTTTCCTTCCAGTTAGCACACTCTCCAACAATACATTGCTTTCTAATTGCTTTTGTGATATACAGCAGGCCAAGACGTTCCAGGCGTCTAAAGCATCAAGTCTGTCCTGAAATTCATTGATGTAGTATATTCAACCTGTAAGCCACAGAGCTCAGTGGAAGGCAAGCAGAAACAGGGGGACCCCACAACAGACATCAGTAAATTGGGAAAACAAACTAAAAATTAAAGGCCAATATGAAGGAAAAGAATCCATAACTTGGAAAAAATAAACACTATCTTAGAAGTCTTCTAAAGAAGTCCAAATAGGACTATATGTTAATACACTTGCACATTTAAAAATAAGTAGAATACTCTTATGTGACAGCAGAACACTTAATACAACCTCACTGAAAATACCAGAAAATTTATCTTAAGTTAGCTTAGAAAAAAAAGGGAGGGGGGGATCATTTTCCCCACAGAAAAGTCCAAGAACATGGAATAGAAGAAAGTTAAAAAGAGTTTTGGTCATTTTGTAGCTCCAGATTTTGAAACAAAATCTGTGCTTTTCCCAGACATTTTCATAAGGATTTTCAATGCACAGTCAGATTAGTTACCGGAGGACTTGTAAAAGGATAGGTTGAGCCAGGGAGAAATGGAACTGGGGCCAATTGGAACTGCTGTAAAAATAGCAAACACAACCCACATCTATGATAGAGTGCTTCTTCAGGGCTGTGAGGCTCTGTGCCATCACACCATTGTGGCCAGCATGAGAAGGCTGGAACAAAAGCACCCAGAAAGCTTTTGTGGGGCAGCTCTCTAAAATGGCAGGGACTGCATTCTGAGGAGAGAGGAAGTTTCGATTTATCTCTGGGTTAAAATCATCATGAAGTCAAGAGAGAATTGGGAGATTTCCCCATCTTTTCCTCTGTCTTCTCCAACCACGTGGAAATCTATCTGGAAAGGGGTCCTGTGATTACCTTGAAAATTCAGGAAGGTGCTGCCCCATCTAACTTGACCTTCAGCCTAGATGAAGTATCTCTTAAAAAGGACATGTGAGAGGCTTCTTGGGACTTGTCAGCAAGAGTTACTTTGTGATGTGAAACCATCCGTTTCCCTTTTAAAATGTCTCCTGCACACATATCTACAGCGGACTCCCACCCTACTTGTGCATCTACATACCCTTGCTGTTTTCCTCTCTTCCTTAGCTGAGAGTGGAAAATTCCATAGGCCTGAACTGGCTATGTGCCTGCATGTGTCTGGCCAACTTATATCCTGAAACACCTTGAGTCTGAAAGCAGTACCCTCTATTAAAACTCCAGACTAATGGAGTCCTCTGTGGGGAAAATAATTACAAAGAATTTCAGAAAACAAGCTAATGAAAATCGCAGATGACAAACCTGCATTGCTTTCTTTCAGCTAGCATTTACCAACGGGACTGTGCTTCTTCACTAGAATGCTGAGAAAGCATCTGCACCTGGCCACTGATTGTCAGTGTATCAGATTCTGTTCCTCTTTTCTCTCCATCATAAAGTCAGGAACCCATCCAACCTCAGGAGCCTACCAACTCATCAACCTTTAGCAACATTTCGTGGAGTTTAAGCACAAAAATAGTTCCCCAAACATGGCTTCATCTCAGTCCCTGAAACCAGGGAGTATTTACTTTGCACATAAGAGGAAACTGCAGATATGATTAAATTAAGGATTTTGAGATGGAAAGACCATGATGCATTATCAAGGTGGAACCAAAGTTATCACAAAAGTTCTTATATGTGGCTGGGGGCATAGAACAGCTATGGGTCAGTTGTCCAGCATGTGCAAGGGCATGATTTAAATCACTAGAACCACAAAAACAAAATAACTGGGTCTTATAATTGAAAGAGGAGGAGGGAGGCAGGCTAATCAGAGCCAGAGAAGAGGGTATGAGGATAGAAGCAGAGGCTATGATGTGAAACATGGACAGTTCTGGCTGGGTTGAAGTTGGAGACAGAAGTCATATGCCGAAGAAGGCAGGAAGCCTCTGGAAACAAAAGAAGGCAACACACAGTATTCTCTTCTAGAGCTCCTGAACAGAGAGCACATTTGCCAAACCTTGGCTTCATCCCAGTGAAACCTGTGTCAGACTTCTGACCTCTAGAACTATAAAAAGTCTGTTCAGCCTGAGACTAGCTAGGCCAGTGATCCAAGAGAAAACTAATTACTGGTCTGCTAGACCAGGGGTTCTCAATCTTTGGGTCATGATCCCTGGGGAGTTATATGTTGGTTAATTATATTATGATTCATTACAGTTATGAGGTAGAACAAAATAATTTTATGGTTGGGCTCACCACACCATAAGGAACTATATTAAAGGGTTGTAGCATTAGGAAGGTTGAGAACCACTCAGCGAAAGGATGTAGCAATAAAATGACTCCTAATAACATTCTGCTATACTCATAGATCAATGCCTCGCTCAGCTATTACCAGAGAAGCTTCCTCATGCAGTAGAAGGGAACAAATACAGAGACCCACAGCAAGCCAATGTGCAGAGAGTGAAAGACCTTGAAACACTCAGTCTTAAATGGAATATCTCCAACAAATCCCTCCCCTCAGGGCTTAGCCAAGGTGATGGAGGACAGGGAGGAATCAATCAAGACCTTCTAAACACAACACAATTGACATACGTATGAATTTATAAAGACCATGACAGCATGTACTGGGCCTGCACAGGTGTAACCCAGATGGGAAGCCAGCACTGAGAGGGGAAGTGGGCACAAGTCCCCATCCCTAAACAAGAAGCTCTCTCCAACTGACAACCACTCACACAGGAAAACTTAGCTTTCTCCAAACAGAGTCTTACTGGGTATACAAAGTACACTTAATAGCAGGCCCCATGCCCAGCATTAGATGCCCAGTACAAAATAAATGCAATGGTATTTCTGGAGGATTTTTGTCTCCTAATGCTTTGTCTGAGCATTGGTTTTCATTTTTTTAACCATATAGGTCTTTTGCTTAAATATTATGGTTTCTATGTTTTTTGTTTTCATACAATTTCTGTATATGTGAATGTGTGTGTCTCTGCATCTATATGTGTTTCCTGTGTACTTTTTCTGAGGCTCTTTTTTCCTGCTTGTTTGTATTGTCCTATCCTGGTTTGTTTCTTTTTAATTTATCTATTATTATTATTACTATTATTATTATTATCATATGCCTTTTGTTTTCTAAAGAAGTGGATTTGGGTAGGTGGGAAACTGAGAAGGATCTGGGAGGACCTGGAGGAGGGGAAACACAATCAGAATATATTGCATGAAAAATTTTATTTTCAATAAAATAAGCAAATAAAAAAATTCTGGTCCTTTGAGGACACTAAGTTTGTGACAACATGCTAAAACAGGAATGGGAAACGGATACACCATGTTTATGCAACAGTTGATGCCAAGTCTCCTTGGACATTAGCACATTTCTTGGTGATAAGGTAGACACTTTGGAAGTTGCCATTCCTTCCTCCAGGTTTCTAGGAAGCCATGTGATGCACTGGAGCATTCAGAACTTGTTAGCCTGTGAAAATAAACTGGTCGCGCCAACAGCGCTGTTCCATGTACTCAAGAACACTGTGACAACAGACCATGGAAGGCATAAAGTTGGCCCTTTCTCAAGGGAGAAAACTAAACTACTAATATAAAAGGCATGGAAAGGAATATAAGTGGTGCTATTTTTGGAGAGTACTAACCAATTTGAAAAAAAAAAAATCCTAAGAGAGTTCCAGGAAAATGATCCCAGGTATCTTTGCAGACCCAAAGTTTTGGAATGCTCTTTTTCTGTATACTTAGTCAAATAGCAAAGAAAAGAAGAATAGCCGTTTGTAAGCAGTTCTCAAATTTTAAATTAAAAAAAATAATAATCTTATCCTTAATGTCTACTTTCTCATTAAAGAAACCAAGCTTGAGCAAATCTTACCAGCCTGCACCACCAGAGCCTACTACAGAGGGACTCTGAAAGACTACCCAGCAAGGTATCAAAACAGATGCTGAGACTCATAGCCAAACTTTGAGCAGAGTGCAGTGAATCTTGTGAAAGAAGCGGGAGATAGAAACACCTGAAGAGACAGGAGCCATGAAGAGCAAGAGAACCAAAAAATCTGGGCCCAGGGGTCTTTTCTGAGACTGATACTCCAACCAAGGACCATTCATGGAGATAACCTAGAACCCCTGCACAGATGTAGCCCATGGCAGCTCAGTATCCAAGTGGGTTCCATAGTAATGGGAACAGGGAATGTCTCTGACATGAACTCAGTGCCCTGCTCTTTGATCACCTCCCCCTGAGAGGGGGCAGCCTTACCAGGCACAGAGGAAGACAATGCAGGCAGTCCTGATGAGACCTGATAAGCTAGGGTCAGATGGAAGAGGATGAAGACCACCCAATCAGTGGATGGGGGGAAAGGCAAGGGAGGAGAAGATGGAGGACAGATGGGATTGGGAGGGGATGATGGAGGGGGCTACAGATGGGATACAAAATGAATAAATTGTAATTAATAAAAATATACATTAATAAATAAAGAAACCAAGCTTGTTTGGAAATATTCACAGCTTCCCATAAACCATCACCAAGCCTCACAGGAAATTTCTTGCTCCTAATTGCTTGTGAAATCTGGTAGGCACACCACCAGTGCTTCTTCACCAATACTACTACTTCTCTTAAAGAGTCGAGACACCTGAAATTCATTATCTGCCCTGTCATTTGGGAGTAACAGATGACCTATGGCCTGCCTCACTAGAAACCAGGCCTCCTTTTTTCTATTTATAGGATAAGAGTGATGACAATGTGGTATATGTTTAAGCTGACCTATACCTATATGACATTACAGACATAACAGTCTTTTTAACTCTTTTTAAAAGCGGAGCTACAATAGGGCTGGAGAGATGGTTCAGCCTCTGGAGGACCTGGGCTCAATTCCCAGCACCCACCTGGCAGCCCATAATTGTCTGTAACTCCAGTTCTAGGACATATGCATGCAGGCAAAATATCCATACACATTAAAAATAAAAATTGGGGCTCTGGAAATACAATGTCTTGTCATCATCTGAAAAACAGTCCATAGAAATAGACACGCTGGCCTTCTGTCACAATGCACTAAAATGCTTCAAATAAAGATAGTCTGTGTCAGGCACTTCAAAGCACACTGGCAAAATATCTTCAGTTGCATCTAGCCTGGTAAACTATCTCTATTCATTAGAGAAAGCAATATGGTGGGGAAAATGAAGAATCTGAACATCTTTCAATACTTTTCAGCACCTTGAAATATATACAGTTCAACACAAGCTGTCAAGAAAGCAGGAAGAACCTTCCCATGGATGATAAACTCCATAGGCAATAAAAATAAAGTGACAAAGAATCATGGGAAATCATTAGGAACACAATTTACTTACAATGTGCAAGGTTGTGCATGAACAATAGAGAAACCACATGTAGATGGAATGGCTGCTATATTTCTCAACAGACTTGACAGGGGAGCTGAATACACCACCCTTGACAGAACTTAGCCTGTTATTACAAAACCTTCATAGCAAAATAGAACTGGACATTGGGACTATGGGTGTAGCTCAGGAGCAGCACTCAGGTTTAGCATCTGTAAGGCCCTGGGGTTCTATCCCCAACGCCACAAAAAAAGGACATAAAGCCTGGGAATGATATGATAAGCAGCAAGGCACAGTTTTTGTGTATTTGGGGGTGGGGGGAAATTCAGGGAGAAGGCCAGAGAACAAGCAAAAGTGTGTGGTTTCTCAGCTTCATATTCTTTTTCTCTTTCTCTCTTTGTCTCTCTCATGCCCCAACTATCTCTCACTGGCCTAGAGTTCACTGAGTAGCCTAAACTGAGCCCTGTCTCCACCTCCTCAGAACTGGGATTACAAGGGTGCACCATCACACCTGGCTTTTCTCCCATAAATTCTGGGGATCAAGGCCATATCCTCATCTAAGCATTTTACTGACCAAGCTATCTCCCCTAGTACAACACCCATGTGGATGTTCTACTGTGCCCTTAATACACTGGCCTGGTGTCATCCTGCTAGCAAGCAGTTGGGTGGTGCGCTTCCAGAGCTCAGGCTCTTACTAAGTGCTCTAACAAGCATGAGCTTAGTGTCAATAGCAGCTTAGTAAGACTGTCCCTTTGCCCCGCTCCACTTTCTGCTCAGGAAGCCTCCAGGGTGGGGTTGTGCAAAAAATCAAGAAGTCATCTGGCTCCAGGCTGATACAAATGGCAGACCAATGTTAGCCAGGAATTCTTCCACTCTCCTCACAAAATCTAGAGCAAATTATGAGATCTAAGTCCCAAGGAGGAACTTGTTTAAAAGTACCTTTATAATTTGTAAACCATCAAAGAAACAAACAAACAAAACCAGAACAAAACAAAAACCATAAGAAGGAACTGCCTGAGCGCCCTCTCCCTCCATGGTTTCCGGTTTCAGTGGTAAACAAAAAGTTTGAGAATAGAAATATATTTTTCAACACATCTTGTCGATGATTCTGTATCCCAGGAGGGGAAAAAAAATCAGGCATGTGAATTAATCCTCTGTACGAAGTTGTTACACTAAATGGACTTAGTAGGTTGTATATCTGTGTGTGGGCATGCACGAGTGTGTGTGTGTGTGTGTGAGAGAGAGAGAGAGAGAGAGACAGAGAGAGAGAGACAGAGACAGAGCTCGAGAGCTCAAGAATAATAATTAAAGAAGAGGTTGTGAATCTTGGAAGAAATAGGAGGGCTTGAAGTGTGAGAGGGGATAAGAATTATGTCAGTGCACTGTTCAAGTTCAAAGTTCTCAAAAATTTGAAAAGTTAAATATTTTTTTAAAGCGAGGGTAGGGCTAGCAAGATGGCTCAGCAGGTTAGGACATAGCACCAAAGCCTCATGACCCGAGTTCAGTCCCAGACACCCACATGGTAGAAGAAGAGAAACAACTCCTTCAAGATACCCTCTGACCTTCATATGCACACTGTGCCATATTTGCATACACTCACAGAGTAATAGAAATGTTAATATATTTATTTAATTAATTAATTAGAAGCCAGAAGTGTAGAATTTTTGGAGGTGACAACCACTGATTAGAGTCCACAGAGATAAAAAAAAAGTAAATGTCAATGTGAGTTACACATGTATACTACAGATTTCTCACTATTGCATGTCCCTGCTACCTCTCACCAATCATGTAAAACATGGGGGAGGGGAATTCCATATGAAAAGTCATACAGATTAACAGTGTTCAGTAGTGAAAACCTATTCAACCTTGTTAAGACCAGAAGAGACTAAAGTCTAAACAAATGTAAAAAGAAAAAAAAAAAGCATGAAGTGTCAGGGAAAGGAGACAAGGGTGATAGGATTAACCAACTGAAGATAGAAGGCAAAGCCACAACATCTTATCTGTTTTCCATCTTCTCTACATCAGTTATTACTGTGCATCCCATCTTCATGTCTGGATCAGGAGTCCCTTAAGGGTAGAGACTATTACATTAGTCTCTGGGCACCCAGAGAAATCTGTTTAGCTTCTCATTCCCATGACCTACTAAAGCCAACTGCTACAGCTAGATCTCTCCTCCCCTACCCATGAGTGAATGTTGTGTGTGTGTGTGTGTGTGTGTGTGTGTGTGTGTGTGTGTGCGCGCTGGCGCGCGTGCGTGCATGTGTTAACTTCTGCTATCATCCTAATCAGATGTCTAGGGCTAGCCTCCAGATTAATGTTCCCCAGCCTGGCTCCCACTACCTAATCACCCCTAAAGGTGCTAATCACTCCCTCAGCTAATCGCTCCTACAATCTCATCTCTGTCAGTTCAGCCCTGATCCTTTCCTGGTTCTTCCTCCCTTTCCTGATTCCACTTGGAACACTTTCCTCTCTGTCCTCAAGAACCCCAGGCTTCTGCCAAAACACAACCCTACATGCTCAGCCTCCCTTTAGAATATTCTCGCCAAAACCTGGCCTTGCCCTTGCATTTCTTTCAAACTCAGCTTGTTGGTTTTTTTCTCTCCTTCCTCCACCCCCTTCCTCCCGTTCACCCAAGCTGTAAAACCTCAAAATTTACTTGACTCCACCTCTCTCTTCCTCCCCTTTGTTTCTCTTCCCCCTTGCTCCCACTACCCCTTCAGCAATCACCAAATGCTACAGATTTTATCACTGAAAGGTCTCTTATCTCCATTTTCATTCTCACTGCTTCAGTTAAGGCCTTCCTTGGTGAGAACCTTTGTTATCACTCTCCTAGACTATATATTTTCACTAGTTACCTGCCTCCAGGCTCTTCTCCCAATATTTAAGAATATCTCACAGCTACACACAAAGTGCAATCTGTGTACCTACAGCATTCCAAGCATTATGTGAAGTACTCATACCCCCAGAATGTGTAGGGAACATTCTGTGTGTGCTAGATACTCAAGTGTTTTGTTTTGTTGTGTTTTTTCAACATACTCTTAATATATTTTGCAAATGTTCTTAGGGGTTTTTTTGTTTCTTTTTTAGTTCTTTGTGTTTCATACAACACATTTTGATCATATCCACACTCTCTCTAACTCTCTGAAGAGCCACACTCCCTTCCCTACCAACTCAAGTTTGTGTCCTTTGTATTTTTAAACCCATTAAGACCAATCTGTGACCAATTCAGATGTTCTTGAATGTTTGCTCTTCCACACATGGTCAACTCACCAGGAAAATTGTCTTTCCCTCAACCTTCATTTTAACACTCTATGAACCAGCTGTACACCATTTTTCATACATTACTTCCTTACTCCTCACAAGGGAGCTACTTATGTTTGTCCTCATTTCAGAGACAAGGTTACCTGCCTTCATTTCAATGCAAGTATCAGCAGAAGTCAGAGTCTGGACGAGGGCTCACTCTAGACCTGGCTGGTGTTATGCCTCTTCTATTCAGTAGGACACTGAATACTTGAAAGAATGTCAAACAGAATGACAATGATGTGAAGAATCTTGAAACCAAGTCATGTGTGAAATGGAGGAAAGAAATGACAGTTCTCTGACCTCGTCAAGAGTAAAATTTTAAATGGCATGGTTGTTGTTTCAAGGGTTGTCATGTGAAAGAGGAAGCAAATGTTCCATATGGCTCCAAACAGTAGGGTTTGTTGCAGAGCAGAACAGAACTCAGCAGAGTAAATTCCAGCTCAAGTTTCCCAACACAGCCTCCAAACGTAAAGAGGTTGCTTAAGTAAAACCGAAACAATATTTTGTCAGAGATGTGTCTGGGGGACATTCTTGTGTTGAGTATACTGATGAGTAACCTAGATCAGCATTTCTGTGCATATCAGTGTCACCTGGGGGTGGTTTTAAAGAATATGGATGTGTGGCCCCACCCTTGACTTAGTCTAACAGAGCTATGAAGGGCGGAAATGATTTTTGCAAGATGCCAAAACAAGGAAACAAGTACCCCATCCTTAAAAGAAGTAATATGAATGGGCCACCAACATAGGAAACACTATTCAATTTCAACAGTAATCAAAGAACTAGTTTATCACATTACTAAGATGAAGAATCTTACCCAGTGTCAGCATGGAAAAGGAGAAATATATATTTTGTACTCTGTCTGTGAAGTACATTAGAACTTTCTGCAGAACATTCTAACAATGTTCTGTTTTGTTTTGTTTTGTTTTATTAACAAGGAACTAAATATGGAAATTCAAGGCATAGCACACGGAGTTACACCTTCACCCCTAAGAGGAATTTCCAATCCTAAAAATGATTATGGGCTTTGAACAGGCAATTTGATAGCCATAAATTTAATCTATGGGCAAAATCTAGAAAATACTCTCAAAAATGTTTGGCCCAGTGCTAACAGAACTGCAATCATGGAAATGCAGTATTTTAGCACTGTCTGACATGGTAGCCACTAACTACATGTGGCTCTTAAGTAGCTAAACTGTGGCAAGGGCAATTTAGGAATTGATTTTAACTCATTTAAATTTAAAAGTCAGACACAGTAGTATATGCCTGAAATCCCATGATTATAAATTCAAAGCCAGCCTCGATTACACAGAAAGACACTATCTCAAGAAACAAAGTGAAGTAGAAATCTAAAGGGCCAGGAAGGTAGCTCAGCTGGTGAAAAGTGCTAGCAGAGCAAGCCCGAGGACCTGAGTTCAATCCCTAAAACACATAAAGAGCCAGTATCCCCTTCCTATCATCCCAGCACCCCTACTGAGAGATAGGAAGCTGAGAAAAGAGAATTGCCTAGAAGCTCCTAGTCCAGCTAGCTTGGAGTATGCAGCTCAGCAGAAACAAGAAAGGTCCTGCCTTCACAAAGCCAAGGAGAACCAACTCCTAAAAATTGTCCTCTGACCTCCACGCAGGCACTTTGATGCAAATGTCTATATGCACTCATCTGCATGTATGCACACACGTGCACACCCACACACAAATAAAAAAATTGTAATCTAAAAACTATAAAGAATCAGTCAATAAAGAATGATTTACCTATAAAAAAAACTCCTAATAGAACTGTTGGCAATATTGAGCATGTTTATGTAAGAGTATGCTGACTGATATGAGCAAATATAAATAAGACATGGATAAGAGAAAAGTTCCTTAAGAGCTGGCAAGATACACTTAGCATAACCACAAAATAAAAGCATGTAAATATTCATATATAGAAGTTGAAATGCATACATTAGAATATTAACAGTTCCTTCTTACCAGTGAGATGGTAATATTTTAAATCCTTTTCTTTTTTTACTTTTTATTTAATGAATATGTATTTTAAGTGGCACAGCAAAAAAAGGTTAAAGAAAGATCACTGATGATCAGGATAGGGAAAGTCACAATCCACAGAATGGAATATTATATTTAGAAAAAAAATTCTAAGACTGAGGAGATAGCTAGGTGTCTAACAGTGCTTGCTGTAGCAGAGCACGGTGGTACACGCCTGTAATCCCAGCACTAAGGGAGGCAGATCTTTGTGAGTTCGAGGCTAGCCTGGTCTACAGAGTGAGTCCAGGACAGCCAAGACTACACAGAGAAACCCTGTCTCGAAAAAAAAAAAAAGAAAGAAAAAGGAAAAGAAAACAACAAAAAAAAAGAGAGCTTGCTGTGCACATATGAGTACCCGAGTTTGGATTTCCCACAACCATGTTAAAAATCCAAGTGTGGCTGTGGGCATAGTGGAAATAAATGAGGCACAGAAACAGGAGAATAGATCAGTCAAGTCAAAGAATGGCTACTTCCAGTCAGCAAGAGACCTTGATTCAAGGAAATTAAGTAGCAAGCATTAGAACAGGTCACCAGTGTCCTCTGATTTCTGCATGAGTGCACATAGATGAGGACACCAGCACAAACACGTGCACCAAAAAAGGAGGGGGTTTCTACTGCTGCTTCCTTGAAGGCTCAGTGAGATGGTCTCTCTGGTTTTATAACAGACTGAATTGGTCTTTTGGACAAACCTTAGAGGACCAGGTCACCCCGAGCCTTTCTAACTAATAGAAACTACCAAGAGGAATAATAAAAAGGGATTTTTTATGCTCAGGGGCCTGTGGCTAACCTTTGTCTCTCTCAGCTCAGTAAGAGCCAACCTAAGTCTGTGAACTCAAAAGTGTTCAAGAAGCTAAAATGAAGCCAGCTATAAAACCCTGGCATTCATGAGGCTTGATAAACAAGTAAACAAACACAGCCAAGGTGGGGTAGGCCTATGGCCAGTAGCACTTGGCATATTCTAGGACCACTTGTTCTGTCCCCAGCATTGAAGGGAGGGAAGAATACCCAAGTTGGAATTGACTTTATTCCGCAGTGGAAGCTGTCACCTCCTTCCAAATGACGCTGTGGGTTTTGTCCTATATTAAGTACTTTCCACAACCCCCCTGGGAAGAGGGAACAGAGAAGCTCTGAGTTTTTCAGCGCTTGCCTAAAGGCAAGCATGACAAACATTCTGCTCAAAGGTAGTTCTGAGCCAGCTGGTGGAGGAAGTGAACAGCTGCTGACCCTTGTCAGCCTTTCTTAATTCTGGAGAGCTACTCTCATGTGAAATCCCTCCAAGCCAGCCAATGGACCTAACCAAATTACCTTGCCTCAATGGGCTACAACTGGTAATATCTAACTTTTTTTTCTAATCATAAGCAGCAAGCACTATTTAAACACAGTAGGATTCTCAAATGTCTTTGGTCCCTTTCAGGTACAAGGATTGTATAACCTGAAGCATGACAAAAATACAATTAGAACACTGCACTTGAAACCTGCATGTATGGGAACATTTTCCATTAGCTTCAGTGCTCGCTGCTGGGTGACTGTGCTGCTCCCCAAGCCTCTCTTGAGAAATCCTGGTCAATAGTGATTCAATAATTATCCCTTTCCCTAGTTTAAAATTGACCTTCATAAAAATTCGGAACTCACAGGAACATGCAAGCCATGAATCAGCCCCTTTTTCTCTGCCTGTTTCATTACATAGTTAATAGATTCATGGAAGTACTAATAATGACATGCTATATATAGCCAAGCCCCAAGTCTTCGGAAGTTTTTTGAATGATGTTATGCACATGCCAACAAGGGTGTAACTGTAAAAAAGAAAAAAAAATAACTAAACAGGAAATAGGTATATTTGTTCAGCTTGGTAGGGTTTCCAAGTTCTGTCAGAATTACATGGGAGAAACATCATGGCCTGCTGTGTTAATGACTCCAACTTATGCTGAAACTCGATTACTATCTTGGTTTTATGGCAGCAAGTGTAAATCCCACCTCAGCTGTCCCTCAATAAACACTTAGGGTTTACCTCAGAACTGAACCAGAATTTGACAGCAGCTGCAGTGTGGTTGTTTTGCTTTCCAGTCACTCTTGGCTTTCCAAACTCTGGTTAACAGGTCTACGCAGAAAAAGAGAGAGAGAGAGAGAGAGAGAGAGAGAGAGAGAGAGAGAGAGAGAGAGAAACAAAGAACAAAAACAGGAAAGGAAAGGAAGGAATACTTGAGGGTGAACATACTATTTAAAGCTATTTATTTCTTAACTGACAAAAAGCATTATTGAAGATCCTAGGAAAATCCTAAGATTGATTAGCCTACACACACACACACACACACACACACACACACACACACACGACTGGAACTAATGAAAATAAATGAAGAAAACGTCATCTTCATCCCTTTACAATCATAAAGCATCAAATACCATGCCTTGTATAGAGTAAGGGCTTAATAGATTGATTTAGATCACTAGAAATTTCCCACTCAACTCCCCAAGTCTTAACATAAATCAAGTACTATGGAAATGAGTAGACTGCACTCCTCCACATCCCCTGCTCTAAAAGCTAAAAATTAGAAGTCTTGATCCCAAGTGAGATCTGAGTAGGAAGCCCTGGCCACTGGCTGAAGCTCCAAGAACAGCCTTTATTAATAGATTTTTTTTCCCCAGCTTTGTCAAGAATGGACAGCTAGGAAGAAGCCACTGCACCTGTACTGCACACACACACACATACACACACACACACACACACGAATATTGGTGGCACATGTCTGCAATCCTAGTACTCAGTAAGCTGAGCAGGACTAACACCAATTACAGGCCAGAGTTCCAGTCCCGCCTTGGCTGCAGACTGAGACCCTGTCTCAAAACTGATCTTTTTTAAAGCCTAAAACCTCAGAAAGAATGTTAACTTTGTACTGTTTTGGGAGGCAGGTCAGATGCTGGTCAAATCCCAGCAGAGGTTGCTTGTGTCCCATTTTTTCTCTTGATTCTATTTGTCCACCTTCCTTCTTCCTTCACATGCTGTGTGGTGGGTGGTCAACCACCCCTGTTCAGGGAAGTCTTTCTTTATGATTTAAGAAAAGCCATCCTTGTGCTAGGCTGTCTAGATCTCTTGCTAATAACCACGTTAGAAGAGAGCCCAGTATAAATGCCTTGCACACAGCTTGTGGTGCTCTCTTAAATGGTTGTGGTGACCACTGAGGTTCTGATCTGACCTCAGCAGGTTCTCACTTCAAAATCCGAGTGAAATATACAATAAGCCAAATCCATTAAAATAACATTAAAGGTCTGGGTTTAGCCTCACCAAACAGCAGGATTAAACTTCAAGGGTCCAGTCACGATAAAGAGATTTCTTTTAAGTCACTTGACTTTGCACAGTTGCAGCTATTAGAAATCTGATTTTTATCTCAAAGGTACATATTTTCCCTTTGATCCTCTTCCAGAATTCCCACTAATGTCAACTTTCCCTACTCTTAGGATCAGGCCCCTTGCCTCGCTTTAATGTTGGTTTTATTCTTAATTCTACAATATCAACATAAAAATTACAAGAAAAAGCTGCAAGGTTCCCTTCCCAGGATAAGTTATGCTAACAAAAAGCCCTCACTTAAGTGGTGAGATTTAAAACACGGCAAATGACACAAAATAGTATAAGAGTGGAAAGAGACAAAAGCAAATCTCCCGCAAAACAGAGTTAACAAGCCGCATGCTAATGAATCAGTCCCGCTGCTTATTTAAGGTTTGGTCCCAAGCCCCCCCCCCCCCAAAAAGGCAATGGGGGTCTTTAAAAAGCGAAGGAGCAAGTGCCCCTTACCATCCATGGCTTTCCTCCAGATTTAGGCAATCTGAACAGAGCTGATGAGGGTGCGCTGCGAGGGTTCCCGGGGGGGGGGGGATCAGAAAGCTCTCCAATCCCCATCCCCCAGCTCTGCCCGCCACCAAGACACCTCCAATTCTCTGTGGTAGGCGTCTGGTTCTTGGTTCTCCATCCTTAGACAGTAACACCCGTCTTTCCCCCATCCTCTTGCATCTTGGCGTTCGCGAGTCTCAGAGGCCATCCTCTCCCACAGGCGACCAACTCAAAGCCCACCCAGGCATAGACCCGCGTTGTTTCCAATCCCAACCCTCTGCCTTAGTGGCAGTACCCCTCAACACCCACCATGGCCCTCCCTCTCCTCAGTAGCAAGAGGAAGTCGTTGTGCTTCCTCTGTCCACACCACCAGCCAGAGCTTGGGGCGCCCTGGGCTTTGTGTGTGTGTGTGTGTGTGTGTGTCTGTGTGTCTGTGTGTGTGCTGTGTGAGTGTGTACTCGAGGTGTATCCGCGCTTGAGTGTGTCTGTGCAAAGGGCTCATCGCATCCTTCCGCCTAGGCTGCCTCAGGTGCCCTCCCATGGGGGATCCGGATCGCCTCCTGCCCTCATCTCCAGCTCTTTTGTGCAGGGTCCTGGAAGCAGGAGGTGCGCTCTGCAGCAATCAGCTACCCCGCCAGGGCGGGGACCCACGCTCCTTCCGCAGCTGTGTGAGACCCGCTTTGCCCTCCAGCTTCCAGCCCTGCGCTAGCTGGAGGAGCCGCCAAAGCCCTGTGCCCTGGCTCCGGGGACTCCCACCCCAGGGAGCCGGTCGCCAGAGCGAAAACTTAACTAGAATGAGAGAAAGAGCTCGTAACGCACCAGGCGGCTGCCGAAGCGCCCATCCGGCTTGCAGTCCCCAGCGCACACGCGGGAAGCCACCGCGCCGCTCCAGGCAAGAGCGTGTGCCTCCCCCAACCCCGGGACTCCCCATTGCTCGGTCACTCACCAGCACCACGGATCCCCGCACGGCCTCCGACACGCTCTGGCGGAGTTCGGCTGCTGTGCCGGGCTTGCTCAGCCGCTTGGTGAATTTGCGCACTTCGGCCATGGCAGTGGCGGCGGGCAGGTCTCGGCAAGCGCTCTCAGTGCCCCGGGCCCGGGCGGCCGTAGCCGCTTCTACTGCCTGTGTTTACACGCCGGCAGGCCAGCCACTTCTCAGCTCGCCCGCCCCGCGCCCAGCTCCAGCGGCTCCTCCTCCCGCCCTCCGCTCCGCCCTCTTTCCCTCCTTCTCCCCCTAGCTTTTGCAAGCTCTGGGTCCTGCCGGGTGGTGGCGGCTGGCCCCTCTCCTCTGGGACTCTGGTGTGAGTCGCCCAGAGCCTAAGGAGGGTGTGTCTCCTAGAGGAGGAGGGAGTACTGGAGGTGGGGAAGAGGGTCACGCGGGTAAAGTGGGCAAGTGGCAAGCACCCGGGCTCCGCCCGCAGCTGCTGTTGCTGGTGCAGCCGCATCCGGTAGGCTAGCTGTGGCTGCTGCTTTCTTGAGTGTATTGGGCGGGCGGGAGGGGGTGAGAGGTGAGTGATGAAATGTCTCCGAGAGTAGAGTGTTTGGTGCCCCGAGGCTCCTCCGCCTCCCTAAAGACTACAGGACCAGCGAAAGAGATGAGAGAAGTCTCACTTGCCCCCACCCGGCAAGACCCTGGGTCCCAGGCGGCTTGAGGCTGGGAAACAACATGGAGCTGCTTGCAGCCTATTGTGTCCTCAAGCCTGGTTACATCTCGCCTATGTCAAAGGAAAGAAGAGCAGATTTGCTGCAGGAAAGACTTGTCTGGGTCCTGCACCTGATCCACTTCATTTCCTAGAGGGGAATTCACCTCACAGGGCAACCCCAAGGAAGGCACAGGTTTCTGGAAGTACTGCTTACCCAGGCAGTGAGAGCTGCCTGGTGAGGGTGGTGAGGGCCCCCAGAGCCTGTGATGGATTATGTAGTTCTGCAGTGATTCCACAAGGAGCAGGTGGCACTGGGAAGACCATGGCCTTGGCTTAGGAGGACCTATCAATCTTCTAGCTTTTAGGGGTGCTGTGCAACCATCTCATCCTTTCCTTAGCTTCTCCAGCTTCCAAGAAAAATTGTTTTTCCAAAAGTCAAAGAATGTCTTCCGACTAGGTGTGAAGCATGCATGCTTAAGACAAAAACAGGAAGAATCTTGGAGTGCTAGTGACTGTGCCAAGCCTTAACTCTGAAATGAAAAGCCCTACTTCGTTTTCTTTTGTAGTTTGAAAATGGCCCATCACCAGGGATCCAATCTGCCCACCTGAAAGGTTTCCCTGCCAGTGCCCATATGTCACTTTCCACCCTTCTCTGGACTTCAAAGAACAAACAGCGTCACCTACACAAGGACTTTGTTATGGAAACAGGGGCATGGGAATGGACTCCAGGAACCCAGAAAAGACCGAGTCTCTTAGCAGCAAGCCCATTCAGCCACCTTATTGGTCCTGATAAAGAACAGATGAAGGGTTCCTTCAAGACCGGGACGTAGAAGTCCTCTAAAGGGACAGCATTGTCACATGTTGACCTCGGTGTGTGTGTGTGTGTGTGTGTGTGTGTGACAGAGAGAGAGAAAGAGAGAGAGAGAGAGATGTGGGAACTTACCTGCAGGTGGATCAGCAGAAATTCATGCCATGTTTTTGATAAACAATGAATGTCTGTGTGTCTGGCTCCTAGTTGGCAAACTCCACAATACTCTGGCATTTTTTTTCCTCCCTTGCTATCCCCAGATTCTTTGCTTCAAGTACTACACAGAAGTACAGGATTGAGGAAATAGAGATACTGCTCTAGGTACTAATGAATCCTAATTGCTGAATCCTAACCCTTGATAACCTCCCTCCTTTACTGGTAGGATGCTTTAGAATCATAACCCATGCTAACCTCTCTACTTTACTAGTAGGATGGCTTAGATTCCTACTTAGTTTGGAGCTGTAAGACAGCACACTGAGAGAGCTGCAGGGGAGGGGTGTTAATTTATTTGTTTTTGTTTTTTTATTTTTGGTTTATTGAGACTAGGTATCTCTGTGTAGCCTGGGCTGTCTTAGCCTCACTCTGGAGACCAGGCTGGCCTAAAACTCACAGAGATCTGCCTGCCTCTGCCTCTCCCAGCTGGGATTACAGGAATACACCACTGCACACTGCTGGGAGTTTATTTCTTAACCCATAATATCAATTCTCAGATCATAGAGTCCAGTTCCCTCTAGGGACAAAGAGATGGCTTAGCAGTCAAGAGTACTTGCTGCTCTTGCAGAGGCCATGGGTTCTATTCCCAGTACCTGTACTGTGGCTCACAACCACCCTTAACTCCACTTCCAAGGGATGGATCCTGTGTTTCTGACTTCTATTTTTAAATTTATTTACTTATTATTACCGTTTCTTCACTTTGTATCCCAGCTGTAGCTCCCTCCCTCATCCCCCCCCAATCCCACCTTCCCCCTCTCATCTCATCCCATGACTTTCCACAAGTCCACTGAAAGGAGCAGTCCTCCACCCCTTCGCTTGACCCTAGCCTATCAGGTCTCATCAGGACTGGCTGCATTGTTTTCCTCTGTGGCCTGGTAAGACTGCTTTTCCCTGGGGGGGTGGGGGAGGTCAAAGACCCAGCCACTGTATTCATGTCAGAGACAGTCCCTGATCCCCTTGCTAGGTAACCAACCTGGACACTGAGCTGCCATGGGCTACATCTGTGCAGGGGTTCTAGGTTGTCTCCATGCATAATCCTTGGTTGGAGTATCAGTCTCAGAAAAGAGCTCTCAGGAAAGTCTCCAAAATGATTTGTTGGTTCTGTTGCTCTCCTTGTGGAACTCCTATCCCCTCGAGGTCTTACTGTCTGTACCTTTTTCATAAGATTCCCTGCATTCTGCCCAAAGTTTGGCTATGAGTCTCAGCATCTACTTTGATACCCTTACTAGGTAGAGTCTTTCAGAGACCCTCTGTGGTACACTCCTGTCCTGTTCTCTTTTTTTCTCCCTCTTCCGAAGTCTGTCCCATTTGTCTTAATGAGCAAGGACTGATCATTTTATCCAGGGTACTCCTTCTTGCTTAGCTTCTTTAGGTATAAAGATTTCACTATGTTTATCTTATATGTCTAATATCCACTTATAATTGAGTATATACCATTTGGTTGTTTCTGCTTTTGGGATACTTCACTCAGGATGATCTTTTCTAGTTCCAACCATTTGCCTACAGATTTCATGATTTCCTTGTTTTTGGTTGCTGAGTAGTATTCCATTGTGTACATGTACCACAATTTCTATATCCATTCCTAAACTGAGGGACATCTGAGTTATTTTCAGATTCTGGCTATTATGAATATAGCTGCTACAAACATGGTTGAGCAAATGTACTTTTTGTATACTTGAGCATCTTTTGGTTATATGCCTAGGAGTGGTATAGCTGGATCTTGAGGTAGCACTATTCCTAATTTTCTGCAAAAGTGCCAGATACTGATTTCCAAAGTGGTTGTACAAGTTTACATTCCCACCAGCAGTTGAGGAGGTTCCCCCTTTCTCCACATCCTCTCCACCATGTATTGTCACTTGAATTTCTGAGCTTAATTCTGATGGGTGTAAGGTGAAATCTCAGTGTTGTTTGATTTTCATTTCCCTGATGACTGAGACATTGACCATTTCTTTAAGTGTTTCTCTGCCAATCAATATTCCTCTATTGAGAATTCTCTGTTTAGCTCTGTACCTTATTTTTTAGTTGGATTACTTGATTTCTTGCTGTTTGACTTCTTGAGTTCTTTATATATTATGGATATTAGCTCTCTGTCAGATATAGGGTTGGTGAAGATCCTTTCCCAGTCTGTATGCTGTCATTTTCTTCTGATGACAGTGTCCTTTGCTTTATAGAAGCTTTTCAGTTTCATGAGGTCCCATTTCTTGGTTGTTAATCTTAGAGCCTGTGCTGTTAGTGTTCTGTTCAGGAAGTTGTTTCCTGTGCCAATGAGTTCAAGGTTCTTCCCCATGGTTTCTTCTAACAGATTTAGTGTGTCTGGTTTTATGTTGAGATCTTTCATCCACTTGGACTTCAGTTTTTCCAGGGTGGTTAAATATGGATCTATTTAAAATTTTCTACATGCATACATCCAGTTAGACCAGCACTATTTTTTGAAGATACTGTCTTATTTTCATTGTATGGTTTTGGTTTCTTTGTCAAAAATCAAATATCTGTAGGTATGTGGGTTTATTTCTGGATCTTCTATTCAATTCCATTGATCCTCCATTCTGTTTCTATGCTAGTATCATGCAGTTTTTTTTTTTCTATTGATCTATAGTACAGCTTGAGATCAGAGATGGAGATACCTATAGACGATCTGTTGTTGTACAGGATTGACTTAGCAAATTTGGGGGGTTTTGTTTTTTCCATATGAAACTGAGAATTGTTCTTTCAAGGTTTCTAAAGAAGTGTATTGGTATTTTGATGAGAATTTCATTGAATCTGTAGATTGCTTTTGGCAGGATGGCCGTTTTCACTATATTAATCCTACCGAACCATGAGCATGGGAGATCTTTTCATCACCTGATATCTTCTTCAATTTCTTTCTTGAGAGACTTCAGAGACTTTTTTTTACAAGTCTTTCACTTGCTTGGTTAGAGTCGCACCAAGAAACTTTGTTATTAGTGGCTATTGTGAAGGGTGTAGTTTCCCTAAATTCTTTGTCAGCCCTTTTGTCTTTTGTATACTGGAGGGCTTCTGATTTTTTTTTTGAGTTAATTTTTTATTCTGCCACTTTGCTGAAGGTGTTTTTCAGCTGAAAGAGTTCTCTGGTTGAATTTTTGGGGTCATCCATGTATATTATCCTATCATCTGCAAATAATGATACTTTGACTTCTTCTTTTCTGATTTGTATCTCCTTGATCTCCTTTAGTTGTCTTATTGCTCTAGCTAAGAAATCAAGTACTATGTTGAAGAGATAAGGAGAGAGTGGACAGCCTTGCCTTCTCCCTGATTTCAGTGGCATTGATTTAAGTTTCTCTCCGTTTAGTTTGATGTTGGCTATAGGCTTGCTGTATATTGTCTTTACTATGTTTAGGTATGTGCCTTGTATCCCTGATCTCTCCAAGACTTTAAACATAAATGCGTGTTGGATTTTGTCAAATGCTTTCTTGGCATCTAAGGAGATGATCATGTTTTTCTCTTTAGTTTGTTTATATGGTGGATTATCTTGATGGATTTCCATATATTGAACCACCCCTGCATGCCTGGGATGAAGCTTACTTGGTCATGGTGGATGATATCTTTTATGTGTTCTTGGATTCAGTTTGCTAGTATTTTATTGAGTATTTTTACATCAATGTTCATAAGAGAGAAGGGCCTGAAGTGTTCTCTTTTGTTGGGTCTTTGTGTGGTTTAGGTATCAAGGTGACTGTGGCATCATAGAATGAGTTTATTAATGTTCTTTCTGATTCTATTTTGTGGAATAGTTTAAAGAGAATTGGAGTTAGCTCTTGTTTGAAGGTCTGGTAGAATTCTATGCTGAAACCATCTGGCCCTGTGCTTTTTTGGAAGGGAGACTTTTGATGACTGATTCTACTTCCTTGGGGGACATAGGACTATTCAATCTATTTACCTCTTCTTGATTTAATTTTGGTAAATGGAATCTATCAAGAAAATTGTCCATTTCATTTATATTTTCCAATTTGGTGGCATATAGGCTTCTGTAGTAAGACCTAAGGATTGTTTGGATTTCCTCAGTGTCTGTCATTATGTCCCCCTTTTGATTTCTGATTTTGCTGATTTGGGTAGGGTTTTTTTTCTGCCTTTTAGTTAGTTTGGCTGAGAGTTTGTCTATCTTGTTGATAGGCTCTTGGCCTCATTGATTTTTCGAATTGTTTTCTTTGTTTCTAATTTATTGATTTCAGCTCTGAGTTTGATTATTTCCAATCCTCTACTCCTCTTGGGTGTATCTACTTCTTTTTTTTCCCCCTAGGGCTTTTAGGTGAGCAATTAAGTTGCTTGTATGAGATGTCTCAAACTTCTTTCTGGAGGCACTTAGTGCTATAAACTTTCCTCTTAGCACTGCTTTCATTGTGTCCCATAAGTGTAGGTAAGTTGTGCCTTCATTTTTACTGAATTTTAGAAAGTCTCTAATTTCTTTTTTCATTTTTAGTGTCCAGGCTGTCATTGAGTAGAGAGTTGTTTAGTTTCCATGTGTATGTAGGATTTCATTATTTTTGTTGTTTTTGAGGTCTAGTTTTAGGCTATGGTGGTCTGATAGGACACAAGGGATTATTTCGATCTTCTTGTATCTGTTGAGGCTTGCTCTGTGCCTGACTATATGGTCAGTTTTTAAGAAGGTTCTGGGAGGTGCTGAAAAGAAAGTATACTCTTTTGAGTTTGGGTGAAAAGTTCTGTAGCCGTCTATTAGGTTCATTTGATTTAGGACCTCTGTAAGTGTCATTATTTCTGTATTTAGCTTCTGTCTAGATGATCTGTCCCTTGGTGAGAGTGGAGTGTTGAAGTCTTCCACTATTAAGGTGTTGGGATCAATGCATGATTTAAGCTCTAATAATGTTTCATTTACAAATGTAGGTGCTCTTGTATTTGGGGCACATATGTTCAGGATTGTGATGTGTTCCTGGTGTATTTTTCCTTTGTGGAGAATGAAGTGCCCTTCCTTGTCTTTTTTAATTAGTTTAGGTTGAAAGTCTATTTTGTTAGATATTAAGATAGCTTACTCCAACTTGTTTTCTGGGTCCATTTGCTTGAAAAAACATTTTTCCAGTCCTTTACTCTGAAGTAGTGTTTTTATCTTTGTTGCAGAGGTGTGTTTCTTGGATGCAGCAGAATGTTGGATCATGTTTCCACAACCAATCTTTTAGTTTGTGTCTTTTTATTGGAGAGTTGGGTCCATTGATGTTGATAGATCATAGTGACCAATGAATGTTATTTCCTTTTATTGTGGAGTTGGTGGTGTTACTGTGTGTCTATGCTTATTTTCTTTTAGGTTTGTTTGTTGTTGTTGTTGTGAATTTATCTATACCCCCTGTTTTCTTGTGTATAATTGATTGAGTTAAATTGGAATTTTCTTTCTAGTATCTTCTGTAAGGCTGGGTTGCTGTGTAGTTATTGTATAAATTTAGTTTTGTCATGAAATATTTTGTTTTCTCCATCTATGTTGATTGAAAGCTTTGCTGGGTATAGTATTCTGGGTTGGCATCTGTGGTTTCTTAAAGTCTGCATGACATCTGCCCAGGCCCTTCTGGCTTTCATAATTTCTGTTCAGAAGTCTGGTGTGATTCTGATAGGTCTACCCTTATATGTTACTTGGCCATTTTTCCTTGTTGCTTTTAATATTTTTTCTTTATTCTAAAGAGTTAGTGTTTTGATTATTGTGTGACGTGAAGAGTTTCTTTTCTGGTCTACTCTATTTGGCGTTCTGTAGGACTCATGAATGTATGGACATCTCTGTCTTTAACTTGGAAAAATTTTTCTTCTATGATTTTCTTGAAAATATGTTCTGGACCTTGTAGCCTGGAAACTTCTTTTTTGTCTTTCTTATTATTCTTAGATTTCATCTTTTACTGGTGTCCTTGATTTCATTGATGTTTTGTGTTTGTAATAAACATTTCCAATTTTACTTTTTCTTTTAGAGTTGTATCAATTTCTGCAATTGTATCTTCAGCACCTGAGATTCTCTCTTCCATCCCTGTATTCTGTTGGTGATGCGTACCTTTGTCACTCTTAATCTTTTCTCCAAGTTCTCCAGCTCCAGGCTTTTCTCTGTTTATGTTTTCTTTATTGATTCTCATTCTGTTTTCATGTCTTGCACCATTTCCTTCATCTGTTTGAATGTGGATTCCTGTCTTTCCATGATGGCTTCTATTTTTTTTTTTTTTTTGGTTTCCTCTCTATATGGCACTAATTGTGCCTCTACATATACCTCTATTTGTTTGGCTGTATTTGCCTGTATTTCTTTGAGAGATTTCCTCGTTTCCTCTTTACATGTTTCTGATAATTGGGTAAGCATAATTTTCCTGTGTTTCCAATGAATTAGAGTATCAATTGATTTTTGTGGTTTCTGGGGAAGCCATGATGTCCATATTTTTGTTGGATGTGTTCTTATGCCATCCTCTAGCCATCTGTTTATCTAGAACCTTCTCTGCTTGTTCCTGAAGTCCGTCTGTCTCTGGTGTCTGAAGTATTCTTCAGGAAGATGAGAGAGGTCCATTGGTTAGAGAGTGTTTGTGTTTCAGCTGTAGCTAAAGGGGAAGGTCACAGGTTCATGTGTGCAAGCTCGGGCATGTGGGTGGAAGTGTGCCTTCAAGGACAGGGTGCTAGAGTATATAGATGCCTGGAATGGTGGAGCTTAAGCACAGGAGGGTGTGCTCGCGCTGTTCATGGGTGTAATGTGCATGCACAAGTGCCCTGAATACCTCTGTGGCCTACACCCCTATTGTCCTGTCCTCCTGGTATTCAGATTTGTCTGGGCTTCAGGAGTTTTTTGTCTGGACTCCACTGGTATACTCACAGAACAGGGGTTTCAATGTTAAGAATGCTGTCCCAAGGATCCCTGTGTTTCCCACAGTGTGGTTGTGGGTTGAAAGAATCTGATTCCTGGCTGCTAGAGTAGAGGTATCCTGTATACACTCACATGAAGTGCACTCATTTGCTTGCAGGCCTAATTGGAAAGCACAGGGGTTCTCCCTGTTGTCTACCCTCAGATTTGGGCCCACAGGGGCAAATGAGATTGTAGGAGATTCCGTCATCTCAGTGATGTCCACTGTTTTCTACCGGGCAGGAAGACCTGTATTTGAGGTAGCCTCCTCTGCCATCTCAGTAACTGAGCATGGAGGCTCTTGCTTGTGCTTGGGGCAACTATTTCCACTTCTGTGGAGCAGAGAGGCCTGTGCTTGGAGCAAGGTGAAATGCCAGGGAGTTGAATATTCACCATTCTCAGTCCTAGGAGACAGTCACAGGTGACCTGGATCCAAACTGTTCCAGCTCACAGGTTGGTCCCTCTCACCCAGAAGCCTCAATGTCAATGTCCTGGCTTCAGCTGCCTCTATAATCAGCATTTTTGGAGTTTCAGATCCCGTGCCCCTCAGAAATGGTGGGCACTGGTTGCCACCATCTTGGACTCCATCCTGTTTCTAACTTCTTCAGTCACCAGGACACATTCAGGCGAAACACCATTGCTAAAATTCCTCCCCTGAGTAAGATGTAAACAATGATACCCCTCCTGCTAAAGTCTCAATTGACAATCAAAGGTACAGTTCCAAGAAAATTGACCTGGGGAACTGAAATGTTTAGACTTACAGAGCAACAGATGAGATGTTACTGTGTGCACCCAGCAGGGATGATACCTTCCCCCATGAGAGCAACATAGATGGATCCTCATTCCCTACTTATATCCTCTATTCCCTCCCAGAGCCCCTGAGGTTATGTACAATTCAGATAGACCTGCAAAGAACTGGTGTGTGTGTTGGGGGCGGGGGGAAATGTCTGGATACTTCAGTGAGGGCCTTGGGCCCTCCTTCCAAGAGTCAAGAGTCAATAATCCCAGCTTTGATGATCTTTAGAGAGCAAATCCTGCTGGACTCCTGAAGATGGCAATAGTTTGGCTCGGAGTAATAACCTTGTACAACACACATAAAATACACATATACATACATACACACATAAAATACATATATACATGCATATACACACATGCATACTTGCATACATACATACATAGAATGAGACCTCTGTCCCTCATTCTTCTCAAGAGTGATCTGTTTTTGTTTGTGAAGAGTCAGCCCAGGGCAGCTGTATTGCAAGAGGGAAGACCAAAACAACTTCAAAGAAGCCAAACCAGAGTTCAGCAGCGTTGAGCTATCAGCTCTACTGTCATACTATTTAGCTCTCAATTTCTTTTCATGGAAGGAAAATTAATCCTTGAGTCAATCAGTGTCTCTCTGCCAGGCTGCCTTGACACTCTCCATGTAGCTAAGTTTTGCCTTGAACTCATAGCTGGTAGGTGTGGTGCTGGGGATCACAGCTAGGGCTTTGTGCATGTGAGACTGTACCAACTAAATTATATCTCTAGTCCTTTATGTCACTTCTGTTACCTTTAGCCAAAAGTATCCTTAGTGTTGAAGGATTTTCAAAGGTGCAGAAGGTAACACAGCATTGAAAATGACAGACACCGTTCCTCTTCTCGTGAAGCCGGCAATCCATTAAAAAACAAATGAGCCAGTCTGTCACTCCCCGGCTTGGATAAGCTGGGGTTGGATGGAAGGGAAGGAGGTCCTCCCCTGTTGGTGGACTTGAAGGGGGCGGGGAGGAGGGAGATGAGGGAGGGAGTGGGAGGGTAGGAGGGACTGAGGGAGGGGTCTACGCCTGGGATTCAAAGTACCTAACCTGTGATTGAGATAAAAATAAATAAATTTAAAAAAGAGAGAGATTAAATAAATAAATAAATAAATAAATAAATAAATCGAAAATTTTTCAGACCTGAAAAAAAAAATGAGCATGTTTATTTCAGGAGGTAAATTCCATACTAAGAGTTAAAGTAATATGATTGAGAGTCGGTGGAGTTAGGGGCCTAATGTAGAAAATACGGTCAAAAAAGCCTCTTTGAGCTGAATCTGGGGAGGGGTCCACTGCAGGTGGAGCAGGAATGCAAGGAATACCCTGAAGATAGAGGAAACAATGCATTCAAGGATCAGAATTCTCTGAATGGCCAGGGAGACTGAAGGATTGACATGACAGGTAAAGTATGGAGCCAGAGAAAGAGCAATTTCTTCAGAGTCTTGTGAGCCATGAGAGGCATATGTCTTACTGATGGCATGCAAACACCATCTGACTATTGTGCAGACTCCATGCTCATTCATGAGAGTGAGTGTAGGCTTTAATTTTTCCTCCTTAGAACTTCTCTTTAATTACTTACACATCAAGAGTGGCACTATCTCCTGAGAAGATGATCACTTAATGGCACTGTCTCTTTCCTTCACAGGAAAAAAAAGGAATTTTAATGACAGTGTGTTTCTGATACAAGGTACTCTGTGATGAGGAGCTTATTCCAGGTTTTTTTTTTTTTTTTAAGTGGTAGAGATCACATCTGTGGAGCACTTCTGAAGGAGGGCCTGTTAGAGCTGGACATCGAAAAATGAGTGGAATGCGAGCAAGACTGTACTCACATAGTAAAGAGAAATTGCAGTGGCAGCTTTCCACCCTCCAAGAGAATGTTTCATTAGGCAATTTCCTGTCAACAATTGTTAAATTAGCCTGGATGTTTCTCCCAAGTTTACCTGTCGTATTATCAGTACCCTAGCCAGGCATGGTGGTGTGTCCCTCCAATCCCAGAACTCAGAAGGCTGAGGCAAGAGAATTGTGATTTTAAAGTTTGAAGCTACTCTGAAGTTCATAGAGAGTTTGAGACCAACCCAGACTGCATAAAAAGAGCTGGTCTCAAAGAAACAGGAGGAGGTGATGGAGATGGTGGTATGGAGGGAGAAGAAGCTGTAAAACTATTTTACTTATGAAAAAAATGTATGCCTATACTTAAGGTGCTTATTTGTGAACTAAGAGAAGTCAGTCTCATGAGTCGAAAGTAGAAGTAAAAAGCAAGGGGCTGTTACATTTTATTATCCAACTGAGACTTCATGTGTGTGTGTACCTAAACCCTGCTAGTTTTTATGTTTAAGTATATGTTAATTAAACAACATCATACATTTCATTCCTCTACCACATGAAGCACATTTCACATGCTCAACAGCCAAATGCAGGGCAGGATGTGAAGAAGGCTTGGGACATAAAAGCTATTCAGGACAAATTGTGTGAGCCTTTTCCAATGAGAGTATAGTGATCATTATGTGAATGACAAACATAACAGCATAAGCAATCCTAATACCATGCTCACCTTTTGAGCACCGTTGAGGCCTTTAAAACAACTGGGTTATTGTGGGGAGCTGAGTAGCCTCCAAAACACACTCATGTCCATATCTCTTTCTTTTTAATTTTCTAGACTTATTTATTTATTTAATGCATGTGAGCATTTTGTCCACATGTTTGTGTGTGTGTACCATGTGCAGGGCTGATGCATGCACAGGTCAGAGTATGGCACTGGATCCCATGCAACTGAAATTATGAATGATTTTGAGCCACCATATGAGTTCTAGGAATTAAACCTGGGTCCTTCTCAAGAGCAAGAAGTGCTCTTAACCACTGAGCACTCCCCCAACCCCATATCCATATCTCTTTCAGTCCTCAGAACAATTTTGGGAGGTAGGCAGATTTGAGATCATTTTTCCCATTTTACAGATGAAAAAGTAAAGAAAGATAAATCACATGGCAATTGGTAGAGACAGGCCTTTAAGGCCTTTTGCAGATATGCCATGTAGTGTCCAGAAACCCAACTGTTTTGGAGAACATGCCCATTGTACTTTATACTTTGTGAACTCATCGACACTAATCTATACTGGATGGAAGAATATGTGCAGTATATGACAATGTGTACGGAAAGCCCTGTTGCAATTATAAGACATTTTAAATAATGGAAACCTTACTGAGCATCTCTTATTAGAACAGTTGCATCATTTGTTATAATGAGAGATTTCTTGTTTTCCTAGACAAACTCACAAACATCTTCATGTTTTCTAAATGCACGTTCTTCAAATGATATTATAAAGATAAACTCCCATTGGTCATGGTAATGGACACCTATCCCAACACTCAGAGGCTGAAGATGCAGAACTGCCCTCAGCTACATAGCAAGACCCCATCTTAAAAGAACAATGAACAATATTCTTTATGACCAAAATGGAAGAGGTCCTCCTCTGACCTCTTCATGCACAATGACACATATACCTGTGCTCATGTGTGTATGCGATCTCATACACCCAGAGAGACACACACGCACATGCATTCTCACATGTACACACACACACACCCCAAAACATAAAAAAGGAAAATACTCTCTACATATAGTGCTTTGTGGACTTAAAGATGACCTTTGCTTTACCAGGAATGCAGTAATAGGTCTATGAAAATGCCGATGTGTGCTTCTTAGTATTTCAAATGTTACAGAAAGCATTGGGGTTTGCTTTCCCCAATGTAAATATAAACTCCTGAAAGATGGTGCAAACCATGGAGGGCAAACCAATAAGCAGAATTCCTCTGTGGCCTCTGCTTCAGTTCTTCTCTCCATGTTCCTACCCAACTTGAGTTCCTGCCCTGACTTCCCTCAATGATGTACTGTGACATGGTAAGCAAAATAAACCTTTTCCTTCCAAAATTGCTTTTAGTTATGAAGTTTATCACAGCAACAGAAAACAAGCTAGGACACTAACCCAGGGGCAGAGTTGAAAAGAGCAAAGAGGGACTTTCAGGAGCCTTTACAAAGTGGGTCATTTTTTCCCAGAAATTTCCAAGAACTAGGATCAGAGCAAGAAGAGGACAGGTAAGGCGCGTGTGTGGAATCTGGAACAGACCTTAAGCAATCTACAGTGACTAGTTGGTAGGGCAAAGTGCATGTTTTATACAGAAGCCAAGGCTGGGTTTCATCTAGATACAGAAACACAAACTACCCAGAAGGTGGGGCCATCTTACAAACCAAAAGACAAAGATGGAACCCTAGTTTGACAAATAGTAGGTATATAATCCTTGTTAATGAAGACAAAATACTTCTACTAATCCCCCAAAATGTAAGGTTATATCAAAGGAAAAGGAGGGGGCGTGAAAGTTTGCTAAACCTCTGCTATGAAGCAAGCAGTATAATGACTTCTAAGGTCTGACCATTCTATAGACCAAGCATGGACACAACCCACATGAGGTTATCTACTGAGGTTGATAACCAACATGAATGGGTAGTTGGTAATGCAGTCGCTAAGCAGTAGGGGACAAGAGTCACACTCTCCTGGGTCACATCTTGCTCCTCCACCATCTACTAGACTGTAAAATTGAAATATCAATAGTACATGACTTACATGATTATGGAGACTTAAGAGATAAAATGCCCTAGTCACACTATTCACATAAGGGTTAACTGGTAGATTGTGTTCCCCAAAGGTGTCAGTAACACTACCTCCCAGCTTGTGGGCTCTTCTTAGAGCATGGTTCTGGAATTTCTCCTTTCAAGGCAAAACTGGCTATAACATCTGCTAGGCCCAGGGTGAAGTAAAATTCAGCAGTGTAGGCATAAGGTTATTGTGTGATTCAAATGCTGATTTCTGTATCCCCTATATCTGTTTGTAGTCCTTGTTCTGAGAATCTCCTGTCTCAATGTTGTGTAAACTCTGCTCCTCAGTTTTCCCTTTATATGCCAACAAAGCAGCTTACAGCCAATCACTGAGTAAAAGAAAGAATAGGGCTGGACTTACTGTAAGCGAGGAGGAGAACAGTTAGAAGAGGAATTAAGGATTCAGCCATGGAAGAGGTTGAAGTGAGATCAAAAGAGGAGCTGGAGCCTTGCTACAAAGTGAAAATATCTCGGGGCTTCATACTGGAAGGAAATCAAATTAGCTTAAAGGGTTAAGAATAGAGTTAAACTACTCTACTCTATTACCTCAGGATATGAGAGAAACGAAGAGAAGCAAACACAGTTTTATAAAAATAACTGTAACACGGAGGCTTGCGTTGATAATTTATTACAAATTTCAAGACAGCAATAAGACAAGACAGCATCAAGCCAAGTGCAGAGACCTTGTGACTAAAGAGCCCTGTGGATCTACACAAGTGGCACACCGTAACACTCCTGCTTCAAGAGGGAAGGGTGTGTGGTGTCCCTTTTGAGTCTGGGTGGACTTGTGACTAAGTCAGAGTTCACACTGAATAACTTCTGATACTAGGATGGAAAGAGTGATCTAGTAACTGTGTGCCTTTGGGATACCTTTGTTAGAACACTTAGGCTGCCATTTAAGCAGCCTAGCTAGCCATCCTGAGTCGACCGTGCAGAAATCTAAACTACCAATATGGTGATCTCCAGAGTACCTGGGATGAAAGCAATGCAAGCGTAACTTTGGCAACTGTGTAATTCCATTTCCAATCACCATCTCACCAGTGGCATCTGTGAGGCTTCTTCAACCAGCTCGCTTCTCCCTCACACCATATACAGCCTGTTAGAGCTTGAGGGATCTGAAAAGTTCATCTTTCAACTCAGCATAGTTGGGCCAGCAATTCATTATGTATTCTTCTTTAGTGCTTGTTTTCATTATTTCATTTCTTCTCTTTGTATTTATGCCTCATGGTAGTTTGGCTTTGGTTTGTGTATTACTCCGTTTGGCTTAAGGACTGTTTGCTCACTATAAATAGATGGTAAGACAACACACACTTGGGTTGCAGGATACTGGGAAATCAATCTGGAACTGACTGGGAGCCCCTCCCTGCTGGCTAGCTTTCATAATGCTGAAAGGTGCTATGTGAAATGCTGGTTTCAGGGGGCTCCACTGAAGGTCTTAAGAGCTGGAAGGTGCTGCTATATGCTATAATATCAACCCATCAAGCTAGATGTGCTTACTGGTAAACTAGTGGCAAGGCTGTTTGTGGCAGCATCCAATTCCTCTCGATTATATGTGAGGCCTACTTAACAGGAAAGATTTCGTTTCTGAGTCAAAAGCCCATGACAGGGGAGATCATAGGCTCTAGATGATGCTACTATTATTATTTTTCTTAGCAGTCCTATTGTCAAACCTCCTTCTAAACATTTATGTTTATACCCATAGATCAGTGCTGCCCTCATCATTGCTCAGGAAGTTTCTTTCTGCAGTGGGCAGCAGTTAAAACAGAGGTCCGTAACTGGTCAACGTGCTAGACTGTGAGTGTTCAGCCCTAAGTGGGACATCTCTTATCAACCTTCAACAGTGGCTCAGGACAATAAAGAAGAAGAGATGGAAGAATGTAAAAGCTGGAGCATGGCCGGGAATACTGTGAAAGCTGTCTTCTGGATATCACAGGGTTATATTAAAGAATGCCACAGCAGCTGGCATTGCCTGCAGCACAAAATCAAGCCAGTCAAAATTTCAGCATGGGTTTGCGAGGGGCTCCCACAGCCATACCCCTACTTGAGGCGCTATTGGCAGTTGATGGCTCCTGAGAAAGGGTCACTTATCTTTAGGGATGTGGCCACTAGTAGGTTGTTCGTGCACCAGCAGGTGGACCCAGACCCATGTACATGAGGGCAGCACCAATTAGATTCAGTGTGTTAGCAACAAAAACAAAAAAAGTAGGACCTGGAGAGATGGCTCAGTGGTTAAAGCCCTGGCTGCTCTTTTTAGAGGGCCTGGGTTCAATTATCAGCATTTGCATGGTGGCTCACAATGGTCTGTGACTCCAGTTCCAGAAGATCTGACACCCTTCTGCTTTCACAGATACTAGGCATACACATGGTACACAGACATATATTCAGGCAAATCACTTATACCCATGAAATATTAAAACAAATAAAGGGTCCATGTGATGTTGAGAAGGGGATATATTTGGAGGTGGGTCTGGAAGCATTTAAAGTGGGGAATGGATATGATCAAACTACATTCTGAACTTGTATGAAATTCTCAAAGTATTATATTTATTAAGCCAAAATATAGGAACTAGAGAAATGCCTCAGCAGTTAAAAGCATGTATTGCTCCTGAAGAGGACCAAGATTTGGTTACTAGCACCCACATGGTGGCTCACAAGCAAGTGTAATTCCATCTCCAGGGGCTCTGAAGCCTCTCCTGAACTCAGTGGGCACCAGACATGGATGTGGTACATGCATACAAAGAAAACACATAAGTAATCCTTTTAAAAGACACATGCTGTTGAAGCTGGGTTGTAAGTACATGAGAAGTAACTCAACCACCTTTTCTGCTTTTAGGTTGAACATAAAATTTCCTTGGTAAAAAGACAAAAGTTGCTTGTAAAACTGTAGCCATATGATAGATATTGTCTGTTTTTTACAAATTTCTTTTCATTGTGCCCTGGCAAACTTTTTGGGGGAAGAAGGTGGAGGGATGAACAGGAGGCTGGAGAATAGTAAAGAAAATGCCAAGGAAGCCAGAGTGTTGGAAGCAATGAGGTAGAGGGGACCACATTCACATAGTTCTTATTACATAATCACCAGGATTAGAAGATGCTGTGCTGTGCCCCAAAGTTAGTGGAAGTCCATGAGAAATCAGCAGGGGCATGAACATATGCTGACCAGGAAGCACTTTCTGAACCAGTTTTGTGCTGAAATAGATTGACTTCTGCAACTACTAGTTTCTGAGGTACATTTTCAGAACGCAGTACTGTACTGAATGCTGCTAGAATTACCACAGGGAACAAGAGAAGGGAAATCACCCCACAGCCACAAGAATGGCACCCTATGGAGATGCATAGTCTGTTAATCCATAAGCAAGTGGTCCTGTGTTAGGTACATCCCTTTTCTTAATCTCCTTTCCCAGGATATTTCACTGCAAGAAAAAAAAAGTATAGACCAACAAACCCAAAGTTTGTGGGACTCAAATTGTGTCTGAATCTTTCAAATAAACAGGATGATTAAAAAAGCATTTGACAAAATCCAACACCCCTTCACAAGGTACTTACCTAAACATAGTAAAGGCAATATACAGCAAGCCTATAGCCAACATCAAACTAAATGGAGAGAAACTTCAACCAATCCCACTGAAATCAGGGACAAGACAAGCTGTCCACTCTCTCCATATTTCTTCAACATAGTTCTTGAAGTCCTTGTTAGAGCAATAGCACAATTAAAGGAGATCAAGGGGATACAAATTGAAAAGGAAGAAGTCAAAATATCATTATTCGCAGATGATAGGATAGTATACATGAATGACCCCAAAAATTCAACCAGAGAACTATTTCAGCTGAAAAACACCTTCAGCAAAGTGGCTGGATACAAAATTAACTCAAAAAAAATCAGTAGCCCTCCTGTATACAAAAAACAAAAGGGCTGAGAAAGAAATTAAGGAAACAACACCCTTCAGAATAACCACCAAGAACATAAAGTTCTCTGGTGTAACTCTAACCAAGTAAGTCAAAGACTTTTATGAAAAAAAAATCCAGTCTCTGAAAAAAGAAGTAGAAGAAGATATCAGAAGATGAAAAGATCTCCCATGCTCATGGCTTAGCAGGATTAACATAGTAAAAATGGCCATCCTGCAAACAAAACAAAACAAAACAAAACAAAAAAAACCAGTCTATTCAATGCAATTTCCATCAAAGTAGCAACACAATTTTGTATAGACCTTGAAAAAAATTCTTAACTTGATATGGAATGACAAGAAACCCAGAATAGCTAAAGCAGTCCTCTACAATAAAAGAAATTCTGGAGGGATCTCCATCTATGGTCTGAAGCTGTACTAAAGAGGAGCAGTAATAAAAACTGCATGGTACTAGCATAGAAACAGAATGGTGGATCAATGGAACCGAACAGAAGACCCAGAAATAAACCCACACACTTATGGACACCTGATTTTTGACAAAGATGCCAAAACCATACAATGGAAAAAAGATAGCATCTTCAACAAATGATGCTTGTCTAACTGTAGAAAAATGCAAAAAGATCCATACTTATCACCCTGCACAAAACTAAAGTCCAAGTGGATCAAAGACCTCAACATAAAATCAAACACACTAAATCGGTTAGAAGAAAAAGTGTGGAAGAACATAGAACTCATTGGCACAGGAGACATCTTCCTGAACAGAACACCAACAGCACAAGCTCTAAGAGCAACAATCAATAAATGGGACCGCATGAAACTGAAAAGCATCTGTAAAGCAAGGACACTGTTTTCAGAACAAAACTACAGCCTACAGGTTGAGAAAGGATCTCCATCAACCCTACATCTGACAGAGGGCTAATATCCAGAATATATAAAGAACTCAAGAAGTTGAAAAGCAACAAACCAAGTAATCCATTAAAAATGGGGTAAGAGCTAAACAGAGAATTCTCTGTAGAGGAATATGGGATGGTAAAGAAATACTTAAAGAAACACTTAACATCCTTAGTCATCAGGGAAATGCAAATCAAAACGACCCTGATATTTCACCTTACACCCATCAGAATGGCTGAGATCAAATCTCAAGTGACAACACATGCTAGAGAGGACATGGAGAAAGGGGAACCCTCCTCTATTGCTGCAGGGAATGTAAACTTGTACAACCACTTTGGAAATCAATCTGGCTCTTTCTCAGACAATTAGGAGTAGTGCCACCTCAAGATCTAGCTATACCACTCCTAGGCATATATCCTAAAAGATGTTCAAGTATACAACAAGGACATTTGCTCAACCATGTTTGTAAGCAGCTTTATTTCTAATAGCCAGAAGCTGGAAACAACCTAGATGTCCCTCAGTTGAGGAATGGATACAGAAATTGTGGTACACTTCCGCAATGGAATACTACTCAGCAATTAAAAACAAGGAAATCATGAAATTTGCAGGCAAATGGTAGGAACTAGAAAAGATCATCCTGAGTGAGGTATCCCAGAAGTAGAAAGACACACAGGGTACATAATCACTTGTAAATGGCTATTAGACATATAACATAGGATAATCATACTAAAATCTGTACACCTAAGGAAGCTAATCAAGAAGGAGGAACCTGGGTAAGATGCTCAATCCTTATTCAGAAAGGCAAAGGGGATGGACATTGTAAGAAGGAGAAAACAGGGAACAGGACAGGAGCTTACCAAAGAGTGCCTCTGAAAGACTCTACCCTGCAGGGTATCAAAGCAGATGCTGAGACTCATAGCCAAACTTTGGGCAGAGTGCAGGGAATCTTATGGAAGAAGGGGGAGATAGAAAGACCTGGAGAAGAAAGGACTTCCACAGGGAGAGCAAAAGAAACAAAAATTCTTGGCCCAGGGGTCCTTTCGGAGACTGATACTCCAATCAAGGACCACGTATGGAGATAACCTAGAACTCCTGCACAGATGTGGCCCACGGCAGCTCAGTGTCCAAGTGGGTTTCCTAGTAATGGGACATGAACTCAGTGACCTACTCTTTGACCACCTCCCCCTCAGGGGGGTGCAACCTTATTAGGCCACAGAGGAAGACAATGCAGCCACTCCTGATGACCTGATAGACTAGGATCAGATGGAAGGGGAGGAGGACCTCCCCTATCAGTGGAATGGGGGAGGGGCATGGCGGAGGAGAGGGGGGGAAGGGTAGAATTGGGAGGGGACGAGGGAGGGAGCTACAGGTGGGATATAAAGTGAATAAACTGTAATTAATCTAAAAATATAAAAAATACAAAAAATGAATGTAAATAATTTGATAAAATATAAATATAGTGGACTGGAGGTTTAATGTAGACAGATGAATAGAATGAACTTTGTTTACAATGATAACTCAGTACAAATTGAGTGTGGATACGTGTATGACTTCTAAATAAGGCCTTCATCATTTTTGTTTATAAGGCAGGGCCTCACTATGTAGCCTAGGCAGGGCTTAAAGTCATATAAATCCTCCTGCTGCAAGCATCCTGACTGCTAGGATTGAAAGTGGATGTCATATACCTACTTCTCATTGTTGTACCCCGTTCAAGGGACTCTAAAAGACCACCGACCACACCAGAAGCCAGAAATCATCTGCAAAAGCAAAGGGCATTTATTTTGGGCTTACACTCAGACTCCCAGCATGAACTGACACAGCAGTCAGACTCCAGGAGCCTTTAGTCTAGAAAGAAGCTGATTTTTATAAGGTTTTCAGCAAGGGAAGGGGCTTCCAGACCTGGCAGTTATATGATTAGATGAGATTTAGCAAGAGCAGGCCTGTTACCTAGTGATTGGCTAAAGGCAAGCAGGAGTAACTATTTTGGCAACCATAAGGAAAACATATAATTGTTTTAGCAACTACAAGGACAACAGTCATGTCTATCTGTTTCCTGATTGACTGGCATCAGGATGGGCACACGGTGTCTTTTGGAATGTCATGGTTTCCTGCAAGTACAAAGACGTTTTTCAGGATCTGGGCTTGAGAGGTAGGTCACTTACGAGATGGAGACTAGTACCAAGAGAGAGTCCGTTGTGTTCAGATTCTTCAGCCCCAGTTAATGCCCAGAAACTTTTTCCAGCTACCAGACATAAACCATTTGTACCATTCTGTATTCTTCTTGCACAGGTTGCACCCAATCCACAAAGCAGAAGAGTAGTTCTCACACCACCACTAATGCTAGGGTCTAAAGTTCCACTATCTCTTCTGAGATGACCATATCTCCTACTGAAAATACCAGCCTCCCAATGGCCTCTGAGCTTGTCGCCTTGGTCCCTTAGAAGTGGCTACAATACAACCACCAAATGAAAGCCATATTACAAAAGTCAGCTCAGAAACCGCCGTGCTTCTCATTTCACTCAGCAAAACCCCAGATCCTTTGGATGACTCTAAATCTTCACCTCTTGTGACCTCTGTGCTCTGTTACCTTAATAGATTCTCCTTGGGCTAATCACATCAGGCCCCCTAGCTTCCTTGCTTTCTTCAACCAGGCCTTTACATTGATTGCCCCTCTGTCTGGAAGGCTGTCAGGTAACCATGGCTACCTCTCTCTCTCTCTCTCTCTCTCTCTCTCTCTCTCTCTCTCTCTCTCTCTTTTTACTTAAATGCACTTTCTCAACAAGGCTTTCTTTGAATACCTGTACACAACAAGGACATTTGCTCAACTATGTTCATAGCTGCTTTATTTGTAATAGCCAGAACCTGGAAACAACCCAGATGTCCCTCAGTTGAGGAATGGATACAGAAATTGTGGTACTTTTACACAATGGAATACTACTCAGCAATTAAAAAGGAGGAAATCATGAAATTCGCAGGCAAATGGTGGGACCTGGAAACGA
>CM053742.1:44837277-44891790 GCA_028658305.1 Pachyuromys duprasi
CCCAGCTCATCCTTTCCCCTTAGGGCTGGCTGCAATGTCCTCCCCTGGGATCTAGCCAGTCTGTCACTCCCCGGCTTGTATGGGGGAGGGTCAAAGAGTCAGCCATCATGTTCAAGACTGAAACAGTCCCTGTTTCCCTCACTAGGGTCTTCAGTCCAACACCGAGCTATCATGGGCCCCATCTGAGCGGGGGTTCCAGGCCACATCCACACGTGGTCCTAGGTTGTAGAAACGGTCTCATACAAGACCCCTGTGCCCTGCTCAGTTTGGTCTTTGTGGAGCTCTTGTTCTCTCCAAGTCTCACCAACCTCCTCCATTTCTATCATCACTTCTCACCTTCTGCCAAAGTCTTGATCGCGAGTCTTAATATCTGCTCTGATACATCGCTACGTTGACCCCCCCCCATCTCCAGGACTTTAAACATGAACAACTGTTGGATTTTATGAAATGCTTTTTTAGCATCTAAAGTGATGATCATATGGTTGTTTTCTTTCTTTCAGTTTGTTTATACTGTGGATTACATTGATGGATTTCCATATATTGAACCAACCCTGCATACCTGGGCTGAAGCCTACTTCGTCATAGTGGGTGATATCTTTAATGTGTTCTTGTATTCACTTTGGGTGTATTTTTTGAGTATTTTTGCATCAATGTTCATAAGGGAGATTGGCCTGAAATTCTCTTTCTTTGTGGGGTGTTTGTGAGATTTAGTTATCAAGGTGACTGTGGCTTTATAGAATGAATTTAGTAGTGTATTTTGTGGAATAGTTTGAAGAGTACAGGTATTAACTCCTCTTTGAAGGTATGGACAATTAAGCACTAAAACCATCTGTCCCTGTGGGTTTATTTATTTTTATTTTTTATTTTTTGGAGAATTTTAATGACTGCTTCTATTTCCTTAGGGGATCCAGGACTATTTAATTGTTTTACCTGGTCTTAATTCAGCTTTGGCAAGTGGAATCAAGAAAACTGTCTATTTCATTTAGATTTTCAAATTTTGTGGCATATAGACTTTTGAAGTAAGACCTAAAGATTGTTTGGATTGCCTCAGTGTCTGTCATTATGACCCCCTTTTCATTTCTGTTATGTTGATTTGGGTACTGTCTCTCTGCCTATCAGTTCATTTGGCTAAGAGTTTGATTATCCTTTTCTCTCTCTCTCTCTCAAAGAACCCTCCCTTGGTCTCACTGATTCTTTGAATTATTCTTTCTTTCTAATGTATTGATTTCAGTCCTGAGTTTGATTATTTCCAGCAGTCTACTCCTCTTGGGTGTGCCTGCTTCTTTTTTTCCTAGGGCTTTCAGATGAACTTTTAAGTTGCTTGTATGAGATGTTTCGAATTTCTTTATGAAGGCACTAAGTACTATGAATTTTTCTCTTGGGATTGCTTTCATTGTGTCCCATAAGTATGGGTAAGTTGTGCATTCATTTTCATTGAATTCTAGGAAGCATTTAATTTCTTTCTTTCTTTTTTCCCTGACCCACCTGTCATTGGAAAGAGAGTTTCCATGTGTGTCTAGGTTTTTTGCTGTTTCTTTTGTTGTTGAGGTCCAGCTTTAGTCCATGGTGGTCTGATGTGATACAAGGGATTCTTTCAATCTTCTTGTATCTATCTCTTGAGGCTTGCTTTGTGATCAACTCAACTATATGGTCTCTTTTGGAGAAGGTTCCATGAGTTGCTGAGAAGAAGGTAAATTCTTTTTTGTTTGGGTGAAAAGTTCTGTAGATGTGTGCTATGTCCATTTGATTCATGACATCTGTTGTTGTCATTTTTTCTCTGTTTAGTTTCTGTTTTGTTAATCTGTATTTTGATGACAGTGGGTTATTGAAGTCTCCCACTATTAATGTATGGGGATCTATGTGTGGTTTCAGTTTTAATAATGTTTCTTTTACAAATGTGAGTGCTCTTGTATTTGGGGCATAGATGTTCAGAATTGTGGTGTCTTCTTGGTGTAGTTTTCCTTTGATGAGTATGAAATGACTTTCCCCATCTTTTTTGATTAATTTTGGTTGAAAGTCTATTTTATTAGATATTAGAATGACTATTCCTCCTTATTGGTTGGGTCTATTTGCTTGGAAAACCATCTTCCAGTCCTTTACTCTCAGATAATATTTATTTTTGTGACTTAGGTGTGTTTCTTGTATGCATCAAATTGTTGGGTCTTGTTTATGCATCCATTCTGTTAGTCTGTGTCTTTTTATTAGAGCATTGAGTCCGTTGATTTTGAGAGAGATTAATGACCAGTGGTTGTTAGATCCTTTGATTTTGATATTCGTTGTGGTAGTGTGTTTGTGTGCTTGGCTACTCATAGTTTTGCTATGGTGAGATTATTTATTTCCTGTATTTTCCTGGATGTAGTTAGCTTTCATAGGTCGTATTTTTCCTTCTAGTATCTTTTGTAAGGCTGGACTTGTGGATAGGTACTGTTTAATTTTTTTTTGTCTTTGAATATCTTGTTTTCTCCATCTATGATGATTAAGAGTTTTGTTGGGTATAGTAGTCTGGGTTGATATCTGTGTCCTCTTAGGGTCTGCATGATATCTGTCCAGGATCTTCGGCCTTTCATAGTCTCTGTTGAGAATTCAGGTGTGATTCTGATGGGTTTCCCATTATATGTTACTTGGCCTTTTTCCCTTACAGCTTTTAGTATTTTTTTTCTTTGTTCTGTATACTTACTGTTTTGATTATTATGTGGCAGGTGGATTTTTTTTCTGGTCTTATCTACTAGGTGTTCTATAGGCCTCTTGTATGCTTATAGGCCTCTCCTTTAAATTGGATAATTTTCTTCTATGATTTTGTTGACAATATTTTCTGAGCCTTGAAGATGGGAATCTTCTTTTTCCTCTATTCTGCTTATAGTTAGGTTTTGTCTTTTCATGTTGTCTTGGATTTCTTGGATGGTTTATGTCAGGAATTTTTTAGATTTAATATTTTCTTTGATGGATACATCAATTTCTTCCATGTGTCTTTAATACCTGAGATTATTTCTTCCTTCTCTTGTAGTCTGTTGGATATGCTTACCTCTGGAGTTCCTGTTTTCTTCCCTAAGATCTCCCTCTCTTTGATTTCCTGCATTTGTGTTTTCTTTAATTTTTTTATTTCTATCTTCAGATCTTGAACCATTTTTTGATTTCTTTCAAATGTCTGCTTGCATTTTTCTGCTTTTCCTTCAATTCCTTCACCTGTTTGTTTGAACATTCCTCTATTTCTTTTATTTCTTTCAGTGATTTTATTATTTTCTTTCTAATGGCCACAAACTGTTTGGCTGCATCGTCTTGAATTTCTTTATGGATGGCCATACTCTGTTTAACTTTATCTTCCTCTTTTTCTTTAAGCATTTTATGTGTTTCCTCCATTATCCTCTTCCTAAGCATAGATTTGAGGTCATCTTCTTGAATTTCACTATGTTAGGGTGACTAAAACTACTTGGCCCTGGAAAACTGGATTTTGGAGATCTCATATGGCTTTTGTTGATTGTGCTTTTATGCTGGCCTCTACCCTCCTGGCTGTCTCAGGTGTTGGCTGTTAGTTTCTGGCGCCTGCTGGAATCCTATGGTGGGTGGAATCCCCTTGGCAGGAAGATAGTTGTTCTTTAAGAAGCCCTCCTCAACTTTTTGGGTATCGTCATTGAATGGCTGGTGCTTCTCAGGGAATTACCACAGCTCACCTCAGGTGTAGGGACCTGAGTGGTAACTGTGGTCTTTGGTTGTTGGGGGGGGGGCTCTCCTCTCACCAGGAGAAGTCCTGGAGACTGCTGCCCTGCTGCTGGGCTCCTTGCTCTGAACTTAGTGAGCTGCTGCTTCTCATACACTGTGTTTGCTGGGCATAGCCCTTTTGAAGAACCAGGGAGCCCCAAGGTTTGGTCAGTTATCTAGGGAGACAGGTTGCACTTTGGATCAGCATCTGGGGGCTGATCTCATGGGTCCCAGGTGTCTGTAGGCCTGAGGTTAGAGCTCAGTGTCCCAGTACCTAAACTATATTCAGTGGCAGGTAAGTACAGCACACAGGCATGTGACTGAAGGCTAGAGCCATGAGTCTGCTGAAACCCAGGAATTTTCGGGGGGATTAACTGGGTGTCCTGAGGTCAGACCTGATGTTTCCCTCACCATGGGATTTCCTCCGGACAAAGGAGATCAAGGAGAATCACAAGTTCTAGGCAAGCCTGATCTAAGTAGAGAGTAAATGACCAGCCTGGGCTTGTGTCTGACAATTAAAAAAATAGGCTGTCAAGGCCTGTCAAGATGTCTCATTGGATAATGGTGCTTGCCTACAATATTGATGACCCAGGTTCATTGTCTGGGACTCACATGGAGAAAAGTGCCTCCTGCAAAATGTCCTCTGATCTCCAAGTGCATGCTGTGTTATTCACTCAACCATACTTCAAAGAAAGAAACAGGTGGAACATTTTTAATAAAATATATGAATGTCCCTTGGTGTTGGGGAAGTGGCTTAGGGACAGACTGTTTGGGTTCTACTCCAACACTGCAAAGTGGGGTGAATGGGGCTGAAGAGCTGGCTCTGTGCTTGAGAATGCTTATTGCTTTTGCAGTTTGGTTCCCAGCACCCATAAGGTGGCTCACAACCGGGGAATCTGATGTCTCTTCTTACCTCCAAGCAATGTACATGCTTGGGGCACAAACACCTAGTCAAAACCATGCATATAGATAAAATAAAATAAATAAATATTTTAAGAGTGGAGGGAAGGAGTATTGGCCATATACCTGTGAGAATTGTTGCTAAGCTTGTTATTTTGTGACATCACTCCTCCATCTCCTTGTTTCCTATGCTGTCTCCCTCCAGCTCAGAGGACTTCATTTAACATGTTCTGCTTATTATCCATCTTTATTCAGATGTTGCTTTTCCATTAACATTTAGAGTACAATTTTCAAGTTTTCTCTATTGGAGGACATGCTGCTTTGAATCTGACTCTTAATAGCTATTGACTTCAGTTTCATATTTCTTTTGAAATGGCTGAATGCATCTCAGAATTTATGCTTATTTTTCCTTCTGGTCCTCCCAGTACTTCCAATGAATAGCTTGAAAACATGGGGCCTGAGATCATGCCAAATGCAAAACATCACATGGGCATATATCATTATATATATATGTCACAGTCACACATATTTGGTCACTGTGACAGACTTGGAGGAAAGGATTAATTAATTAGTATTGTAAGTGATGAAAATATTCTACACATGTATGTACATATATAAGCACATATAAAATTTATCTGTTTATATACATGTACATAGTGTATGCTTCCCATCACTATAATAGTTTTTATATTTTTACTAGATACATACATATCCATAAGTAATATAAAACATTGCTCACCTTCTAAAATGAATGGTCAAGTATCACTTCCCCCTTTGTTGTTTTTCTGCCATGGAGCTCTCTGTCACCTGGTCTGTTAGAACTGTTAATCAGCAACCTTTCCTAAGTCCTCATTGTATGAGCTTGTCATTGTTCCTCTTCCTCCTCTCCTTCTGGAATCGCTTTTCTGCTCAATGCTTTACTTGCTTGGCCGCTGGGACACATGAGACATTGTTGCTCAGGGGAAATGACCTGATTTGTCACTCAGTCTTTGCAAGCCAGTTTTCTGTCCTGACCTCCAGCATGACACATCTTGGTGTGCATCTGTGCTCTATTATTTCTTGAAGCTTATCATGTCTGAATTCTAGCTCACCATCCTCCATGAAGCCAGTTTATGAGCATCCCTCTGTATCACTGATATCAGCACCAGATATACACCCTGAGTCATCCCTGATTCCTGTCCTGACTGCACACCCACATTATATCAATCATTTCCCCTTGTTGATTCTTTTTTTTTTAATTTTTTAGGTTCAAGGAATATTTAAGACACATGGAGGACAGAATGAATCCCAGTTACAGTACCATTCAGTCTTGATAATAAGTATTATCAAGACATGTGAAGTCCTCTTTCTTAATCCCTTTAGCTTCTCCATCATCTCAGAAAGAATTGTTTTCTCCTTTTTTCACTCCTCCTTTCCTTTGGTCTTCCCTTTCCTCCCTTCCTTCTTGTCTCCCTCCCTTCCATCTTCTTTTTTTCCTTCGTCCTTTCTTTCTGCTTCTTTCTTTCCACTCTTTCGTTATTTTGAGGGAACATCTCAGCCCAGGTTGGCTCCAAACTTGATTTTTTTTCCTTGCTTCAACCTTCAACCTATAGTGCTGGAACTATAGGATTATGGCACTTTGCCTGCCTCAGAGGAAACCAGTACCTAATGTCTATTTCCTAAGCAAGATTTTATACTTTTACTACTTATGCATTTATCCAAATAGCATACATAGTATTGCTTTGCGCATTTAAAAAAGTAGGGAGTTATTTAATGTGTGTGAGTGTTTTGCTTGTATGTGTGTGAATGTTTTGTATATATGTACTCCACAACCATGCCTGGTGTTGAAGGAAGTCAGAGGAAGGCATCAGATCCCCTGGAACTGGAGTTACTCTATGATTGTGAGCCACAATGTGGGTGCTAAGAATCAAACCTGAATCCTCTGCAAGAGCAACAGGTGCCCTTAATCATTGAGCCACCTCTCCAGGGTCTCCCTGTGCATTTTCTGTTTTGCATAGCTTATTTGGCATAGCATTCTATAACATGTGCTTGGAATTTCACATAATAACTTGTTTGACCAGTGCAAAACATGGCCTTGTGCATGTTATGCAGGTGCTCTACCACTGAGCACTTCCCATACTCTTCATAAGGACTTCGAGTTTCACATAACGTGTAACTTATCCTGGGGAGAGAGAAACAAATGTGTCATAGCACTAATGACAGAACAACTCTCTAAGCTTCTTAAGCCTCCTAAGTTTCATTAGATTCCTGGCTTATGAACCTCTAGTCCTCCCTTCCAAGGGCAAATATTTCATCTCAGAGAAATATCATAAATGATTAATGAGTTAACATTTGCATACAGTTTGTTCTTTTGGACTTCATTTCAATCTAGTTACTTTTCTGCTGTTGTTGTAAGATACTTGGCCAAATCTGACTTAGGGGTGGAAAAAATTTACCTCATCTTACAGGCCAAAGTTCATCATTGAGAAAAGTCAGGCCAGGAACACAAATAGGAACTTGAAGTAGAAACCATGGCGAAATGCTTAGCCAGCTTCATTATATAACCCAGGGCTGCCTGCCCAGGGAATAATGCTGCCCATAGCCTAAGAGGTCAATCAGACTTATCTTCTTGGGGTCTGTGCATTGTAGTATGTCTATCCCATACTATATGACTAAAATCCGCTTATAAGTGAGTACATACTATGTGTGTCTTATTTGGGCCTGGGTTACCTCACTAAGTACAATCTTTTCCAGTTCCGTTCATTTGCCTCCAGATTTCATGATTTATTTATTTTTTCTAATAGCTGAGTAGTATTCCATTGTGTAAATGTACCACAATTTCTGTATCCATTTGGTTGAGGGATATCAAGCTTGTTTCCAGGGTAGGCTCCTGGGAGAATATGGGTGTGCCTCTAGCTGAGACTCTCAATAGGAGGGAACATGAAGACTGAAGTGACCACCTCCTAGCCAGGCAGGACTAGTGGAAGGAGGGGAACAACAACCCACTGACAAAACCTGTGGTCCAAACATTACCCTGACTACAAGAAATCCAGGGATAACAAGGGAACAAAAATTGAGGGAATGCTCAACCAATAATTAGCCCAACCTGAGACCCACCCCACTGTAGAGAGCCAGCCCCTGGCACTATTAATGATTGTCTGCTATGCTTGCAGACAGGAGCCTAACTTGACTGTCCTATGGTAGGCTCCAGTCAATATCAGATTAAAACAGATGCTGGGACTTGCATCCAAGTGTTGGGCAGAACCCTGGGAGGTCCTGTGGAAGTGTTGGGGAAAGATGGAAGGACCTGGAGGGGACAAGAACCCTCACAAGAAGACCAACAGACAATTAACTCAGACCTATGGGGGCTTTCAGAGACTGAGACATCAACTAAGGAGCGTGCATGATCTGGACCTAGGCCCCCTGCACACATGTAGCCGATGGACAGCTTGGTCTTCATATGGGGTGTACTGAAAGTGGAAGGAGGAGCTTTTTCTAACCTGGACTCTATTGCTTGTTTTTGATAACTTCCCCCTGGCAGGGCTGTCTTACCTGGCCTCAGGGGATGAGGCTATGAGCAGTCCTGATGTGTCTTGATGTGCTGTGCAAGGTTAATATGGGGAGGACTCCCCTTTTCTTGGATGAAAGGGAGAGGGGAAGTGGAAAGTCGGGGGAATTGGGAAGATGGGAGGGAGGAGGCACCCTCAGGATGCAAAGTAAACAAAATAATATAAAATAAAAATAATTACCTAATGGTAGCCAGGCAAAGTGGTACACACTCACAATCCCAGCACTCGGGAGGCAGAGGCAGCTGAATCTCTGAGTTCCAGGCCAGCCTGGTCTACAGAGTGGTCCAGGACATCCAAGGCTACACAAAGAAAGCCTGCCTTAAAAACAAACAAACAAACAAACAAACCAAAACAAACAGAAAAACACCTTATGGTGAGAACATAATATAGTAGATATTCCTTTGTTTTTATTTTTTCCTTTGAGGTAGAGTTTGGCTGCATAGCCTGTGATGGCTTGTGTCTATCTGGTCTTGGCTATCCTCAATCTCTTCCTGCCTCGGCTTCCCCAGTGCTGGAATTAGAATTATATGCCACCATACCCAGTGAGAAAATATTTTTATCCTTTCATAGATATTTAAATAGGACTTATGAATTTGGCGTATGGAATGTGCTGGCTAGTTGTATGTCAACTTGACACAAGCTAAAGTCATTTGGGAAGAAGGAATCTCAGTTGAGAAAATGCCTCTACCTGATTGGCCTGTAGGCAAGCCTGTAAAATATTTTCTTAATTAGTGATTGAGTGGGAGGGCCTAGCCCATTGTGGGTGGTTCCATCCCTGGGCTGCAGTCCTGGGTTCTAAAAGAAAGCAGGCTGAACAAGCTGTGTGGAGCAAGCCTGTAAGCAGCACTCCTCCACAGCATCACCTCTTGTCTCCAGGTTCCTGTCCTGTTTGAATTCCTGTCTTGAGTTCCTTTGATGATGAGCATTAAACCATATAAACCCTTTTCCCCCCAAGTTACTTTTAAGTCATGGCATTTTATCACAACAATACTAACCCTAACTAAGACAATCAGGCTGAGTATACCTACTTTAAACAATGGAATACTTTCCTCTGCCCCTTTAAAGATCAGACCATCACACTTTGACAGTTTCTATATAAATTTATTACTCACAGAAGGAGATGCAAGTGTCAGAGGGTCAGTCTTGCCTAAACTGGTCTTGCTTGCATGCACAATAAGGCAAACTGTGTCCTTGGGGTGAACTTTTAGGGCGAATCCCCTATTTGCCACCTTATGTCCTTATGCATGCCACCTTATGCATGCATAATCAGGCATGCATATTATAAAAATTAGATGCATTGTTGGAAGGAATATGTATAGTGAACATAGTCTTACATAATCAGAATCTATTAACCAAAATAGAGAATCACTCACACTACACCCGCTATCAATCAAACTCCTCCTTTTGAACTCCATAGGAGGAAACACTAGCAATAATCAAACTGCTGGGCCCATTGAGTATTTCCACTCCTGTGCTGGCTTCAGCTGCTACTCCATGTCCTACCTGTTAAAATCTTTTAAATATTCAGCTTTCTTTGCTATGACTAAAGTTTTCTCACTACTTTGCAGTCTGTGTGAGCTTGTATTTCATTCTTGAATAAGAGCCTGGAAACACTCAATTCAAATCCTGACTTCCAACCAGAAGAACATTTGGTAGCAAAACTAAAATTTAATAATTATTTGGGTTACCTAAATGTCAGGTATGATTCTTTGGGGATGTACAGAGAAGGTTTGTTGTTGTTATTGTTTTTGTTTATTTGATCAGTCTCAAGACCTGGGTGGCTTTGAAGTTGAAGCAATTGTGTCTCAGCTTTCCCAATGTTGAGATAACTGGTCTACAGTGCTACACACGTCATGAAGAGAGAACTTTTTGCTTTATTGAGTTATAAACTCAAGGATATAGAGTGGGAATCCTGCTATTACTGGCACATGTTGGTTTTAAGTCACACAGAGAAATGCTACAGAAGGAATTGAAAGAACTCCATGCTGTCAGGTCATGGAAGAGGGAAAGAAACAACATGGAGAAATATTTTGAGAAAAGAAATCCTTTCGGTTATTCAATGAATCCTACCAGAATACTTGGTTAACAGCTTAGAAAAAAAGTATTTTTTTCTTTATCATTCTTCTCCACATACTTTAAACAGAAAAAATCAAACATAATAAGCTAGAAGAAAATATAATGAATCTGATGTCCAGACATGGGAAAACTGTTGTAAGTATAGGGCAAGGAGTACAAGATGTGGTCATATTAATCAGTGGGATAAAGATCTGTAAAAGCAAAAACAAAACAAACAAACAAAACCTCCAAAAACAAGCATCAAAAAAAAAAAAGAAAGAAAAAGAAAATCTACCAAAAGTAGCCTATGGGCCAGCAAGATAAGATAAAGGCACTTTGTACAAAAAAGCCTGATGATCTCAGCTTAAATCTCCATACCCACATCTGACTTCCACATGTGTGTCCCATGCTCAATACACACAAAACTCACAAATAGATAGATGTAATAATAATATTTTTGTTCTACTTATATGTAAAAACAATTTCTTATTTATCTGAAATAAGAATCATTAGAGGGTCCTTTTGCTTGTTTTTTGTTTGTTTGTTCTAGACAGGGTTTCTCTTTGTAACCCTGGCTGTCCTGGAACTCACTCTGTAGACCAGGCTGGCCTCAAACTCAGAGAGTTCGCCTGCCTCTGCCTCCCAAGTACTGGGATTACAGGCCTGAGCCACTACTGCCCCACAATCAGAGTTAAGGACATAAAAATGCTGTAATGTTAAATGATGAAATTGAGATAAAAGTGTGTGTTATGATCCATTATGTAAATTAAGCCAGATAAAAATCTGAAAGACAATATGACAAAAATAAGTTTCGCTGGGTTCTCAGCCTATGCTTTCTTGTTTTTCCTCCTGTTTGTTGGTAAATAAGAATCACTCTTGTAGCCACCAAAAGCAAACAAATGAATAAACAAAAAAGCCAACACTCCAGCAGTACCACCAAATAAATAAATAAATAGCTTTTGCTCCAGTCATATTGAATGATCTATACCACACCAGACTTTTCAATTGTGCAAACCCGTGGTGACTTTTCCAGGGATGGGAATTACAGAAGCACAACAGAATTGTAGAGATTTCTCAAAATAAACCAGCGCACAGAAGAGCAAAAACTTGTCCTCTCTGCTACTTTCTGTTTCACTCATAAAAGAATCCTTTTGGCTTGGGATACGGCTTATCAGGACATATACCTGCTGCCAAGCCTAATGCCCTGAGTTCAATCCCCAGGACCCACACTAGTGAAAGGAATGAACTGACTCCTGAAAGTTATCCTCTACCTTTCACATGCATACCATAGCACATGTATACTCACTCTTACACAAGACAAATGAATAAATGTAAAAGAAAATGGGTTTTTGGAGGAGTACTCCAAGTCCCTTACAGTAATGTTTCTTTTTTTTTTTTTTTTTGACTGTGAATGTTTGCTTTCTACTTCTTAAAGTGTCTTCAGTTCCTTGTGGCATCTCTTTTAGGAATCTGTCTTACATAAGGTGTACCCATGAAGATAAAAATTCAATAAACTGGTCAATAACATAAACAATTCTTTTACATAAATCCTGCTTGCCAAATGGAAATAAATGAGCCCAGCAAAGGGTTGGACAGGTGGAAGGAAGTGTCATATGTAAGGGGCACCTTTCAGGACTGCTGATTTTATTAGACAACAATTAATTTTAAGTGGTAATTTTATATTAAACTTGGAAGTTGGGTGGTTGTAGCTCATTGATAGACTACATGACACAAAGTCAGGCTCTGGGTTTAATCCTCAGCATCAGAGATACAAACAAAATCCCACCAAAACTTGGCGATACTGTGGAATAGAAAGTGAACTTTGAATAGATTTTGTAAATAAAACCTGAAACTTCAACAAAATTTTGTGCTTGCAGCAGTAGTGGTACACCTATCTTTGAGATACTTCTGGGGTAGTCATAGGCAGGCATTCAAAATTTTTTTTTCCTGAAACTTAACAACTAGCTTCTTCATTTGAGCATCTCTGATTGCTTAGAGTTCCTGAGAGGCTGGCTGATAAGGAGAGCCATTTTATTTATCAAGTAAAGATTCATTCAGTGTAACTAAGGAAATGAGCAGCAGTGATTTCTTTTTCCACATCAAAACTTGTGTAACTATTTTTTTTTTTTTTGCCTTTGCCTACATGGTTGGTGTCCTGGAGTTTTTTGGGGAAAGAGTGGATAATCTGTTTCTACTTGACTTTACTTAAGTATGGCAGAAATCAAGTGTCAGCATCAGGACCCTACCTGTCCAGGCATTCCAGATGCAGTCTGTTGTTGTAGAGCCAGACCTATCCCAGCTTGTAGGTTCTCCTTTCAGAATCTCTTAAGCAAGGTTTGGCCTGTTTGTAATATTTTCTTCCAAATTTCCACAGTGACCCCTACTCTACAAAATGATTTTGGATCATTCCTGATAGAACTGCAAAGCACAAAGCCTCCAGACAGAGGAGTAGGTGATGTAGTACTCCAACACAAACAAAAAGAAAATCTAAAAGTTCAGAGCCAACCTGGAAAACCTTGTGAGCTTATCTCAAGACAGAAAAACCAAACAGAGAAATTCAAAATAACCCATAAGCTTCAAGAATATGATTTTTATAAAAGCCACATGTATCCTTTGCCAAGATCCACAAGTTTTTTAAACCACTAAAACTCATTCATACCTGCATTTTCTCCCTCAATCATTATAGCTATCCACATTTGTGTGAACCGCTTGCATGTTCCATTAATTATGGACCTCAAATACCTTAATGAATATTTTCTAAGAAGAATGTTCTTCTAAGTAACCACAGTAACAATCCCCTTCAGTTTAATGTTGATGCAATGATTTAATCCAATCAAATTTCCATATTCCAATTTTTTCTAGTTACCCAATTTAGTGTCCATTACAGCATTGTCCCCCTCATGATTTACAGGATCCAGGCTAGGATCAGGAAACCCTATAATTGTTATGTTGCTTTAATCTTCTTTAATCTGGACACACTTTTGCAGATTTGTCTTTCATGACATTGCTATTTCCCTACCCTATAGAATGTTCTTTGCTTCAAATTTTTGTTAGCATCTCATGATTAGATTACATGATTAGATTACGTGAATTGAATTTAAGTGCCTCACATATGCTATGCAAACTTTCTGCCTAGACTAACATGTATTCCCAACATTTTATATTATGGGCTTTTTTTGAGGCACAGACTCAATCTTGCGATTCTCCTGCCTCAGCTTCCCAGGTGTTGAGATTAAAGGCTTGCACCACGATACCTGGCTATTTAATTTATTACACAAATGTTGTCAGAGCGGTCTCAGGTTCCCAAACTGAAAGACAAGTCATCCATCTGCTTCTTATTGGTGATGTTAACTTTAACCATTTGATCAGATGACATTTGCACTGGTCACTATTTACTGTTTACTATGTAATTATCATAATAAATATGATTATGACAGAGTAGGATTTATTATTCAGTCCTTAAAATTTTAATGTAATTTAATTTTTGTATATTTGTGTGTGTGTGTGTGCATGAGAGTAAATGTGGAGATCAGAGGCGTGTTGCAGAGGTTGTGGGGTGTTGGTTCTTGCCTTCTATTTGTTTGAGTGAGAATCTGTTGCGTGGGCCTGTAGTGAGAATTTTTGGTTTCTTTAAAAACACAGAAATGTCTGTAATTTAAAAAGAGTATCAATAATAGTGTCAGGAGTTGGTTCTCTTCCATAGGGTGGGTCTCAAGTTGGGCCAGTCATTGGTTGGCCTTTCCCTCAATCTCTGCTCCATCTTTAACCTTACACTTCTTGTTGGCAAAGCAAATTTGGGTCGAAGGTTTTATGGGTAGTTTGGCGCTCCCCTCCCTCCACTAGAAGTTCCACCTTGATAAAGGAAGTAGCCTCTTCAGTATCCACATGTCCCTATGCTAGGAATCTCATCTAGGGTCACCCACATAGACTCCCAAGAACCTCCCAGTCTCAGAGATTCCCCCTACACCGATTTCCATTGTCTCTAACAGTCCTCCTCCCCACTCTTCTCACATTTGATCCCCACCTCTGTTCCCCTTCCCACCCCCTCTTCCACCCAGTTCCCTCCCTCCATCTACCTCAGATGTCTATTTTATTTCCCTTTCTGAGTGAGATTCAAACATCCTTCCTTGGGCCCTACTAGTTACTTAGATTCTCTGGGTCTGTAGATTGTAGTATGTTTATGTACTATATGGCTAATATCCACTTATAAGTGAGTATATACCATGTGTGTCTTTCTGCTTCTGCATTACCTCATTCAAGATGATATTTTCTAGTTCCCACCATTTGCCTGCAAATTTCATGATTTCCTTGTTTTTAATTGCTGGGTAGTATTCCATTGTGTAAATGTACTACAATTTCTTTATCCATTCTTTAGCTGAGGGGGGCCTAGGTTTTTTTCCACTTTATGGCTATTATGAATAATAGTTGAGAAAATGTCCTTGTGGTATGGTGGTGCATCTTTTGGGTATATTCCCAGGAGTTGTATACCTGAGAAACTGCCAGATTGATTTCCAAAGGGGGTGTGAGGGTGTGACTGGGAGAAGAGAAGGGAAGATCTTGAGATCAGGCTGTAAAGTGATTAAATACATAAATTAATAAAAATCCTCACAGAAATGTCATGGAAATATGTTTTTGTTTTAATCCCAGGTGTGGGATATGGGACTGCTTCAGATTTCCCATGGCAGCCTGTGCTGAAGCAGGGGTGTGATTATTTTATGTTTGAAATTCTGGGGACCCTTGAGAGGATACATAAATATGGCAGCAGCTGCTTCTCCTGCTGCTGCCCCTGTTGCTGGTTGCAGTTTGTTGCTGTTTGCTGAATTTCTGGTTGTTGGTTGCCAAGGAACTCTGTGCCCCTAATCAGCAGAAAGTAGTCTAACAGTAATGACACCCCCTTCCCCATCTATTCTTCTTTTTCTCCCACCTAATGTTGGGGGCTTGGAAGGTATAAGGATGGTGCAGGGAAGTAGGAAAAAGAACCCAATAAAACAGCCAAAAGCCCAGCTACATGTACCAGACTAATTGGTCTGTAGTGTAGATTGTAGTATTGCTTCTGGGTGTTCTTGTCTCTGCCTGCCATATTGGTGGAGGAGCATTTGGGTAGGAGATATGTGCTACTTGGCCTGGCTTTTGAGGTTTTCTAAAAAATATTTTATTTTATGTATGCCAGTGTTTTCCCTACATGTATGTCTGTATACCATGTGCATAGCTGGTGACTGGGGAGGCCAGAAGAGAGCATCAAATTCCCTGGAACTGGAATTACAGATGTTTGTGAGCTATCTGTCTGTGTTTGGAATTAAACCCAGGTTCTCTGCCAGACCAGCAAGTACTCTTAGCTGCTGAGCCATTTCTTAGCTCTTTGGCTTACTTGGGATCTGGGCATCTGAGATCAGGAGTTCCTTACACTTGTGCTTCAAGCACTTTCTCCATCTTCCCAACCTTCCCAACCCATGTAGTACAATATTTATAAAGAAGTGTATTCTTCTCTGAATCAGTATTTATCATGATGGTCACAGAATGCTGGCTTTCCAATTCTACCATTTCCTCCATACTCAACAATGAATCTTTTTGTAAGCAAGATCCCCTTACCTCATTTTATTTGCTGATCTGGATATTATTAGTATGGACTTGTGTGTGTGTGTGTGTGTGTGTGTGTGTGTGTGTGTGTGTATTCTAGCCTATGACACCTTCAAGATGATTCATATCCTTGTTTTCTATTCCCACCACTTATTTTTATGCCTTTTAATTTCTGGACCAACAATATATTCTCCCTGTGCCTATCTTACCACATACTGAAATCAGCTAATTACTTCTGGTGTCATATGATCCTTTGACTCCAGCTCATAGTTTTCTTTCCTTCCTTCCTTTCTCCTTTCTTTCTTTCTTTCTTTCTTTCTTTCTTTCTTTCTTTCTTTCTTTCTTTCTTTCTTTCCTCCTTTCTTTTTTGGACAGGGTCTCTATTATGTAGCTCTGGTTGTCCTGAAATTCACTGTATACCAGGTTAACCTCGAACTCACAGAGATATGCCTGCCTCTGCCTCCCAAGTGTTAGGGTTAAAGGTATGCTCCACTACCACTGGGCTAGTTCTTATTAGGTAACTGGGCATTAGCCTTACAAACACCAACATTATGTTTCCTGTATTTCATTAAAAACTGCTTCCCTGGAAATGCAAAGTATTTTTCCAGAGAGTAATGGGAAACAATAGTGATTAGATGTTCAGAGTACCAGAAATTTCTGTGCTCATCAAATGGGGAGCCATGAAGTTTCTGATAGGAATTTTCAATTGTGAATTCTAATAAAGAGAATGGGAAGTCCACATAGGTGTCAAGCCTTAATAAAGACTGGATTTATGGATTAATTGGTTGAAAACATTTCATATGTGTGTGTATGTATGTTTTCTACATATTTATTTAAAGGAAAATTATGTAGAACACTTCCCTCATATTTTCTTTGTTAATACAGGATCATAGATTAATACAAATAAAAACCAACAGAAATCAGACATCTCAGTTTCATTTTTGTCTTCCATGTAGCGTTAGTTTCTTCGTTTTACCTTTTTTTTTTCCCTTCTGAGACTGACTGCAAAGAATACAAGAATTCGGTTTGAGCTTCATCTGCTTGCCCTGGCCACCCTCTAGTGGAAGTGAACTGAAATTAGGCAGAGGCTCATAAACAGCAGAGAAATAGGGAAAATCAGGTCCTCAACCTGTGAATCACGGACTCCAAAAGACCCTTGGAAAACAGATATTTACATTAAGATTCATAACAGTAGCAAAATGACAGTTATGAAGTAGCAAAAAAAATTTATTGTTGAGGGTCACCACAACATGAGGAACAGTATGAATGAGTCACAGCATTAGGAAGGTTAAGAACCAATGAATTAGGAGAATCAGGCAGTGGGGCCCAGCAGTTAGAGCTTGGAAAACTTGAATGGGACCTAAATGTATGGAAAACGTTAAGGTGGGGGGTAGCCAAGATTCAAGATATCATCAAAGGTCTCCTCCTTGCTTTGCTATACTACCAACCTTTAAGGATGCAGCTAGAACACTCTCCTTTGTTGAACTCTTGTAGTGGGATGCCATCCTTTCAAGAAAATCTTGCTGCAGGCTTCTGAGGACATCTTGCAGAGGGGTACTCTGTTTTATGAGGTTTTACAATAGAACCAGCAGCCATACTATGATGACCTCCTCCAATGATAATAACTTTCACAGGGGCTTCCCTGTTTGGTGATGTCTTTATTGCAGACACAATAGCCTTTTTTTGATGACAATAGCAGCAGAGCAAGGTAGCATCCCCATCATGTCTTAAATGAGGGCTCCCACCCTACCTGGATGACATGTAGCAACAGAATTAGTTTTTGATGACGTCTTTCAGGGGAGCCTGCTCTGATGAGGACTTGCAGAGAGTTCACCCTATTTGATGATGTCTTGTAGCAAAGCCACCTGCCAGTCTCTGATGACTTCTTAAGGCTGGCCTGGCTTCCTCTGATGGCATTTGTCCTTTTTGATGATGCCTTGCAACAGAGCCGGCTGCCGTCCTTAGATGATGTTTTACAGTGGTGACACTTGCCATTGATGACGTCTTACAATAGGTCACCCTTTTTGTTGATGAAGTGCTGCTGAGTCACTCACCCTCCTTTAGTAACATCTTGCAAAGTGACCACACTCCCTCCTTTGAAGACAACTTCAGATAAGGTGGCAGATGCTCTCCTTCAATGACTTCTTGCACGTGGTGGTGGTGGGGAGCTTTGATGATCTCTTGAAGCTTGATCTCAGTCCCCTTAATTTGATCACAAAATTGGGACTTCACCTCCCTTTGATTTCCATATTTCTTATGTGTTTGGTTTTTGCCTATTCAATTTAGTTTTCCAGAAGTCCAGCCTAACTGTCCCAGACCAATGCCCCCAACACCTGAAATAAATGCTTATTAAATTTTGTTTATATTTGATCCATGTGTATATTCAGAAACTCATTTTCAGGAATGGGGTGGGCAATCAATAGTTAGTCCAAACGTACAAAATACTATAATATCATCCAATCCACATTTTATTTCCTGTTTGGTTTTTCTGAGACAAGATCTCACTATGTAGGGCAGGTGGGCTGTTCCTTAAACTCACAACCTCCTCACCTTGGGACCCTAAGTGCTGGGATTCAGATATGTAGTATCAGGACTAACTCAATTATTTTTAAGATTGGTGAAGGAAGAAATGATTAACAAAAATTGTCATCCAGACAGATGCAAATCAATGGAGATGGTCTCAACCCAACTGATAGCATTGGAAATTCAGAAGAATTTGTGTATATGTCTGAATACATGATGTAGATGTATGACTATTTCAGGTTTAAAGCATGTGGACCTTCCAGTTGTCAATTTAGAAGGAAGTGTTTTAAAACAGCCTATTTAAATAGACTTGACATGCCTTTTACAATTATTAGAGAACTTCATAAATATATAATGAAATGTGTCTATCCTCCATTTGCCTCTCCCTGTTTCCAATATTACCTTACAATACCTCCCCCTCCTAACTTCGTGTCTTTTTTGATAACCCATAAATTCCAGTTAATACTGCCCACATGTGCATGGATGTGGGGACCATCCACTGGAGCACGGAAAACCTACAAGGGATGACACCTTCAGAGAGCAGAGATTCTCCCTCCCCCAACAACTATTAATTGCCAGTAGCTCCTCAGTTATGAGGTGGGATCATGTACAAGGGCATTTTGGCTGGCTTGATCTTGTGCAGGTCTTATGTGGGTAACCAAAACTGGTGTGACTTCATGAGTGTAATAGCCATGACAAATTGAGCAGATTGTGGTTCCTGTGTATCACCAATAGTGATTTCTAAATAACTTAATATCCAGTTGTTGGTATATGAATGTACCAAACACTTCATCTTTCTTGGTGATTTATACTTTGATTTTGTAGTATAAGACATCACATTGTTTTAACAGGTCTGTGTTTAGCAACAGTAACAGCAGTTTTCCACTGTGCCACACTGGGTCCTTTTCCTGATCATTGATTCATCTTCAAAGGAATACTGTGAGGGAATCACCAACCAGCTGCTACAACTCTGGTCCAGGCCATTGCCATTTCTTACCTAGATTACTGTTCAGTCTTTGCTCTTAACTCTCTCTCTCTCTCTCTCTCTCTCTCTCTCTCTCTCTCTCTCTCATTTATTCACTTGATATCCTGATTGGTGGTCTCCTCCTCTCCTCCCAGTTGTCCTTTCCACAACCCTTCCCCCATTCTTCCCTCTCCTTCTCCTCGGAGAAGGGGGAGATCCCCCATGGATACCAATCCACCCTGGCACGTTAAGTCACTGCAGAACTAAGCATATCTTTTCCCACTGAGACCAGACAATGTAGCCCAGTTAGGGGAATGAGATCCAAAGGAGGCATCAGAGTCAAAGAGGGCCCCACTCCAGTTATTGGGGGCTCACATGAAGACCAAGCTGCACATCTCTACATATATGCAGGGGGCCTAGGACCACTTAATGCATGTTCTCTTAACCCTCTTTAAAAATTATTTTTGTTATTTTGAAATGTGTGTGTGTGCCTGAATGTGTGCGCATGTGCATGCATGTGTGTATACTCCGAGTGCAGTTGCCTAAAGAGGCCAGAAGAGTTGTATCCGTCTGGATCTGGAGTTACAGGCAATTGTGGAACTTAGCCCTCTTGAACCATCTCTACCCACTCACTCCCCTTTCCACATTGTAGCCTGTTGTTGTGAAAACTATGTCCCAATGGCCAACAGCTCTTCTGTGACTCAGCCACAGCTCACCTTTCCTCAGCCCCCCTTATCTTTTAAGTTCTGCCTTAGGATGTGTCCTTCAAAATAGTTTCTGACCCTTAAAATAAAAACATGGACTTCTTGGTATCGAACCTCTGTCTTATATTTACTAGGGAAGTACTCTACCGTTGAGCTATATTCACAGTCTCTTCTGATAAATTTTAAAATGCACACCTGAATGTTTATAACACAAATGAAAATATCAGAGGGTGGGATTCCGGAATTTTCTAAGCATCATGAAAGAAATATTACATTATCTTTAGTAGAATCCTAACAGCAGTATAATACTTTCTCACTTCTTAAACAGCCTTATGAAAACATATTTCACATGCAAGATACTACAGCAATTTCACCACTACCATCATTCCTTTCAAAAACACTAATGAGCACCTTTGCAACAGTTGACAAATGCCTGTCCTTTCCTTTATTTTGAACATAGAGCCTGTTCCTCTTCTCCCTGAGATTTCTTTACCCTAATGCAAATTATTTTCATTCTTGAAAATGTTCTTATTGAATATTCTTTAAGACTTCTTTGGAGAAATGTATGTTACACTTGAAATGATTCCCTGTGGCTATAATACTCTAGCTTTGTCCTGAATTGAATTAGCTTTACAAGTGATATTGTTATATCCTTGCCATGAATGTCAACAATTTCTTTTTTGTAATTTTATTTTTTATATTTTTTACAATTTATTCACTTTATATCCTGATTTTAGGCCCCTCCCTAATCTCCTCCCAGTCCCACCCTCCTCCATCTTCCCTCCCCCATCTCCCTCCTCTAGTCCCCAGGAGCTCCATTAGACCAACAAAACAAAACAAAACAAAAAAATCTGATCCCAGGAGGAACTGCATAGACTATGCGTAAAGAAGACCTAGACGCCCCTCTCAGATGTAACCTACAGGCATATCATTCTCCATGTGGGTTCCTTAGTAAGGGGAGCAGGGGCAGTCTCAGACATGAACTTGCTTGCCTGCTACTTGAACACTGTTCCCTGGTAGGGTGACCTGGCCAGCCCTCAGAAGAAGAGGATCCAGGTAATCCTGATGGGACCTGATAGGCTAGGGTCAACAATTTCTTTTTTAATTAAAGGTTTATTTATTTACTTTATGTACATGAATGTTCTCTCTGCATGTACACCTGCATGCCAGAAGAAGGCATCAGATCCCAGTAAAAATGGTTTTGAGCCATCTTATGGTTTCTGGGAATTGAACTCAGGACCTTTGGAAGAGAAGTCAGTGTTCTTAACCCCTGAGCCACCTCTCCAGGCCCCGAATATCAACAATTTGAATAATTAATGGGAGTAAGAAATCAACTTTCATTGGAAATTCAGTTCTAAGTGACATATGCAAACCATTTTTAATCAATTCATATTTCTGTTGACCCCTCTTTCTCACTGATAGATGTAAACCTGGAGGAATGTATTTGCAAATTTAAGTAGATAAAAATGGAAATTTTGTTATAGCAATGTTTTTATTTTATTGAACTCTAAGTTATATAAAACAGGTGTCAAAGTTATTTTAAATGATTAGCTGGAAATTAGATATTCATTCAATTTTGCTGAAAACAATAAATAAGACACCTGCCTATGGAGGGAAGGACGGAGGGAGTATTTTCAGTATTTTCATTTGTCCCTCAACCTTCTCTCCCTGTTATCTTCTGCAATCATGTGCCATACTGAATTGTGGGGATGGCTGAGAACTATACTTTTGTTTTGTCAAGGAAGATGGTCAACCATGAAAGGGGAAGAGAGAGAGATTCTACATGCTGTTTGCTTTCTGGAGCAGACAGACTTTGGGAAATCTGAGGCCATGGAAGAATGAGCTGGAAATTGATGCCTTTAAAGCTATTTGTTCATGAAGATGCCATGCCTCCTCAGAAGAATATGTACCCATTGTTTTTAGCTGCTTCAATCCAGGGGTTCTCGAATTTAGGTGCTTGTCAGGTTTCTTGGAAAAGGTATATACATTCCATACCCTGTTTCCATGCATTCTGAGTCCATAGATCTGTTATTAGGCTCAGAACTCTACATTCTAAGCCTTCTTCTTCGCCTATCCTCTACAGCTTGTCTGTGCTGTGATAGCTTGAGTTAAATATAAAATAGGTGAAAGCATGTACACAGTCCCAACTACCTGAGGTCAATTTTCTTAGCTCAGGACCCATGAAAAGTCTCCAAATGAAACTAAAGTGGCTGCCTAATTGGGTCAATGGTACTTCATGTTGGTTACTGACCCAATGAACACCTAAATAGTGCCTTCTTGCACTATTCCCAACTTTTCTCTTCCTATCTGGCAGAGAGAGAGGTTCTCCATGATTGCTCATATGGAGTCATTAGTCCAAAGGATGAGTGTTATCTGTCTTTAAATAATGACTGTGTGCAGTGCTGTGCAAGCTGGCTGGTGAAATTTTCAAGCCATAATTGAAATTTTAGTGGTTATTATATTTTTATTACTTTTAAAATCATTAATTTTTAATTAAACACAGTTTATTCATTTTGTATCCCAGATGTAGCCCCCTACCTTATTCCCTCCCCATTTCCCCCATCCCCCCTCATCTCCTCCCATACCAATCCCAAGTCCACTGATAGGGGTGGTCCTCCTCCTTCTGGCCCTAGCCAATCAGGTCTCATCAGGACTGACTACATTGTCTTCCTCTTGACCTGGTAAGGCTGAATCCCCCCTCAGGGGGAGGTGATCAAAAAGCCAGCCATTGAGAGACAGCCCATGTTCCCATTACAAGGAAAATCACTTGGAGACTGAGCTGCCATGGGCTACATCTGTGCAGGGGTTCTAGGTTATCTCCATGAACGGTCATTGGTTGGAGTATCAGTCTCAGAAAAGACCCCTGTGCCCAGATATTTTGGTTCTGTTGCTCTCCTTGTGGAGCTCCTGTCCCCTCCAGGTCTTTCAGTCCCCCCCTTATTTCATAAGATTCCCTACACTCTGCCTAAAGTTTGGCTATGAGTCCCAGCATTTGCTTTGATACCCTGCTACATAGTCTTTCAGAGGCCCTCTGTGGTAGGCCCCTGTTCTCTTTCCTGTTTTCTCCCTCTACTGATGTCCATCGTGTTTGTCTTTCTGAGTGAGGATTGATCATCTTACCCAGGGTCCTTCTTCTGGTTTAGCTTCTTTAGGTGTCCAGATTTTAGTATGTTTATCCTATATTATATGTCTAATATCCACTTAGAAGTGAGTATATACCATGTATGTCTTTCTGCTTCTGGGATAACTCACTCAGGATGATCTTTTCTAGTTCCTACCATTTGCTTGAAAATTTCATGATTTCCTTGAATTTATTGCTGAGTAGTATTCCATTGCGGAAATGTACCACAATTTCTGAATTCATGCCACAATTGATGGACATCTGGGTTGTTTCCAGCTTCTGGATATTATAAATAAAGCTTCTAGGAACATGGTTGAGCAAATGCTTGGTTGTGTACTTGAGCATATTTTGCATATATGCCTAGGAGTGGTATAGCTGGATGTTGAGGTAGCATTATTTGTAATTGTCTTAGAAAGCGCCAGATTGATTTTCAAAGTGGTTGTACAAGTTTACATTCTCACCAGCAATGGAGGAAGGTTCCCCTTTCTCCACTTCCTTTCTAGCATATGTTGTCACTTGAGTTTTGATCTTAGCCATTCTGATGGGTGTAAGGTGAAATCTCAGGGTCATTTTGATTTGCATTTTCCTGATGACTAAGGATGTTGAGCATTTCTTTAAGTGTTTCTTTGCCATCCAATATTCCTCTATTGAGAATTCTCTGTTAAGCTCTGTCCCCCTTTTATTAAATTGGATTACTTGATTTGTTGATTTTTAACTTCTAAGACCTTTATATATTCTGGATATTAGCCCTCTGTCAGATATAGAGGTGGTGAAGATCCTTTCCCAGTCTGTAGGCTGTCGTTCTGTTATGATTTTTTCATGAGGTCCCATTTATTGGTTGTTAACCTTAGAGCCTGTGCTGCTGGTGTTCTGTTCAGGAAGTTGTCCCTGTGTCAATGGGTTCAAGGCTCTTCCGCACTTTTTCTTCTAACAGGGTTAGAGTATCTGGTTTTATGTTGAGGTCTTTGATCTACTTGGACTTTAGTTTTGTGCAGGGTGATAAATACGGATTTATTTGCATGTTTCTACATGTAGACATCCAGTTAGACCAGCACCATTTCTTGAAGATGCTGTCTTTTTTCCCATTGTGTTGTTTTGGCTTCTTTGTAAAAAATCAAGTATCCGGAGATGTGTGGGTTTATTTCTGGGTCTTCTATTTGATTCCAAGGTCCACCATTCTGTTTCTATGTCAGTACCATGCAGTTTTTATTACTATTGCTTTGTATTACAGCTTGAGATCAGGTATGGAGATAACTCCAGACAATCTGTTGTTCTACAGGATGATTTTTTGCAATTCTGGGTTTTTTGTTTTTCCATATGAAATTGAAAATTGTTCTTTCAAGTTTTGTAAAGAAGTGTGTTTTACTTTAATGGGAATTGAATTGAATCTGTAGATTGCTTTTGGCAGAATGGCCATTTTCACTATGTTAATTGTAGAGTTCTGTGAGCATGGGAGATCTTTCTGTCTTCTGATATCTTCAATTTCTTTCTTCAGAGACTTGAAGTTTTTTCCACAAGTCTTTCACTTGCTTAGTTAGAGTCACACCAAGGAAATTTACGTCATTATTGGCTATTGTGAAGGTTGTAGTTTCCCCAATTTCTTTGTCAACTCTTTTGTCTTTAATATACACGAGGGATATTGACTTTTTTGTGTTAGATTTATATCTAACCACTTTGCTGAAGGCGTTTATCAGCTGAAAGAGTTCTCTGGTAGAATTTTTGGGGTCACTCATGTAAACTATCAAAGCATCTGCAAATAGTGATACTTGGATTTCTTCCTTTCTGATTTGTATCCCTTTGATCTACTTTAGTTGTCTTATTGCTCCAGCTAAGACTTCAAGTTCTATGGAAGTGATGTGGAGAGTGGGCATCATTGCCTTATCCCTGATATCAATGGGATTGTTTTAAATTTCTCTCTGTTTAGTTTGATATTGGCTATAGGCTGGCTGCATATTGTCTTTATTATGTTTAGCTATGTGCCTTGTATCCCTGATCTCTCCAAGACTTTAAACATGAAATGGGTATTGGATTTTGTCAAATGTTTTTGGGGCATCTAAGGAGATGATCATTTGGCATTTATCCTTCAGTTTGTTTATATGATGGATTACCTTGTTGGATTTCCATATATTGAACCATCCCTGCATTGGTGAGATGAAGCCTACTCATTCATGGTGGATGATATCTTTTCTGTGTTCTTGGATTCGGTTTGCAAGTATTTTATTGAGTGTTTTTGCAACAATGTTCATTAGAAGTCCTCTTTTTTGTTGGGTCTTTGAATATTTTAGGTATTAAGGTAACTGTGGCTTCATAGAATGAGTTTGGTAATGTTCCTTCTGCTTCTGTTCTGTGGAGTAGTTTGAAGAGAATTAGACTTAGCTCTTCTTTGAAAGTATGGTAGAATTCTGTGCTTAAACCATTTGGTCCTGGGCTTGTTTTGGAAGGGAGATTTTGATGACTGCTTCTATTTCCTTGGATGATATAGGAGTATTTAATCTTTTTACCTGATCTAAATTTAATTTTGGTAAATGGAATCTATCAAGAAAATTTTCCATTTCATTTAAATTTTCTAATTTTGTGGCATATAAGGTTTTGTATTAAGACCTAATGATTGGATTTCCTCAGTGTTAGTCATTATGTTCCCGTTTTTGTTTCTGATTTCGCTGATTTGTATAGTTTTTTTTTTCTTCTGCCTTTTAGTTAGATTAGCTAAGGGTTTGTCTACCTTGTTGATATTCTCAAAGAACTAGCTCTAGGTTTCATTGATTCTTTGAATGTTTTCTTTGTTTCTAATTCCTTGATTTCATCTCGGAGTTTGATTATTTTTAGCCCTCTGCTCCTCTTGGCTGTGTCTGCTTCTTTTTCCCCCCCTAGGGCTTTTTAGGTGTATCATTAAATAGCTTGTATGTGTTGTCCCCAACCTCTTTCTGGAGATACTTAGTGCTATGAACTTTCCTCTTAGCACTGCTTTCAATGTGTCCCATACGTTTGTATAAGTTGTGCCTTCATTTTCATTGAATTTTAGGAAGACTCTAATTTCTTTTTCTCCTTTCTTCCCTGACCAACCTGTCATTGAGTAGAGAGTTCTTTAGTTTCCGTGTCTATGTAGGCTTTTTGTTACTTCTGTTTTTATTTATTTTATTTATTTATTTATTTTTATCTCAATCACAGGTTAGGTACTTTGAATCCCAGGCGTAGCCCCCTCCCTCAGTCCCTCCTACCCTCCCACTCCCTCCCTCATCTCCCTCCTCCCTGCCCCCTCCAAGTCCACCAACAGGGGAGGACCTCCTTCCCTTCCATCCAACCCCAGCTTATCCTGACTCCTCAGGGCTGGCTGCAATGTCCACTTCTGTTGTTTTTGAGGTCGAGTTTTAGGCCATGGTTGTCTGCTAGAATACAAGGGATTATTTTGATCTTCTTGTATCTGTTGAGGCTTGCTCTGTGCTTGACTATATGGCCAATATTTGAGAAGGTTTTGTGAGGTGCTAAAAACTCTTTTGAGTTTGGGTGAAAAGTTCTGTAGACATCTAGTAGGTGCATTTGATTTAGGACCTCTGTAAGTGTCATTATTTCTGTATTTAGCTTCTGTCTAGATGATCTGTCCCTTGGTGAGAGTGGAGTGTTGAAGTCTTCCACTATTAAGGTGTTGGAATCTATGTGTAATTTAAGCGTTAATAATGTTTCATTTACAAATGTAGGTGCTCTTGTATTTGGGGCATATATGTTCAGGATTGTGATGTCCTCCTGGTGGAGTTTCCCTTTGATGAGAATGAAGTACTCCTCCCCATCTTTTTTTGGAAGTCTAATTTATTAGATATTAGGATAGCTACCACATCTTGTTTTCTGGGTCCATTTTATTGAAAATCATTTCTCCAGCCCTTTACTCTGAGGTAGTATTTATCATTGTTGCAGAGGTGTGTTTCTTGGATGCAGCAGAATGTTGGATCCTTTTTCCGCAACCATTCTTTTAGTCTGTGTCTTTTTATTGGAGAATTGATTCTGTTGTTGTTGTTAGATAGTGACTAATGAATGCTATTTCCTTTTATTGTGGAGTTGGTGGTATTACTGTGTTTCTATGCTTGTTTTCTTCTAATGTTTTGTTGTGAAGTTATCTATATCCTGTGTTTTCTTGGGTGTAGCTGATTTCGTTGGATTGGAATTTTCCTTCTAGTATCTTCTATAGGGTTGGGTTGCTGTGCAGTTCTTGTCTAAGTTTAATTTTGTCATGGAATATTTTGTTTTCTCCATCTCTGTTGATTGAAAGCTTTGCTGGGTATAGTATTCTGGGTTGGCATCTGTGGTCTCTTAAAGTCTGCATGACATCTCCCCAGGCCCTTCTGGCTTTCATAATTTCTGTTGAGAAGTTCTTAAAGTTCTACCTTTACATGTTACTTGGCCTTTTTCCCTTGCTGATTTTAGTATTTTTCTTTGTTCTGTAGATTTAGTGTTTTGACTATTGTGTGACAAGAGGAATTTCTTTTCTGGTCTAATCTATTTGGTGTTCTGTAGGCCTCTTGTATGTATATGGGCATCTCTGTCTTTAAGTTGTGAAAATTTTCTTCTATGATTTTCTGGAAAATATTTTCTGGACCTTGAAGCCTGGAATCTTCTTTTTCATCTATTCCTATTATTCTTATATTTTATCTTTTCATGGTGTCCTTGATTTCTTGGATGTTTTGTGTTTTGGACTTTTCCAAACTTTTAATATCTCTTAGAGAGTTGCATCAATTTCTGCAATTGTATCTTCAATGCCTGAGATTCTCTCTTCCATTTCTTGTATTCTGTTGGTGATGCTTATCTTTGTGGATCCTGATCTTTTCTCTAAGTCTGCTGGTTTTTCTCTGCTTGTGTTTCTTTATTGATTCTCATTCTGATTTCACGTTTTGCAGCATTTCCTTCATCTATTTTAATGTGGGTTCCTGTCTTTACATAATGGCCTCTTTTTTGTTGTTTCTTTTCTCTCTATATGCCTCTACTTGTGCCTCTATTTGTTTGGCTGTATTTGCCTGTATTTCTTTGAGAGCTTTGTTTGTTTCTTCTTTATGTCACTCTAATAACTACATAAAAATAGATTTGAGATCATTTTCCCGTGTTTCAGATGAATTAGCATATCTATTTATTTGGGTGTTGCTGGTGAAACCATGATGTCCTGATTTTTGTTGGATGTGGTCTTCCGCCTACCTCTAGCTATGTGCTTATCTTAATCTTAGCTGTTTGTTCTTGCAGTCTGTACTTCAGAGTGGGTCTGTCTGTCTCTCATGTGTGGAGTATTCTTCAGGAATATTAGAGAGGTCCACTGTTTCGAGAGTGGGTGTTGGTGTTTCAGCTGTAGCTAAGGGAAGAATGTCGCTGGTTCATGTGAGCAAGTATTGGAGTTTGCCTGGAAGTGTGCCTTCAAGGACAGGGTGCTAGAGTGTGTAGATGCCTAGAAAGGTGGAGCTTAAGCACAGGAGGGTGTGCAGGCCCTGTTCATGGGTGTAATGTGCATGCACAGGTGCCCTGAATACCTCTGTGACCTACCCCCCTGTTGTCCTCTCTTCCTGGTATTAAGATCTGTCTGGGCTCCAGAAAATTTTTGCCTGGACTCCATTGGTAGACTCACAGAACAGGGGCTTCAATGTTGAGAATGCTATCCCTAGGATCCTTAAGTTCTCCATAGTAGGGGTGTGGGTGGAAGGGATCCATTGTCTGGCTACCAGTGTAGAGGCACCCTGGATCTGGGGCTCTGCACACAGTCACTTGCTTGCAGGCCTAAATGGAATGCACAGAGGTTCCCCCTGTTCTCTACTCTCAGATTTGGGACCACAGGGGCAAATGAGAGTGTGGGAGATCCATCAGCTTAGTGGTGTTCACTGTTTGGCCACCGGGCTGGGAGACCCATATTTGGAGCAGCCACTTCAGTCACTGAGCACAGAGGCTCCTGCTTGTGGCAGCCACCTCTGCCATCGTAGTCACTTATCATGGAGGCTCCTGCTTAGGGCAACCACTGCAGCCTCCACTGAGCAGGGAAGCCCGTGATTGAGGCAGCAGCCACGGCTGGCCACCTCCACTGAGCAGGGAGGCAGCAAGCAGAAGTGCAGCGGGGTTGAGAATTTGCCATTTTCAGTTCCTGGAGAAGTCCAGGGGTGACCCGGATCCAAACTGTCCCAGCTCACGGGTTGTTACCTCTTGCCCAAGAAGCCTCAGTGTAGATGTGGCTTCTGATGCCCCTCTACTCACCAGTTTCGGAGTTTTGGATCCTGTGCCCCTCAGATATGGTGTGTGCTGGTCGCTGCCATCTTGGACTCCCCATTTTTATTACTTTTAATTATTTGTGTGTGTATTGTGTATAGGTAATTGTGCATCATGTGCCATGGTGTGCATATAGAGGTCAGAGGACAACTTTCAGGAGTTGGTTCTCTCTCCTTCCACCATGGGAAGGCATGGGACTCAAATCTTAGGTTGTCAGGCTTGGTGGCACATACTTTTACCCACTGAGATATCTTGCTGGCTCCCATAATTACACTTTTTTTTTTTGAGACAAGCTTTCTCTGTGTAGCCTTGGCTGTCCTGGACTCATAGACCAGGCTGGCCTCTCCCTCCTGGAGTGCCATAATTATATTTTATATAGCTACAAAATATAAAGGCAACCCTCATCACATTCTAATCTTATTATGTTATGCTGACATTATTTACATTGACTGTATCTACTTGTTCAAATCTTGTATTAAGAGTATATACACCATGCTACGCGAAGTCATGTTGTTAGCTTCAGATTGGACATTATAGGTATATTTATCCTGTGGAAACTAGCAAATGAAACAATTCTGACTGTTTTGGTTTGTTTTTTGAGATCCCACTATTAAATGGAGCATTCAGGAACACACTGCTGAAGGGTTATAGTCCTTGAACAATCTTTGTCTCTAATTGTCTGTGGCCTTTATGTAAATGAGTTAGCTACTTAAAATTCTATTCCTAGATCAGTTTCTTCAATATGAGGGTGTGAATCAATTTCCTAGAAAATTGTTGCAAACAGAGCCCTACATCCCTTCCCTCAGCGACTGTGATTCACCTTGTCTCAGGAATCTAACAAGTCCCCTCCAGTGACTCCCCAGGATTCTAAAGAGCCTGATGCAGACAGAGTACCATTTGACAAGTCCTCATCAGATGGAGCAGAACTTGAAGGAAAAACAAAATGGTCTGTTTTTAGCAATAATGCACTGAAATGCTTATAGACATATCATTGTCTATATTTATTAGCTTAAAACAAATCATTCCCCCAATGGAGAGGCATGAAAGCCTGGATGACTGAACCCTAAACCTGAATACTACAGATTTTTCTTTTGATTTACTGAATGCAAAAATTGAAGCCAATGAAGTCAGAGAAGGGTTCTAAGATTGCTTCAGTTTTTCTAATCTTTTTCTTATTGCCCTACACATCATTGTGGATATTTGACTTGGGCATTTGTTGAGTGCCTCATACTTCTAGAGACTTACTATTGACTTTCAGGTATTTTCCATGGGCGAAGTCCATCCATAAAATCAATAATAAGGAAAGACAGGTCTCTTCTTTATCTCTTTCAGCTTGACTCCCAGTGGTTCTGAAGGCTTTCCACAACTTCTTTCCTGCTGCTGCCAGCACATGCCCCAGTTGCTGCTGCGTCTGTAATCTGTCTGCACATGTTCTGTTCCCCACCTGAGTTTAGCATTTACTTTTTCTGATCTTTCCATACTTACAGCATCACCAGGACCAAGTAAATGTGCCCTTTGTTTTGCCATAACCAAAATTACCTTGAGGTAGACTGTTTTGATTAAGGATTCCAACTTTAAAAGATTAGGCTCTAATTCAATCTTCTTTGGGGAAGTGTTTTTGTTTCCCCCTTGAGACAGCATCTTGCTAAGTTGTACAATTGCACAAGCTGGCTTCAAGCTTGTGGTCTCTGTCTCAGCCTCCTGAGCAGTTGAAATTATGATATTCTTAGCCATCCTTTTAATAGTTGTCTTAGTGATGTTTAAATGTTTAGGAAAAAAGTTCAGTTCTAGCTTACACAACTTTACTAAATAATCTCTTTTGTTTTAAGATTGCCTGAGGTTAATTTCATGGTTCACTATAAACTTAACTTGAAATCTCTTTGGGCATTAAAAGATGAGGGAAATCTTGCTTCTGTTTGTTTCCCATTGTGTGGTACTTATCCTAATAGAAGTAAAGCACCTGCATCTGCTACTGGGGTCCTCCCCACCTTCTCATTACCCTAATCAGGGGGTGTTGAACATCTAAGGCATTTTGTTCCAGCAATTTTAAATTATGCAATTGGTCTTTCTATACAGGTAATGAGCAATGTGCACTAAAAGATTTTAAATGTCACCAGCTATTAGAATCAGAACTTCAAACGGGTTCCAACTACTATGCAGGACATTCATGTAATCTCAGATTCCCATTTTTCCTTAAGAGTTTGTGTTTTACAATCACATTTTAAAGATCTACCCCAAACCAACTGTTAGAAATCATGAGATTTTTTGGTTCTGTTGCTCTCCTTGTGGAGCTCCCATGCTCTCCAGGTCTTATTATTTCCCACTTTTTTCAGAAGATTCGCTGCACTTTGCCCAATGGTTGGCCCTAAATCTCACCATCTGCTTTGATAGTCTGCAGGGCAGAGCCTTTCAGAGGCCCTCTGTGGTAGGCTCCTACCTTGTTCCCCATTTTCTCCTTCTTCTGATGTCCATCCTCTTTGCCTTTCTGGATGGGGATTGAGCATTTTAGCCAGAGTCCTCCCTCTTGATTAGTTTCTTTAGGCATACAGATTTTACTAGATTCATCCTATATTATTTATCTATATGAGTGAGTATATACCGTGTATGTTTTTCTGCTTCTGGGATAGCTTAGTCAGGATGATCTTTTCCAGTTCCCACCATTTACCTGCAAATTTCATGATTTCCTTGTTTTCCATTGCTGAGTAATATTCCATTGTGTAGATGTACCACAATTTCTCTATCTATTCCTCAGTTGAGAGGCATCTAGGTTGTTTCCAAATCTGAGCACAGGAGTCTTTCCCCAGCGTGATACTCCAACTGAGTACCATGCATGGAGAAAACCTAGAACCCCTGCACATCAACCCATAGCAGTTCAGTGTCCAAGTGGGTTCCATAGTAATGGGAACAGGGACTGTCTCTGACAGGAACTGATTGGAGCATTTGATCATCTCACCCTGAGGGGTGAGCAGCCGTACCAGGCCACAGAGGAAGACAATGCAGCCACTCCTGATGAGACCTGAGACTAGGATCAGAAGGAAGGAAAAGAAGACCTCCCCTAGTAGTGGACTTTGGGAGGGTCATGTGTGGAAAAAAGGGAGGAGGGAGGGTATTACAGGGGGGATACAAAGTGAATAAAGTACAATTAATAAAATTTTTAAAAAGAAAAAATTAAAAAAAAAAGAAATCCTGAAAGATATATTACTTTAATGTTCCATCGTTACAGTGGTAAAACAGTTGGCTAGTGAATGGTAGGTTGTCTAAATTGTGCCTAGAAGATAGAATATTTACCTGCTATGAATATACCTGCAAAATGCCATTGATACATAGCATAGCTATTACTTCAATGATATTGTACAATTAAATACAATCGTACAAAATGAAGTTAAATATAGTAAAATAGGGCTGGAGTTAACAATTCCCCCCCCCGCCCCCGCAGTATAAGAAAATTATAAAACACAAACTCCTTCAAAGGGAAATGTAAGGTTGTTTTTTAAAGATGTCACACAAGAGATTTATGATTTGTGAATGTAACATCAGTTAAGTAATTTACAGAGCTTCAATTACCGATTTCTTCTTATTATAAAATCTGCGAGAACAGGGGATTGCATTCTGTAGGTTTCTCACATCTTGAAGACTTTATTTGATCTAACATTTAGTTGTATTTGTATGTCAGTGTGTGCAGATGCCGAGAGGGCCAGGAAGGAGGTGGCAGATTCCTTGGAGCTGGAGTCACAGAGAGTTGTGATCCACACGCTGTGGCTGCTGGGAACCTGACTCAGATCCTCTGGAAGAGCAGCATGCAGTCTTAACCATAAGACAGCCTGAAAGATTCACACAAGTAATATTTCACTACAATGGCCACCATACCACAAGATGAGTGTGAAGATGAAAACACCAAAAAGATGGAGAAAAAGTAGGAATAAAGAACAGGTTGCTCTACTGTTAGTATTCAACAGTAGTATTGGAGCTTGGGTCCTGTTTATACCTGTTGTGAGAATGTCACTAGTAATCTCTCTCAGTTCAGTCAAGTTTTAGAAATGCTAAGTGGCACAGACAGACTTCCAGATACTTTCCGTCTAGGAAGACTGAAGACCAGAGCAGGTACCACAATCTTCAACACATATCTTGATAGTCAACATTGTTCCTTCTAGAAGAGTGTGGGTGTATTTCCTGTGCACATATTTATTGAAAAAAAAAAAAAGAGTGGCTGCGATAAACCGGGGAAACTACATGCCCTCAAACTAGAGGATAAATCTAAACAAAAAGGGGCCAGTTTTCACAAGTGATGCGACAGTTAGGACAACTGGGAGGAAAGAGCTGTTAACCACATAGCTCAAAACAGACACGGTTAAGATTTTTATTTTTATTTTTTTGAAGTAAGCCAGTGGTTCTTAGAGCTAGAAAAAGGGGAAGGGTCAAAGACCAAGAAAAATATTGACAGCATGGATAGTACTCCACTTTTCTGCCTTACCTATGTCTTATGTACAAACACTTTGGCCCATATTACCTTTAGGGTTTTATATGAGATTAACAAAGAACAATTTAATAACCTAATGTCTGCCATGCGTTACTTATGGTAAAATACGCAGGGCTGGGGAGAGAAGAAGCTCTATCTAGGCTCTAGTCACAGGATAGTTTCAAGTTTCTTGTTTCTGTAGCCATCTTCTCTCCAGATAGTGATCTCTTTTGGCACATTCATCTTCTGGTTTACTGTCTCAGCCCAGCACTTCATGCACATCATGTAATTAAGAAGCAAAGTGGGAATCCAGAAATGAGTGCAACTGGCAAAAAACTTCTTTTGAAAACTTATGATGAAGCCTGGTATAGTGGTACATACCAGCAATCACAACACTCTGGAGATAAAGAGGATCAGGTGTTAAAGGCCATCATTAATCACATAGAGTCTAAATCCAACTTAGGTGTACTGGCTAGTTTTATGTCAACTTGACACAAGTAAAAGTCATCTCAGAGGAGGGAACCTTAATTAAGAAAATTTCCCCATACTATCAGGCTGCAGGCAAGCCTGTACAACATTTTCTTAATTAGCCATTGATGGGGAAGGGCCTAGTCTGTTGTGGGTGGTGGTCCTAGGTTCTACAAGAAAGCAGGCTAAGCAAGCCATGAGGAACAAGCCAGTGAGCAGCACCCCTCCATAGCCTCTACATCAGCAATTCCTTCCAGGTTTCTGCCCTGTTTGAGTTCCTATACTGACTTCCTTTGGTGATAAGCAACAATGTAGAAATGTAAGCAGAATAAACCCTATCAATTGATACTCTACTATGCTTGTAGATGGGAGGCCAGCATAGCTGTCCTTTGAGACACTCCACCCAGCAATAAATCAAAACAGATGTTGAGACTCACAGGCAAACATTTGGTGGAGTACAGGGAGCCTTATGAAAGAGTTGGGGGAAGGATAAAAAAGACCTGGAGGGGACAGGGACTTCACAAGCAGACCGACAGATCCAACTAACCTGGGCCCAGGGGAGCTTGCAGAGATGGAAGTACCAACCAAAGAGCATGTATGGACTGAACCTAGGCCACACATACGTACTTGATGGGCATCTTCCTGTGAGTTCCCTAGTATGGGGAGAGGGGCTTTCTCTAACAAGGACTCTATTGCCTTCTTTTCTATCACTTCCTCCTGCTGGGCCTGTCTTGCCAGGCTACTGAGGAAAAGGATGTGCTCAGTCTCGATGTGACTTGATGCACTGGGGTGTGTTGGGGCTCCCCTTTTCTGAGAGGTAGGTAGGAGAGGGAGGTTAAGGGGAAGAGGGAGGAAGGGTAGGACAGTGAGGAGAGAAGTGAGGGGAATATGATTAGGATGTAAAGTGAACAAACAAACAAACAAACAAATAAATAAATAAATAAAATTTAAAATGTGGCTGTAGATCTGCCATACAGACCTTAAGAGTAAAAAAACCATGATTAACCAGGTGGTGGCGGCGTATGCCTTTTAATTCCAGCACTTTGGAGGCAGAGACAGGCAGATTTCTGTGAAGCCAGCATGGTCTACAAAGTGAGTTCCAGGATGGCCAGGGCTATACAGAGAAACCCTGTCTTGAAAAAGCAACGAAACAAAACCCAACAACAACAACAAAATTATGATTAGTTAGAAAGACAATGATATAACAATTCAACTTGTCAGTTAGAGTTTAGGAGAATGAGAGATCCAAGAGACACGAACAGAAAGGGGAAGCAGAGAGAGAAGGGGAGTGAGCAAGGATGCGGGGGTAGGAGGAGAGTGTACTGTCTAAAGAAAGAAGGCAATGCAGGGGAAATCAGAAGGCAGATGACAAGCAGCCAAGTAGAAATATAAGAACTCTCAAGACCAAGACCATGCTAGATTAACTATGATATTATGGTGACTCCTTAGGTCCCCACATACTGGAAGGAAATACAGAAAGAACATGTGGGCACAGATGAAAGTGCTAGTCACTTTAGAATTAAAATGAGAAAAAAGTTTTAAAAGCATGTAGCGAATACATCATCACTAAGGGATTTAAAACCTGCTTAAAATCTATTTAAGACAAAATTTTGTTTTTCTTGCATCTTTTGATTTATTCAAGTTATCTGAAAATAGTTCACTGTTAACAAGTGTTGATGACCAATTTTAATGATACATATTTAACTTTGAGAAACATATGCAAACCGTCAACAACATTATCAGGGTTCCACTGTCCCAGATGTTATTTCATTGGTACATTGTATTGGTATATACAAAGCCTTTCAAATTCAACAACACAAAACAAAACAGCTTAGTTTTTAAAAACTACAATGCTTAAAAAAATGTAAACAGTTCATTTTTACATTATTGTAAAAAAGAAGACTCACTCCTTAATGTGGCTTATTTTTAAGTGAGCAAAGCCTAGTGCTCATGGATAAAGAAAAGAATTCTTTACATAGAAACATTGTGCTCCAGTGTGGCAAAAAAATTAGATATATATGTATATATATATATATATATATGTATATATATATACACACACATATATATATAAACACACATAAAAAGTAAAGAATAAATTGACAATTTAGATCACAAAAAATCTTGTCCCCAAATTGAGAAGTTTATAAAAAACCATTTATACGTGGTTTTTGACCTATTGAAAACCTAAATAAAATTTTTAAAATAATAATTCTTTCAAAATATCCCATGTTTCTTAAAAACAAAATTTTGTGCAAAAAAAAAAATTTAGAGCTAGAAACAAGATTATCACCCAGTAGGAGGCCAAAAGAGCCACGAAAATAATCTAACTGTTAGATTTAGTGCATGTAACCAAAAGGCACGCACACGTGATTAATATATTAATATCTTTTCATGCAGAAACCTGTGCATGTTTATAATTATATAACAAAACATAAACATAACAAAACATAAACTCTATGCTTGGCAATGTTAATCTAGCCACATTCTTTTCTAGTCTATCAGTCTAGAAGTTCCTAGATCACTAACACTGCCTTTCAAAAAATATATATTATATTTGAACAACTTTCAATAAAAGTTAAAAAAGGATGTTAGCCTGAAACACTACAATACTTTTCTCATTTCTGATACATACAGAAACTTACTGATGTTTATTTTAAATATAATTTCAAATTATGATACAGTTTTCCTTTTGTTAATAAACACTTTGATTGCTCCAGTGAAGTCAGCAGAGAGAAGAACTTCTGTGTTATCTGTCTTTACAATTCCTGCAAAACATAGGAAAAAGGATATTATTAGTTGATTTTAAAGGACTAGGAAGACTGTTGCCATAATTACTATATGGTCATGACCCTGTTTCTATGTTTGGTATGGAGGTTCCTCTCTAACTATCTGTGTTTTACGTTTCTCTAGAATTTTTACAACCTTTCTTCTCTACTAAAGCACACTTCCACTTAACTTAGATGTTCTTTTCCTGTCTTAGGGATGTTACAGTTCCTTGGAGCCTGAATGTCTAAATTACTGAAGGTATTTTAGGCCTCTAAATTATCCATTTCAATCCCAGGATTGGAATGTTGGTAGAATGGACTAGGTGGGTAAATCTGTTGCTAAGAAGGGTCTCGAAGGTGCTCGATAGGCTGGCTTTACCACCGACACACTGAAACTAACATGAAATGAGCACATACATTTGCTCTGTAAATGCTGACAAACTCTACCTTTATGGTCCATATTGAAGAGCTATGTGGCTACACTGAATGGCCAAAATATTAATATTTGCATCTTCCAGCTGTGTAGAAGCATTTGACAAATTCCATGTTAACTAACTTGATTATATATTATATAAATATATTATATAATTGGAAACATTAATTAGTGATAGAGGAATTCAAATTTCCATTGAAAAGTTGGGTACAGGATGAGTAAGATAATGTTTTCTTTTTTACTCTAGGTTTGTTAATACCATCTTGTGAGCCCTTGAACATTTCTTACAGTCCTTCTGGCACATCTTAAAGGCAAGCAGTGCAACAAGTAGTAAGGATTTAGAGACATGAGAAAAACAAGAGAAGAAGATAAAAATTCTTTATGATGACTCAATAATAGTTCCTGACATGGTGGCTGAATTTTAGCACTAAAAAGTTAGAGGGGACCAGCTTAAATACATAGAGAGTTCCAGGTAGGTTTGAGTTCCAGGATGAGACTACTACATTACATTGCATTTAATTCTTATTGCATGCTATAAGCCAGATCACCCCAACCCCGGGTGGGAGTAATATAGGAAAGCCCAAACTCCCAAATGTCAGGAATAAAGAAAGAGGGCCACTGTTTTCATTTTATGGTCTCGCACCCTGGGTTACCAGTTTAATCTTAGATATACCCTAAGGTACAATTTTGATACAAGATTTGAAAATAATCTCTTAAAATTTATGCCTCTCCAAAAAGGATCCAGAAAGTTTATGGGTCTTTATTAATGTGGTCCAGTTTTGAGAAGGCTTTTAAAAAATATACTATACATTTTAGCTAAGTAGGTGTTTAGTAAAAGCTTAAAGATTATGATTTGGGTTAAAAGAAGTGCTAGGCTGGAATTCATCTTTATTTCTAAGAGTATTCTTCAGACAGACTAGCACATGAAGTGGAATGGATACTATAAATGACATTATTGGTACAGTTAATTGAAAGTGCTTAAGAACTTTTCAGCAATTCAAGTACTTTAAGAAGCACCCTCTGAAGCCAGGGATGGTGGTATACACCTTCAGTCCCAGCACTCAGGCAGGCAAGTCTCTGATGTGTGAAGCCAGCCAAGTCCACGTTAGTCAGGGCTACATACATAAGCCCTGTCTGGAAAAACAAAACAAAACAGCACCATCTGTATATCCTACTGATTGCTGTGATTTCATAGCTCTCTAAAAGGTCTGTCTGCAGGCACAGAACTGTTTAAGAAAGTATTCTATTACTGAATTACCTGATGCAAGCTTATTTTTTTTTATTAACTGGTCCACAAGTGCATGTTCTTAACCACACTCTGAAGGACTACTACAGAATATTTTTCTATAAATGCTTGGTACATTTACTCTTACTTTTGACAGTTTCTTTTCACTTCCTATTCTGGGCATGTTAAATACTTGAAACTAATTTCAGCACAGGCACAGGGAAGCACAGGAAGGCAGACCTCTGTGAACTCAAGAGCAGCCTGGTCTGCAAAGCAAGTTCTGGGCCAGCCAGGGCTACACACTAAGGCCTCCCTCAAAACAAGCAAAGAAACAACTGAAATTACTACTCATTCTTTAAGCAAATACTACAGGTGACACAAATTGCTATATGTGAATAGCTACCTAATTCAAGAAGAAAGGCATCTTGAAGGCAAAAGCACCTTGCTTTCATTTGAATAATCAATTTGGTCAGGCTTGGCAGCAGAGGCCAAGCAACCATTGCTGGCCCTCATTTTGATTTCTCTTCAGATAATGCTGCCTATAAAGATGATGAACTTCCAATTTTACAAAATTCCTAGATGAATTTAAAGATGTAACACTTACAAGAAACATGTTATTAGAATGTTTTGAAATGGTTTTCTCACAACTGCTATGTTGTACACAAGAAATGCTCTTTACGTGCATGAAAATCTTACCATAGGTGGCTAGAAAAAGAAAACAAAAACAAACAAACAAAAAAACACAGGCACCTACCCATAGCTGTGCTATCCAAAACTTCAGTGTCTTCATTTTTATCAGTCCCTTCGAATTTCTCAGGTTGCAAATCCAAGGATAACATCAAACTTGGGTTTGGAGCAAAGATGGCTGATGTAACAACTGCATTATGTGCTGGGAAAATATTTATTTTTAGGATAACTGAGAAATTTTATACTAAGCATCAATTAAAAATGAGAATGTTAAAAATATCTTTTAAGCATTTAAGACTAATTTAAGACACAGAAACATTTCCTAAAAATTGTCTCCCATAGGTTCTGTACTTCCATAAGTTTTCAAATTTTAGACCAGGATCAAATTTTCCTTGGTATAGGGGAAATCAAATAGTCAGCTATGCAACACAGCCAGCTATAGTTGCTAACCTTCCAGTGTATCTGTGAAGACCAAGCTCTGCATTGCTCCAAGGTTCTACATGTCTTGCTTTGGGTTGCACCATAGTACCTAGCAGCATTTGACTCCATTTTGAATAGAAATGCAGAGGCGGGATGACTTACATCTTATTTGCACACATAGACACCACCAGGGTACAGCACTAATTACAAGCACAGACTTCTATGTGATTAATAAAACGACAAAGGTAGAATCTTTAATTTATCAAAGTAGATTGGAAGCTTATTAAAGCCGTATCAGAAAAAAACTGAGCCCCAGAATTTTGTGAACACATCAAAAGGTGGATACTCTTATTTGGACCCTATGAAAAGAGAGACTCTATCACTTTAATGACAATAGTTACCAGCCCAGTGAACTGCTATCTGACCACCTGGTCTGTGTAAAAAACAGAGAACACACAATTATCTCCTAAGCGTCAGCTCACCTTAGTCATCTCTGCTTGAAGTGTTCCCTGAATTGCCTGCCTGTAACCTGTTTTTCAGCCCTGTACTTTTATAGTTTGGCTGTGAGTTTGCTCTCCTGAGACTCCAGAAGCTTTTCAGATATGTTCCTTAATGTCTTATCTAACTACCTCAGTGTCTCTCTTTGCATCATCTATCTGCCTCTGCCCCAGGAAGGCCTCTTTGAAATGTGTGACCTCTTTAACCATTTTTTAGCCATTCTATAAGGTACTAATTACTATGACATGTGCAATGTGTGATTTGAAACCTAATATTCATAACTAAGGTTGGAACAAAAGAGCCAGTGAGATGGCCCAGTTGGTAAAGTTTCTTGTTACAAAAGACCTGAATTTGATCCCCCAAACCTGCATAAAGGTGGAAGGAGAGAGCACCAAAGTTGTCCTCTAGCCTCCACATTTGCACTGTGTCATGTGTGGAACTATACCTCCCACAATACCCCCCCCACAAGTCATAAATTTTTAAATACTGGGATAAAAGAACTTTTGTAGGTCAATGACCATCTATCAAAGGAAACTGGGACTTCTTGGGAAATTGCAGCCAATAAAAATGTTGTAACTTATGAATTTATTGTTATTCTATGTATTATTACATAGTGGAAAGACATAAATATGTCCATCTATGTTTTCAGCATAGTGAGGTTACAACAAATCTCTACTCCTTTATAATAAGGTACATATATACGTAAGCTGCATTTGCTTACCTTTAATACCTTCCCAGAAGTCATTACGATCTCTCCTGACTGAAGTAAACTTGCTTAGGTCATGGTAAGTACTCCAGATATAAACATATTTATCTTCTGAACCGCTAACGAGGTAAGTAAAGTCATGGCTATATTTGAGCAGGACAGGTCAAAAAATAAACAGAAAAAGATCAAGATTTCCTTCTATCAGTGCTTCTTAATTTATCTAAAACAACACCTGAGAGAGACTGTTGAGGACTAGAGCCACCTTCTCATTCTGAAAATTCTGAATATGGTTTGATGCGTAGCCAAGCTTTTTTGATGCTCTTTGCTCATTGCCACTCACTTGTTCTAGCACTGTGATAATGACTGTACTATCTCTGGGGATAACCAGGCTAATCTTTTCAGACACAGAGGTGTTAGCTATGTTCACAGTTTGAACATAAATTGGTAGTGCGGAGGACCCAAGCCAGGGCCTCACTGTGCTAACCAAAACTCTACTAATGCTAGTATTTTCATCAAAGCCCTGGTAACTGTGATGGTGGTTAATCCATTCTAGGAGAACAAGTGACTTAAAGGATAACAGAATAGTTCACCAGTTGAATGGCTGGGTAATTACTGGGTACTTCAAAAAGAAAATAACAGATTTTTGAGAAGAGTCAAAGGAGGATTAGAAAGAAGAAAACCCAAGCAGCTAATTCAATTTCAGGAGAGCTTACAGATCTCAAATAGAGAGTTCAAATGATGACAAGTAAAGGTATAATGACAAGGTATGTTGCTTTAAGGGTGATAAAATGTTTTCTTAGCTCCTGCACCGAAAGGGATAAGAGAGTGTGTGGGTAGGGGTAGTGGTGGGGTGGGGCATCTCTTAAAAGCTTACATAAAAGTTCAAAAGTAAACATTCTCGAGCTAAGAAAAGTCTAAGCAACTATGATTTTAGGACAATAATTTATGTTCTGGGTTTTGCTTTCTTTATTTGCAAAAGAGGGGTAGTTTTCTTACAGGTAGACAAAGTAAGCAATGTATGAAAGCAGTTATACAATGTAAAGACTTAAAACCCTCATATAATGGAAAACAGAGTGTGAAGAAATGCCATATGTTTCAGAGTTTCTCAATGCCAATTTACCTGAAACTTGCTTTGATCTGGCTGCTGCTATTGACATAACCCTTATACTTCATGGACAGCGATAGGTCTCTCAAATCATATAGTCTGATTCTGGAATCATTTGAGGTCACCAGTATCTAAAAGTAAACCAAAAGCAAGGTTAAAAAAGATCATCTTTTAATCTAAATTAATCCATAATACCAAGGGTGTTACATAAAAATAAACAGCAAAAGTACAACAGCAATATTTTCCTATGTTCTTGTCCAGATATTAAAACCAACTTTCAAAAATCCATTCATAGCTTAAAGATGGTTTTGAATACTCTATAGTACCTTATTTTCTCCAGGTAAGGGCTCAATGCCAGTAATTTTTCTTCCAACTTTGTTGCGCCCTCTTGTAGATCGTACGTGTATTTGCGTATGGTATTTCAAATGCTAAAACAAACAAAAAAATCATAAATTAAAAATACCAGAATTAGAAGAAACCTTAAAGATCATTTGTTCCAAGATTCAGATATTACCATTTTTGCCCTATTTTACAGGCTAGAGGACATAAATAACTTGTCTAAAACCACAAGGGTCTTACCTCTGTATCATAGAAAATACATCTACCATCATATGTCCCAATTACTGCATATTTGCCATTCTGACAAAAATTGGCAGCTGTGATCAACTTTGTCTGACCATCTACTTCATTCCATAAAGCTACTTTTTTATCAGGTATATTCCATAGGCGGAGCTTTCCATCCAGTGATCCACTGAGAAAATACCTGTCATCCTAAAGAGGTGGCAAAAGAGAATGTTTTTATTTTTACAGCAGGGAAAACTCAGCTAATTAATGCATTAAGTGATTAGAAATGATATTCTAAACTGAAGCCTTATTTGAAAAGTATTCATTGCTGTTATTTTCTTTTTATTTTGAAGGCTGGGTAAGAGGGCATCAAGTCAGAGCCTCTTGAATAAAAGCAAGTGCTCTATCAGTAAACTACATTTGCACATAGCCACAAAGTATTAGTCTTCAAGCTAGCATCATTTTGTGTACCAAAAAAAGACAACAATCAAACACGTCAGCTTTCATATTGAAAAAATGGAATCTGAATCACTTCATCATTATCGTCAAACTGCTTTTCCAAGGTATGGATGGTAATATAAATGTTTCAGTAAGCATCACATAAAATAATGTCTATAATCAATTAAATTTAAGAAATTCAGGAGTATAAACTTAAAGAGGATTCTTGGTTAACCTGTATTTTGAATCCAAAAGGGAGATAAAGGGGGTAGCCGCTTTTTAATTTACTTCACCCTGAACTTTCTTTGGGCATGCTTTTATTTCTTAGTCATGTGTAACGCTGGGATACAAGGCTAATACCAGTTACAACATACGGAACTTGCTGTTAAGGAAGTCTTATACTGAATTGCAGACCAGGAGTTTTATATCTAGAGAAACTGGCTCTATCCTAGATACACTGCAATGTGCATAGACATTTTTGATTGTCATAATTTGGTATAAGAGAGGACGTTACCATCTAAGTAGAGGCCAGAAGTGCTACTAACTACCCTACAATATACAGACAGAACATATATACCTCCCCCAACAACAAAAATGTCAATAGAGTCACGGTTGAATATTGCAGGATATTTGATCCCATTGTGAACCCCAAGATTGTGAACTGAAAAAAAAAAAACTGTTTCTAACTATGGTATGGTTCAGTCTTTGTCCTAGAGCTTTCTGTTTACTGTAAACAAGTACTTATGGTGTGGCTCAGCCCTAGAACACACCTTTAATCCAAAAGCTTTCTGTACACAAGATTAAAAATAAAGTTAACCCTAGGTCAAGAGGCAGAGTAAACACCCAGATTGACAGGATGTGAACATGGGAAAAACCATAGAGAGTGAGAGGGAGTCTGGAGGTCGGATAGAGATGCACAGGAAATAGGATGCAGAGTCATTGAGTTGAAGGGTATTTAAGATAGTGTGGAGAAGGAGGGAAAGTTTTTTATTTCCTTCTGGAATGTGAATAGAAAAGGTTTTTAATTCTGGGATGTCAGCTGAGTAGGAAGTTCAGCTGGGTTCGATTTCTGCCTCTCTGAGCTAGTAGACTTTTATCCCAAAATCTGGCTCCTGAGTCTTTATTGGGAAAATAAAATGATTGGGCTTTAGTTTTTTAAAAACAACAAATGAAAAATCCTCTGTAAACTAAACTAGTCCTACCACTCAGCTAGGCTAAATTTTGGTAATGTAATAATTACATATTAGGGGCTGGGGTGATGGTTTAGTTCGTAAAATATGAGGACCTGAGTTTGGATCCCTAGCACACACACACATATGTGTGTATATATATATATATATATATATATACACACACACACATATATATATGGTAAGGACACACATCTGTAACTTCAGTGCTGGGGGCTATAGACAGGCAGAACCCTAGAGCTTGCTGGCCAACCAGTCTAGCTAAATTGGTGAGCTCCAGGTTCAGTGAGAAACTCTGTCTCAAAAAAATAAGGCAAGAGGGCACACAAACACATTACAGCTGCCACCCCCATAAACACAAGTATTACATATTAATAATCAGGACATTTTTTTCATATAAGACACTTCTTATTCTTAGTCACTGCTGAACCCTGTCATGGATGATCAGAACATGGTAGACATTCCTGGGGATATGGTTTAGGAAACTACTTAACATGTCATAGAAAGCTGAACAACTGACAAGTATTTCATCTTGGACTTTAAATTTTCAATTTCATTTAATTATGGCATGTGTCTCCAATTTCCTATTTTTTTATTTATATGTTTGTTACTTTCTTTCCAGGTAACATTATAGTGGAATCACATTACCCAAGTAAATGGTGACATGGCTATGTTCTTACCCAGCCCCTGTCAAAACCTTTTCATGTCAGTGAGACTTTTGACCTATAGCTTTCATGTTTTCAAAGAAAATTATAAAAAATAATTGTCTGAACAGAGACTTCAATAATAAAATACTAGAAAACTATTCCAACCTAGTATTTCCTTTCTGTACTGCTACCACAATAACTGGAGAGATTTTGCTTTCTCTTTGTTTTCTTTTTTTTTTACCCTGAAACTTTCAATGTAGCTCAGGCAGGCCTCATATTCATAATAATCCTGCCTCAAAATTCCAGGGAAGTACCATTACACCTGGTGAAATACTTGGATTCTAAGAGTAGATTGTACAGGATTTTCTAGATGGAAAATAAATAAAATAGAAAAATAATGTGAGCCAGGATCAGCAACATATGTATGTTGCCTCAGCTACTCAAAATGCTGAGGCAGGAGGATCACTTGAGGCTAGAGCAACACAGTGAGACCTAATGTCAAAAAGATAGGAAGAAACAACAAGATTAAGACTAAGAAGAGCTGGGGAGATGGCTTGTTTGGGTAAAATGCTTGTTACCCAACAAGAAGGACTTGAGTTCTGATCCCTAGCACCTATATAAAACTGGGTATAGTAGCAAGTCTGTAATCCCAGCGCTTGGGCAGGGGACAAGACAGGTGGATTCTGGAGAGCTTGCTGGCCAGCCAGTCTAGCCAGAATATTTCTAAACAGAAGAGAACACTAATTTAAATTGTTCTTCATTATGTGGCTACTAACTCTTGTTTTTATCTTGTAGTTTCAACTCTTCTCCGCAGAAATCAAGTTCCTTCATTTCCCTTTTAGTATGACAAAAAGTGTATAAATGGTTACTTACTCTTGGATGAAAAGCAATGGCAGTGACAAAATCTATATGTTGAAAACAGCAAAGGCATTCTCTTCTTGAAATGTGCCATAACCTGACTGTTTTATCCATAGAAGAAGAGAGCAGGAAGTAGTTCTATAGAGAAAATGATATCAGTTATTTTATTACTGTATATATGAAAACACTTCTCACACAACAAAATTCGACTAGGATTATAGTTTTATTTCCCAGTTTTTAGTTTGATGTACTATGTTATTGCTATATGCAGCATCATAAAGAATATGGCTCTTTCAATTCACTTGAGAAATTTATTATTTTCTTAAATTATTATTGAGTATAGTTCACTCACTCTAAGACATTTTTAGCATTACTTGTTATATTACTACGAATCTTACATGTATGATAGGAAATATGTCAGGTACTGGCAAAGGATTAAGGAGTTTCTTAGCTGTTATAACCTGCACATATTTAAACTTAACTATGAATACATGATATCTATTAATTTGATTATGTCAGTTTAGTTATTTTTTACACCAAGAACACTGGTGAGTTCTAACTTACATGGATCCTAATTGTCAGTTAAAATGTCTTCAAAAAGATTACTCTGTAATGCAGTATAGAAATAAAAAGTTATTGTGCTCCTGTCATACTCTAGGCAAGAAAGTTAGAGAATAGAAAATGTCAAATTTCTCAGAAAAAAACACAACTTTCAGAGCGGGAAGAGGTAGGGTAACTGATTTAAGCATTGCATTTGCCCACTTACTCTGGAACCAAACATCTACCCATCAAAAGCTTCTGGTTGACAGTCTCAATAACTTCTAAAAGTTATGTATTTAAAGGACAGAACTATATATTATACTGAATGCTCAAAGGGACTCTAGTATTTTTGTGAAATGCAATATATATATATTATATTATATTATATTATATTGAATGCTCAGAGGGACTCTAGTATTTTTTTGAAATATCAAAAATGACAAACAAATCAAGGTAGTAATAATATTTATTGAGTACATATAATTTGCTAAAGGCTTTGTTCTTAGCACTATACAGCAACTCTGTAAAGTAGGCACATTAATATCATCCTTTTTTGATAAATGAGAACAGCGAGGAACAAAAATCTTAAATAACTTGCCTAAGATTACACTGCCTGTCAGTGGTGCATCTAGGGTTCAAGACCAAGTTATCTGACTCTAGGTCTAGGCTCTAAACATGTTTTGCAGAGTGCAGAAAAGTATCAAGATGCTTTGTCATTTGCACGAAATAATTAAGAACCCTTAATCTTTTTCCTATGGCAGCTCACAGCTGTAATCTTTGGCCTGCACAGGCAGGACAACTAGGAGTTCAAAGTCATCCTTAGCTACATAGTAAGCTTGAAGACACCTTGCTACAAGAGACCCTGTTTTAAAAAAAAAACATAAAAAATAACTAAAAAGACTAACTGCAAAAATTTGGCTATATAAGTGTAATAAAGTATTCTATAAAACACACTTAAAATATTTATTTTTTTAAAAAGATATTACATCTTATTATTAAAATATAGAGTTTTGGAGCCACACAAAGTAGTTAATGATTTTAATCTCATTATTTGTGGATGCCAAGGCTTGGTCTATTGTGGTAGAACTGTTTGGGAAGGATTTGAAGGTGCAGTCTTGTTGAATAATGTGTGTCGTTGAGGAGTGGAATTTCAGGTTTCTAAAAGCCCTAGCCAGTCCCAGTTATCTCTCCCTTGTATCAATTCCTGCCTTCTGCCATGCTCCCTGCCATGATAATCAGGGACTCACCCTCTGAAACTGTAAGCAAACCCCCAATTAAATGCTTTATTTTAGAAGGTTCCTTGGTTATGGTGTCTCTTCATAGCAACAGAAAAGTAATAAGGACAGTAACTATTAGGTCTTTCCCAGCAAAAAGCACACCAATTTGTTATCCAATATAAAATGGATATCCCTGAAAACATAACATTCAAGTAACATTATATTAAGCTGATTGTATTTATCTATTTACAAACTCACACACATGCACACACACACACATTGATGTGAATAACTTCCACAAAAGTTTACAAAGTGTTATACTCTTGTTTTGTGTATTTATCTTTTTATGGCTAGTATGTGTATCAAGAATCAGGAAGTCCAAGCTTACAAACTATCACCAATCGTAAGGCAAATATGTAGACTGATACCCAATATATTTTTCTGACCTACAAAATTTATAAAGACCACAGAAAAGGAAGAATTTATGATTTCTTAAATCATTGCATTTTAAATTTTTGTATGCTAGCTTCTATAGGATGTTGATCTATTGTGGCATGGGAATTGACTACAGTAATGTTCTAAAGACATGGAGTGTGAATTGCACTCCCTACTCTGTAGCTACATGCCTGTCAGCATGTTTCTTAACTCATACAAATCTTTTTCAAATCCTTGATAAATACCAGTAACTTTACCTGTTTTGATTGAACACAAATAGAGAACACATGTAAAATACTTAAATTTGGTGTCCTCAGTGCCTAAAATCCTCTGCATGGCACACTGATAGTTCATTTTTAAATTTATTTTTAATTTTGTTTGTGTATGTATGTGCACGTATGTGTGTGTGTGTATGTGTGTGTGTATGCACACATGTGTATGGGTGTATTTGCACATTAAGTGTAGTTGCCTGCAGAGAACAGAGATATCCCTTTGGAGCTCGAACTATGGGGCAGCTGTAAATTGCCCCATGCAGGAGGCTAAGAGACAGCCCCATTCACAGATAATGTTAATAGAGTATTTACTGTATGCCTAGTAGGTGCATTTAGCCAAAAGATTTATTTTATGTGTATGAGTGTTTTGCTGGTAGGAATGTATGAGTACTGCATGCCTACCTGGTACCCACAGAGGCAAGAAGAGTCTGTGGGATCCCCTGAAACTGGAGAAGCAGATGGTTGTGAGCCATCATGTTGGTATTGGGAATGAATCCCAGATCCTTTGCAAAATCAGCAAGACCTCTTAGCTGCTGCACCATCTCTTTAGCCCTATGTAAGTGCTTTGTATTTATGCAGTTAATCTTTTTTTTGTAGAATTTAATAATTCTACAAAGAAGCTACCTTTATTATGCCTATTTTTAGGCGAGGCATGATAAAGTTTTTTATTTATTTATTTATTTATTTATTTATTTATTTATTTATTTATTTATTTATTTATTTATTTTTATATCAATCAGAGGTTAGGTATTTTGCATCCACGGCATAGCCCCCTCCCTCTTTCCCTCCCACTCTCCCCAACCCTCCCTCATCTCCTCCCCGCCCCCTCCAAGTCTACCAATGGGGGAGGACCTCCTCACCTTCCATCCGACCCCAGTTCATTTTGTCTCCTCAGGGCTGGCTACAACGTCCTCCCCTGGGATCTAGCCAGGCTGTTACTCCCTGGCGTGTATGGGGGAGGGTCAAAGAGCCAGCCATCGAGTTCAGAGGCATGGTAAAGTTTAAAAAAGGGGTCAAAAATCCCACAACTATAAGGGGCAAAGTAGTTAGAATATGAATCCTAGAAGTCTCACTCTAGAGTTATGTTTTTAACTAGATAGTGAAGTGAACAACAGGTATGTTTTGAGTGAATATGAAATATAAAATATCAAGCAGGCAGATGTTTACACATTCTCAGTTTATTATTTTATTTTAATTATAACATAATCATATCAACTTTCCTTTCCTCTTTCCTCTGTCCTAACCCCCCATGTTCCTTTCCTCCAAACCTCTCATGACCTTTCTTACTCCCTCTTGAACTGATGGTCTCTGTTTTGTTGACTACTTTTCTTACACACACACACACAAACACACACATACACAGACAGACAGACAGACAAACACACACACACAGACACACACAGAGACAGACAGACACACACTCACACCACTGCTGAGTCTGTTAAGTTTTGCACCAAAATGCAATTAAGTAAGAGGAATACATTCTACTATTCCATAGTACAGGATAGTGTCTGTAATCTATAAGAATTTAGTATAGATTTTCCAAACAAGTAGAAAACAGGAGACTATAGGCACCAAATACAAAATGGTAAATTTTTTGAGGTAGATGTCAATTACCTGTTTTTTTAACATTATCTATTATATACACATATTAAATTATCATATTACACTTCATTAATATATATATATATCTTGTCATGTATCAACTAAAATTTAAGAACTTTCAGAAATAAAACTTTATTTATATGTAAAATGGTTCTTGGGAGAGCAAGATGGCTCAGAGGGCAAAGGTGTTTTACTGTTAAGCTTGATGACCTGAGTACAATCACTGGGACACACACACATGGTATTAGAGAACTGAATCAGACTTGTTCTTCTCTGGCTTATATATACATACCTTGGCACAGGTGCATGCCAACAAATTAAATGATTGAATGACTGAATGAATACTTGTAATTTAAAAAAATTTAAGACTAAAACTTCAGAAATTTTTCCAAAAAAAAAAACTGGCTCTGTTTCTTTTTGTTTTCGTGTATATGCGTGCACACATGTGTACATGCATGTAGAGGACAGTAGACAACCTTAGGTGTTGTTCTGATGTGCTACTTATTTTATGAGACTGAGTATTTTACTGGTTTAGAACTTTCCAAGCAGGCTAGCCTGGCTTACCAGAGAGCCTCATGGGTCTACCTGTCTCTTCCTGTCTAGTGCTCAAATTACGTGTGCCATTATACCTGGCTTTTTCTTTTTAACTGTTTCTTTTGAAATCAAACTTAGGCCCTCAAGTTTGTAAGATATTTCCTTTAAAAAGCAGACTAGGAGGGAGAGGAAGAGGGAGAGCAGAGGTGGAAGGGGAGGAAGAAGAGAGGGAAGAAGGGAGAAAGGAAGGGAGGGAAGGAGGGAGGGAAAGAGAGAGAGAGAGAGAGATATTATGAAAGAAGGGCTACATAAAACACACAGAACAGCTAAAGAGAATCAGCAATTAACAAATGGACTGACTCAAAGATGGTGCATAGTAGGAAATGTTGATCAAAACCTATATGACCCCAGTACTTGGTAGGCAGAGGTGGAGATGGAGGCAGAGGAAAAGATAGGAGGATCACAGTGAGTATGACACCAACCTGGGTCACAGAGTGAGTGTCAGCCCACCCTTAGCTACAGAGACTCAGCCTCAATGACATAAACAAGCAAGCAGAGCTCAGGTGCAGCTTGATTTAATTTACCATTAATATCTCTGCTACATAAGTTTTTATGACATAATTAAAATATATGGGTACCACTTGTATCCCAGATATTACTGTCTAGTTAATGCAATTCATTTTTCTCAACTCAAGTTGTTTAAATATTATTTTCTTTCTTTTTTTCAAACACATTTGGATTTTTTTTTATTCACTGGACATTTAAATTAGCAAGAAAATCTTAAATTTTGTAAAACGGGGTAGTAAAGCATTTTTGGTTGACAGTGAGATAAAATATAGTTAACCTATGAAGTAAATGTTATAAGGAACTATATATAAACTTTATATATGAACCTAAAAATAACATTCAAAGAAGAAATTGCAATAAAATTGTACAATATATAAAAAGATCATTAAAAATACTATGTACTCAAACTAGGAAATTCATTAAAGATAATTATTAGAGGAAAACTTATAACTTTTAATATTTTTTAATTAAATTTTTATTTTTTACATTAATTACATTTTATTTACTTTGTATCCCAGCTGTAGATCCTTCCCTCATTTCCTCCCAATCCACTCTCCCTCCCTCATCTCCTCCCATGCTTCTCTCCAAGTCTACTGATAGGGGAGAGCCTCCTCCCCTTCCATCTGACTCTAGCTTATCAGGTCTCATCAGGACTGGCTGCATTGTCCTCTGTGGCCTGGCTAAGCTGCTCCTCCCTCAGGGAGGTGGTCAAAGAGCCAGCCACTGAGTTCATGTCAGACAACAGTCAAAGGTTCCCTTACTAGGGAACCCACTTGGATATTGAGCTGCCATGGGCTACATCTGAGCAGGGGTTCTAGGTCATATCCATGACTGGAGTATCAGTCTCAGAAAAGACCCCTTTATCCAGATTTTTTGGTTCTGTTGCTCTCCTTGTGGAAGTGCTGTCCTCTCCAGGTCTTACTAACGCCCCCTTTTTTCATAAGATTCTCTACACTCTGTCCAAAGTTTGGTTATGAGTCTCAGTATCTGCTTTGATACACTGCTGCGTAGAGTCTTTCAGGGTCCCTCTGTGGTAGGCTCCTGTCCTGTTTCCTTTTTTATCTTTCTTGCAATGTACATCCCATTTGTCTTTCTAAGTTAGGATTGATCATCTTACACAGGGTCCTCCTCCTTGTTTAGCTTCTTTCTTAAATTCTAAATATAGTTTAGATTTTGATTACTGACAAAATTTAAGGTATCAAGAAAAATTCTAAGGTGTCCCATGTTTAAACACCTTATTTAAAATTTGAAATATCCTAATGTTTTAGAAAATTGTTGAGGTAGTCAGTGGCAAAATTGTCCTATTACTTCCCTATGGGAAAAGCTTCACAAAATGAATTGTTAATAAAAAGTGAATAATTGCATGAAGGGAGCAAGTTAGCTTTAAAGAAGGCTTAAAGATAGACCAGACTTGATCTCTGTAGCTGAAATCATATACATTTCATTAAGGATCATTTTTTTTCTGAAAATCACTGCATATAAAAAGCATATAGCAAGTAATACATTGTTATGCAGTATCAACATTTACTTGAAATTCCTCTTTTTAGAACTTAGATTAACTGTAAAAACTTTCACAATGAGGACAGCCAGTGTTTGCTAGTGTGATGATAATCATACAAATAAGACATTTTAAAATATTAATGTCAAAGTCATCCAGATTAATGCATAATTCAAATAATGTCTTACTTTAGACCATGAAAGATCAAGGAGATCAGCAGTATGTCCTTTATATTTGCAAAATGGCCGCTGCCGAAATGGTGCATTTTTGTCATCTGGGTCTTCATCAGTTCCACCACATACCTAGTTAGACATAAGACAAACTTTAAAACTGAGATATAATGTTATCAAAACAAGAACTTCAGACTTTCCACACACAACTGTTCTTTCATCAATGTGTATGATGTCCAACCTAAATCTCAAGCCACCAATGCACCCTGTTTATGCTCATTTATTACTTACCACTTTTCTTTCTCTCCATGAAATAACAAATTAGAATCATTCCTGGGGCAATATGCCTTGCTACCATACTCTTTACCCTCTCTAAGGTAGCCCCTTTCTTTGTCCTTAGCATCTGTTTCTTCAGGACAAATGGGACCAGGGATTGAGTCATGACTGGGCTAAACTCATTAAAGAGAAGATCATTCCATTTCCCAAGGATGACTAGTTTAGCCACAGAGTGTGTTCAACAGAACTCACTTAAGAGACTTTATCCTTTTCTTGTCTTTGAACATTTCCTTGTGACACTTAAGACAGTACCTGTCTTCTTAGGACCAGAAGGAAGGGAAAGGCCCAAGATATAAAGAGAGTAAAGAGCACAAAGTAAATGGAATCCTGTGTCCCTGATGATACTACTGAGCTAACTAGCCCTGAGGAGCATTACCTCTTGACTTACTTCCTCGTTACTTAAGCCATTTTTAGTTAGGTGTCTGTAATTTTACAGACGTGTGTAGAAAATAATGCCATATATGCACGCCAAAATTAGTTACTGCATGCTTTGCATATTTATCATCTGAATGAATCCCAGCAACTCTTTGAAATAGTTATTAATACTATGACTATGAAGACATCAAGAAAAAAAAACTGCGGGCCCAAGAGGTTAAAACAACATATTAGAAGGTCACACAACCACCTGTGAACAAAAGAATAAAGGCAGAATATTTTATCTAACTCAAAAATCCAGATTTATCTTTCAATTGCTTTGGAGCATATAGCATGAGTGAAACTATAGAGTTCCAGCTAATACTATATGTTTAGGGAAGAATTGCTAGAATTAGGATGGAGATAAAAGTTCATAGAATTATAAAAAGAACTAGTTTGGAAACATACTTTTGAGACCACCTCACAAAGGATCTCAAACTTGACCTCAAAATTTTAGGTGATATAAGGCCATGGAGAACCAATACAGAATTCTGAAAAGTACCAAGATCTGACTGGAGCTTTAGAAAGAAAACTGAACAATGTCAAATACTGTTTAGATGGAGCATGTAGAGGCAGGAAAAATAAAGTTTAAGAATGCAGTTTTCACTTCAGATACAGGTTTTGGAGAATCCGATCTGGATTTGACCTGAAAGCTTCCTCCCTGAGGACTACCTTTCATAGTTTAGGAAATTGCTATTAAAATACTGCCTTAGAAACAGACCAGTGTCATAGTCTGGCTCCTGAGTCCTGATTATGGCCCTGACTGGTCAGTTTTTGTTCAACATTCAATAAACTTCCATCAATCTGAGACTGGTGTTCAAGTGGTCAGTGTGCAGCTATTCCTGTACCTATAACAATGCAATGAGGAAGGGGGAAATGTCATGGGATCTCACCTCAGGGCAAACAACTGTAGGAAACTAATAATGTTGAGAGAGGAGATGAGCCTCCTTGATTGCTTATATGATACCAAGTGCTCAGCCCTGAATTCATGTATACATAAACAACACTAACAATACTAAACAGGTTAAATTAAAATATTTACGTGTGTATGTGTGTGTGTGAGAGAGAGAGAGACAGAGAGAGAGAGAGAGAGAGAGAGAGAGAGAGAGAGAGAGAGAGAGAGAGAGAGAGAGAGAGAGAGAGAGA
>CM053742.1:44892290-44930703 GCA_028658305.1 Pachyuromys duprasi
GATGGCTGACTCTTTGACCCTCCCCCATACATGCCAGGGAGTGACAGACTGGCTAGATCCCAGGGGAGGACATTGAAGCCAGCCCTGAGGGGACAGGATGAGCTGGGGTTGGATGGAAGGGGAGGAGGTCCTCCCCTGTTGGTGGACTTGGAGGGGGTGGGGAGGAGATGAGGGAGGGAGGGGGAGGGTGGGAGGAGATGAGGGAGGGAGGGGGAGGGTGGGAGGGAATGAGGGAGGGGGCTACGCCTGGGATACAAAGTACCTAACCTGTGATTGATAACAAAAAAATAAATTAAAAAAAAAGGAACACTGCTAGTGAGTAGGTGAGTGACCTTGGCTTATCACTTTGTTCACTTGTTCAGAAGGTCCTTTTCTACTTTATTTCACATGATGAGAAAACATGTGAAAGCACTTCAAAAGGGGAAAGATATCACTACTATGAGCCAGACAAAATGCATATAGAAATGATCTCCACTGTGCTTATTGTGTTCTACTGTATCTAGAGTTAGGTTAAAAAAGAATCCCCAAAGCCATCAAATAAAGACCTCTTTCAGCTGTTTTGAGAAACCATCAGGAGTCAAAGGAATCACAAACGACTTTTTCCAGAAAATGATAAATTACTCATTTCAGAAGAAAAAATTTTTAAATAGTATAAGGAATTTTAGCACTAAGGAATTTTAATAGTTCTCATTTATAATGTATTTACTCAGTTAACATTTTAATTATAAAGATCAGAGGTGGGGGTTGGCAGTAGTTATGAATCTATAAGTTGCTAAGCATATATGCAGGATAGTTTTATACATTACAGGCTGTTTTTAAAAGCAATAAATACCTAGAAGCTTTATAGTAAGTTGAGCCAGTAAACAGACCATTTTCCTAGAGCGAAACAGTTAAAATTGTCACCATACATTAGTGAGTGAAGGCTTTAGAGAAAAAGTGGACAATGAAATATGGGCATAGTTTGAATGGAAAGAAGGGACAATGGAAGCATCCAGTTAAGGGACAAACTTAGAATAAAAGCAGAGAGGCAGGAATTCAATGCTGACTGCACACCTACTGCAGTCAGTATGGAGTAAAATGTCCAGGATTAATCCAAAACCTAAATAGGAAAACAAGCTGAAAAGGAAGATATAGTAAACAATGTAAATATAAAAGTACATATGATAGATTATCAAAACACATGAGCAATAAGCTTGCCTGCTGGATTTAGGTAAACAAATAAGAGAACATAAGATATTTGAGCTGAATCCAAAGAGGGCATTCTTGACAAAACAAAAACATGGGAAAAGAATCAATGTGAAAGAATAGTTAAGATTAAGACCAGCATGGAAAGTAGAAGTCACAGACACCAGAGTATTAAAACTGAGTTAGAAAGGCAGTATGAGGCAATATTAGAAGTACCTTTTTCCTGGAGGTACTAAAGAGACATCAGAAAAACTTAACTATAATTAATTAAACTATAAATTGGCACAGTTATTTTAAAAATATTTAACCTGGACTGAGGAAAAGTGATTGTTTTATTTAAGTATGCATCAGTAGGTTGGTGCCTTGAATAATATTATTTACCATTTGACAGTCTTGAAACCTGAAAATTTCTCACTTGGGAATACTAACAGATGAAATACTTTTAATAGTACATGTTAATTTTAATTAAATGCCTTGGCAGAACATTTTTTTTTATAACTGGAAACTATTTTAGGGCATCAAACAAATCATAGCATTTCACAATAGTAACTATAAAATGTGAACATACCCCTGTGTCTGTATCAGATTTTGATGAACCTAGGCTTTCCTGAGATGGCGACGGTGACACACGGCCTGAAAACAGCATAGTAATTGTAAAAAGGCATGTATTATATATACTCATCGACCAACAAAAATATTGTGAAATGACAGTCACAGAATATAATACCCTGGGAAAACATATTTTCTAAATATGAACTATAATCACACAAGCACCCACATACTTGTCTTTATCATTTAGAACAATTTATATAACAAAGCTTAAACAGTTCCCTAAATTAGTAAACAAAATATCATTTAACCCTTCTTATTCATAGTAAATACATTCTTACTCACAGTAAAAAGTAATAAGGGAAAACAATCAAAGCTCAAGAAGGTCTGGTCTGAGCTGAAGTCAGGTCTCAAAAGCAACTGAAATAGTCTTTTTGCCTCAGGTAGAACAGGAAAAAAAATGACTAGACAGAACAAGAAAAGCTCACTCACTCTACAACTTTGTTTTGTCAAACACATTACCATCTTCAATTATGATCTACAATATACATTAAAGAAACTCACAAAGGTTATCTAAGCATATGCATGGAGATAACCTAGAAAGCCTGCACAGATGTAGCCCATTGCAGCTTAGTTTCCAAGTGGGTCCTAGTAAGGGGAACAGAGGCTATCTCTGACATGAACTCATGGACTGGCTCTATGATCACTTCCTCCTGAAGGAAAAGCAGCCTTACCAGGCACAGAGGAAGACAATGCAGCCAGTCCTAATAAGACCTGATAGGGTAGGGTCAGATGGAAGGGTAGAAGGACCTCTTCTATCAGTGGATTGGGGGAAGGGCACAGGAGGAGAAAAGGGAGGAAATGGAGGTTGGGAGTGGATGAGCTACAGCTGGGATGTTAAGTGAATAAATTGTAATAAATAAAAAAATTAAATTTAAAAAGCTAAAAAAAAAAGAATATAAGGTTCCCAGAACTGGTGGCACAGCTCCATTATCTCAGATACTCATGAAGCTGAGGCAAATATATCTCAATTTAATGCCTGTCTGAGCTACAAAGAGAGTTCAAGGCCAGACTGGGAAACACTGTGAGACACAATTATATAATAAGTTTTTTAGTGGGAGGCAGACTGAGGTTGAGAATATAACCTAATGATAGAACTTAATGATAGATGCCTGGTATACTTGAGTACCTAGGTTCAATTTCTAATATTAAGAAATCTCAAACAAACAAACAAACAAACAAAAAAATACCCCAAACAGGGTCTAACTAACTGGTTTAATGAATCTCTAGAAACTTTTGTTCCTCCACCTGGTGCTTCGATTACACTCTATATTCTCTTATCAATGGTTAATTCTATTTCCCTTTCTCCCAAATCTTAACTTTCTAGATGATTGGGAAAGGGTGCTTTGTAGATAAAGTTTGTTACATTAAAAACTATAAGTAATCCATAAAATCAGGGTCTCTACTTACTTAAATTCTTCATTGCTTTCTGAAATCATCACATGACAAGAATATTTTGTTTAGGTATACTCAGTGTTTACTATAAATTAATAAAATCCTGAGGTTTTCATTGTCAGCTAACGGTTTTTTATTTAAATACATCCATTATTATGACCAACTTTATTTGCTTTTCATGGCTGCTTTTTTAAATCTTTATTTACTTAGTATACATAGCATTTCTATTCTTTTTCCAATTTAATTTGATCTTTCATTTTAATTTAGAATAGAACTGAAGGTTGCCAGGGGAATCCAAGTAATTTCTAGATGTAATTGATAAAATTACATACTATACTTGGAAAGGTATAAATCAAAAGCTTTGTGGTATTTTTTTCATTAGGTCTAAAGATTGTTTTGCTTTTGCTATTTGCATTAAAAAAAACAACTTTGAAACAGTCTTGCTACACAAGCTTGGTCAGCCTTGAAATGTTGACTTTCGTGCCTTACCCTGCAGAGGGTCAAGATTATAGGTGCACAACACCATGCCATGTACATGCTGTGTATTATATGATAAGTTAGTGGTTACTACAGATAAGTAAATTAAGGAGAGAAGTACATTTGAATATCTCTCATTAGGATTTGGAGCTTGTTGGGTTTTTAAAAAATTGTATGGTCTTTATAAGTTCAGAATTCCTAATCCAAAAAAAAAAAAAAGAAAGAGAAACCTGAAATTGTTCTAAAATTAGAAAACTGAGCATTTTCCCAGTGTTTAATGAGTTTCAGATTACAAAGCATTTAGGAGTTGGGAACCAAGGATGCTCAAAAATTATGATACTTAAAACACAAAAATTCCAGATTTACTCAGGTATTTAAAGAAATGAAAAATACCTTCAGTGTTGTATTTCATTCGCATATTGTTGAAATAGTCAAAAGCATTTTTTAAAGCCCATATCCTCACTATATTGTCTTGTCCAGCTGAAGCAAGTAATCGGCCACAGTGAGAAAATTTCATGGTCCAAACAGCTCCCTATGAAAACAGAAGGTTCAAAATGACTTTACAAGCTTAAGAGGCATTACTTTAATTCAACCATTGAAGTTATGTCACATTATGCACAGTAAGGTAAACCTCACTTCTCTAACACAACTTATGGCTACCGGTGCAATGGTGCTAGAGTATCACAAAGGGAAGCTTTCAGAAGAAAGGTCTGTTAGGATCAATACCATTTCCCATAGTTTAACCTTACAAATTTAAAAATACTGCACTATATTTATATATTAATAAAACTGAGAGATATTTTTGTTGCATATACACATGCATGTGTGTGAACATGTGGGTAGAGGTCAGAGGGCAACCTCAGGTACCATTTGTGAGAGTTCCTAAGTAGCCAGAAATGTAGTTTAGAAAAGCACAGACCACAGCTTGGAAATCTCAGTCCCTTAACTGAACATGAAGGGATTAGAGAAAGTCCTCAAATGTCACAAACAACTCCTACCAAGACTGAGGAAGAATAAAGCCTACCTGTGGCACCCATGGCATGAAGCACTTCAAGGTACCTTAATAGTATAGTCTTACTTATTTTTCCTCTATATTACATGGCTAGACTCTCATAGAAACTGAAAACATTGGAAAACTGTATGTTCAGAAGAGTGTTAAAAAATAGGAGTCTTCCCTATGCAGAGGAAACCCACAGGCTGTTTAGTTTCCAAGTGGGTTTCCTAGTAAGAGGGCAGGGGCTGTCTCTGACATGAACTCAGTGGATGGCTCTTTGATCACCTCCCCTGTGGGGTGCAGCCTTGCCAGGCCACAGAGGAAGAGGATGCAGCCAGCGCTGATTAGACCTTTTAGGCTAGGGTCAAATAGAAGGGGAGGAGGTCTTCCCCTATCAAGGGACTAGGGAAAGGACATAGGGGGAGAAGAGGAAGGGTGAGTGGGACTGGGAGACGAGGGAGGGGACTGCAGTGGAGATACAAACTGAAAGAATTGAAATAAATAAATAGACAAATAAATAAATAAGGAATAGGGGTCTTTAGTATGGAAGGGCCAAATCCTATTCCAACAAATAAGATTGTAACATACATTTATATGTACTAAAACAGATGACCTGTCTATAGATTGTTAAGAAAGATTATCTAACTTAGAAGCAACAGTTAATTTAATTAAATAGCATTCATTTCCATAAAAGTAAAACATAGTAAAAATATCATTTTGTTTTTTTATATTAATTACAGTTTATTCACTTTGTATCCCAGCTGTAGCTTCCTCCCTCATTCCCTCCCAATCCCATCCTCCCTCCATCATCTTGTCCCATTGCCCTTCACCAAGTCCACTGATAGGGAAGGTCCTTCTCCCCTTCCTTCTGACAATAGCCTATCATTTTAATCCCAATATATCTTACTTAAGTAGGAAATAAAGATGGGCTCAATATAGTGTAAGAAAATTCAGTAAGTTCCAAAATAAAAACACTGTAAATGATTAAAACATTTGATGCACAGTTTATAAGAACAACAACTTAAATTTACAATGTGGCTTTGTAGTTAGGGCAACATTTCAGCTCCATTTGATTCCCTGATCAAGGCCTCAGCAGAATTTACCTAGGTTTGAGTTTGACTGCTATCTTGTTTTCCTAGATTTGCAGAAGCTAACTGCAATACAATCTGAATCTGAGTTTTTTAATCTACATTGGTAGGCTTGATTTTTTTTTCTTTGCAGTGTTAGGGATCAAATCAGAACCTCACAGATATGAAGGAAGCAGTCTACCACCAAACCACACACCCAGTCTGGTACTTGTGAATTCTGAAAGAATGTAAGCCTCTCTGAATATTTTTATTTTTTTATAAAAGTGATAGGAATTTAAAGTAGGGCTTTTTGTATGTTGTATAAATGCTCTACATTTTCTTAGCCCTGAAATATTTGTTTAAATTATGGTTGGGAAAAAATAAAAATAAGTAAATTATGGTTGGGAATATTTAAGTTTTTTTTTTTAAAGTGACAGACTATTTTATAATTTAAGTGCTTTAAAGTTTAGTCCTTCTGCATACTTTTCTCCATAATAAAGCACAGAATTCTTTTTTATTTTACCTTTTTGATTTTTCAAGACAAGGTTTCTCTGTGTAGTCATGGCTGTCCTGGAAGACAGACTAGGCTAGCCTTGAACTCAGAGATCTGCCTGCCTTTGCCTCCTGAGTGCTGGGATTAAAGGAGTGTGTCTGGACAGCCTAGAATTCACTTATTCTAAACCTCACTTTTATTTTTATATTGGGCTGACCTATGCAGGACAGGCTGGCCTTGACCTCATTGTCCTCCTTCCTCAGCTTTTCTGAATTCTGGGATTATAGGTCTGGGATTATAAACTTCACTCAGCTTAAAATGCTATTTCTTAAAACAATAATTCAGAGAAAAACTCATACTTAAATATGTTAATATAAATTTACTATTTCTGAGTTTGATAGAAGCCTCAAAAAATACCCTACCAGTCATGAAAAATGAAATGGTTGATTACCATATGTTCGCCACTAAGATCCTGCACCACTTTGATCTGATCAAAATCATAAGGTCCTTTGAAACCATGTGCTGCCTTGAATTTAACTGGTCTTGTATATGGCATTCCTTCATCATCACTTGATGAAGGGTCATCTTGATCAGTATGAAACACTGAAGAGAAAAGCAACAAAAATCAGCAATGGTTAATATATATCTAGTTACAATCATATTTCAAATATATTGATCATCAAGTATACTTTTAGTAAATAGGGAAGTTAAATTGTCTATTTTTTGTTTTATCTGCATATTTACTATTGAAAGTTAATAGCCTTTAATATATTCATTATTACTTTATAAATAACCTGCTTTTAAAAATATTTTCTATCTCTACAGGGCTGGGTTTTTTGGGGGGATATTGAATTGTATGACTTCTATATGTAATAAAATAACTAACTCTGGCACACCATATTGTTCAGAAATAACATTATAGGGGCTGTGAGGGTGGTGAGAGTTATAAATAACCAGCACACTACTCTGGGAGGAGTAGCTTGCTATCCTTTGTAGGCTGAGACATATGGCATCGTATCCTGCAGGATGCTGCTTGTAAACCATCATTCATTGTCCACTCATTATAGCAGTGAGCAGTTACTGAACATGGACTCACATGTTGGAACTCAGAAATGGGCAAGACAGACATTATTCTTAGCTTGGAGACCTTCTAGACCAATAGAGGAGATGAGCAAACACATTCAAATAAATGAATAGACTGACTCATTTGAGTGGTGTCTAGACCACTCAAAAAGTGCTGAGGTCTGGGCAAGAGTGAAGGTCCAGACCTGGTTTCAAGATGTCTCTGAACACCTTAATCTAGCTTCTAACATGAAGTTTCCTTCCCCATTCTATAAATATTTGGAACTGTTTCTGCCACTTCTTCCTACATTATCAAGTTTCCTCGTGGGCAAAGATCCAGAAAGGCACATAGTATATACTCACTTATAAGTAGATTTTAGTCATGTAGTATAGGATAGGCATACTACAATGCACAGATCCAAGAAGATAAGCCTGATGGGCATCTTAGGCTTCATGTGGGCCCACTAGTTAGGGGAGTAAGAGATATCTCTGACATGGACTACCTTACCCACTTTTTGATCGCTTTCTCCCAGGGAACTTTTCTACCAGGCTACAGGATAGAAAGACTAACTCAATTCTCATGCGAATAGATTAGCTGGGGTGTCTGGGTAGGAGTGCTCCCCTATTCTAAGGAGTAGTGGAAGGCAGAGTGGGAATGGGAGGATAGAAGGGAGAGTCTTATGACCAAGATGTAAACTGAATTAGTTAAAAAAATAGAGAAGAACATGATTGTTCAAGACTTAAAGAACTGGGGCCATGTACAGAAAGCAGAAGGAAATACTGACTTTTATCTAACGAATTCTAAGTCCGTATATTTCCAGTTATTTGTTGAGAGCAGCAGCTGTATATGACTAGTCATTGTGAAATTTGTCCATTACTGTATAACATAGTGGCTGAGAAAATGGAGTCTGATGCTAGATTGGTTAACGATTTTAATTCATCTGTTATTTATAATCTGTATGATTATAAAGAAGTCACTCAACTTATCAATATACAGTTTTCTCACCTAAAAATGAGAATAATGATGATACTCACTTCATTGAGTTCTTATGAGATTAAGTTAATTAATTTATGTTAATTCTTAGAAGAGAATCTGGCACAGCATAAGTACTAAATGTACTTATTAATAAAACAAATGAGTACAATCATGACAAAGGCACAGTGGGCTATAATCTCTGCAAATTAAGAAAAAAATATTTTTTACATTATTTATTGTGTGTACATGTGCATGCCATGAGGTGCATATGGAGTCTGTTCTGCACTTCTGTCATATAGATTATACAGATTGATCTCTGGTTGTTAGGCTTGGCAGCAAGCTCTTTTACCCACTCAGCCAACTTTCTGTTCTCCAGTTTTGTTAGGTTTTGTGTATGTGTGTGTGGTGTGTGTGTATGTATGCACATGTGTATGGATGTGGAGGCATGCACCTACCAAGGCACAAGAGTAGTGATCACAGAACAAATTTTTGAGAGTGGCTCTAGTCTTACACTTTCTTTGAAGCAGGTCTCTCTTATTTTTTTTCCTTTCTGCTCCTGTGCCACATACTGCAGACTAATTGGTCTGTGAACCTTAAGGACAATTCTTCTTTCTCCACCTCCTATGTAATCATAAAAATGCTGGCATTACAAATGCACACAACAGCGTCTAGCTTTTGCGTGAGTTCCCAAGGATTCCCATCAGACTTGCAAGCCCTTTTGCCCAATGAAACAATTTCCTCGTCCCAAATTTACCTAATCAAAAAAAAAAGTTTTTACAATTCTATTTTTATGGGTATTAGTGTTTTGTCTGCATGAATGTCTGTGAACTACATGTCTGTCTGGTGGCTGTGAGAGCCAGAAGAGGGTGTCATATCCCTGACAGACAGCGCTATGCTACCATATGAGTGCTGGGAAACGTAACATGGGTTTTCTGAAAGAGCAGCAGTGCTTTTAAGCATCATGTCATTTCTGTACTCCCTTAAAATATTCTTAAAAGCCAAAAAGTCTGACAAAAACAGTACCTACCTAACCATTGTACAGTAAATCTTTCAAGGTTGTTAATAATCACCAAATACTGAACCAATTCAAACTTAATACTTACATATTATCTTCCTTCATTAAATGACTCACTTATGGCTATACACATTTTTATATTCACTAACACAAAGCACTTCTTATAAATGACAAGCTAAATTTAGAAACTATATATTAATGGATGATTCTGTCCTCAATTTACTGACCTTCGTCTCTTACACTTTTAACCTTATTTATAGCACGTTCACCATATTCCTCAGCCAGATGCTTTGCTCTCTTTACTGATTTCCCAAGGAATTTCTTTAGTTGAGTCCTGAAGAAAAATAAAGAAAAACTGCATTGACACAACTAGTACAAGATGAACTATCGACAGACAACCTGAAGAGATATCTTTTAAAACATTAAGAGTAGGTATTCAAGTTCTCAGATTCCTTGTTTTAAGAAATGAACATATTCAAGTCAATAACCTTTAAAGAAAACATGTATGATTTCTCCCAGTTAACAGTTATCATACATTCTAGAGCCAAAACTTTCAAGTGTGAATAATTGATTGACAGTGGTGGGGTGGGGAGGGGCATGTCTCAGCAGATCTATGGGCCCCATCACCAGATAATCTGATTTGAAGAGCTTGTAACGAAGCCACAAATATTCAATTAAATAATTTTGAGATGACTACTTGAGAGACTTGTCTCTAAGAACATATTTTACAGACAAAAAGGAAGGGTTAAAAGAAAAGCCATTTATCTACAAAATAGAATGCATACAAGGGAAATCTAAGATGACCCCTTGTGTTTTTCTTTCATTGAGGTATTCACTATAATAAAATCAGGCTGAGGTCTTCCAAGTACAACCCCAAACACAAAGTAACACAAGTATCAAAATCTTTCATAAACATGATATAATTTTTATTAAATTTTTATATTAATTCCAGTTCATTTACTTTGTATCCCAGCTGTACCCCCTCCCTAATTCCCTCCCAATCCCATCGGCCCTCCCTCATCTCCTCCCTGCCCCTCTCTAAGTCCACTGATACAGGGAGTCTTCCTCCCCATATTTTCTTTTCTGTTAAAAAGTAAGTATAAATGTCTATCAACATTTATATTGCATAAATAAATGTTGGTATAAAATATAATAAAACAAAGTCCTGTTCTTTGAATTGCCAGGCTCGTATTCACCTCCTAACCTTTGCACACACATGTGTTTACTTCTGAATCAAACACTCCATCAATGATTAATAATCTCTATTTTCCTTTTAGGTCTCAGACCAAATAATCTCTCAAAAAGGGCTTCCTTGAGCCACAATATATTTTTGGTTGTAGATTTCCACAGCACCTTACAGTTTTTGTTTACAGCAATCATAAATACAGCTATACTCCTGTGCATAATTACATTCTGAGAATCTGCCCCCTTATTTAACTGAAAGGCCCATGAAGGCATGAGTGTAATTGTATTTTTTCTAGCAATCTTTTAAAAAACTTTTTTTCATATTTTATTTTTATTAATTTATTATAATCTATTCATTTTGTATCCCATTTGTAGCCCCCTCCCTTGTCTCTTCCCAAACCTACCCTCAATTTTCTACTCCCATGCCCCTCCCCCAGTCCACTGATAGGGGAGGCTCTCCTCCCCTTCCATCTGATCCTTGCCTATCAGGTCTCATCAGGACTGGCTGCATTGTCTTCCCCTGTGAACTGGTAAGGCTGCTCCCAGCTCCAGAGGAGAAACTTAAAGAGGAAGTCACTGAGTTCATGTCAGAGAGAGCCCCTGTTCCCCTTTCTAAGGAACCCACCTGGAGACTGAGCTGCCATAGGCTATATCTATGCAAGGGTTCTAGGTTATCTCCATGCATGGTCCTTGTTTGGAGTTATCAGTCTGAGAAAGGACCCCTGGGCCCCAATTTTTTTTGGTTCTGTTACTCTCCTTGTGAAGCTCCTGTCGCCTCCAGGTTTTTCATCTTCCCCTTCTTTCATAAGATTCCTTGAATTCTGCTCAAAGTGGGTCTCAGTATCTGCTTTGATACCCTGCTGGGTAGAGTCTTCAGGCACCCCTCCAAACCCCTGTGGTAGGTGCCTGTCCTGTTCTCGGTTATTTTTCCCCCTTCTTATAGGATAAACATACTAAAACCTATACTCCTAAAGAAGCTAAGCAAGAAGGAGGGCCCTAGAGAAAAAGCTCAAGCCTCACTCAGAAAGGCAAACTGGACAGTCATCAGAAGAGAACTTAAGAATTTAAACACCAACATACCAAATGATCCAATTAAAAAATGGGGCCCAGAGCTAAACAGAATTATCTATAGAGGAATACTGAATGGCAGAAAAACATGTAAAGAAATGCCCAACATACTTAGTCATCAGGGAAATGCAAATCAAAACGACCCTGAGATTTCACCTTACACTCATCAGAATTGTTAAGACAAAAAACTCAAGTTACAACACATGCTGGAGAGGATGTGGTGAAAGGGGAACCCTACTCCATTGATGGTGGGAATATAAACTTGTTCAACCACTTTGGAAATCAATCTAGCACTTTCCCAGACAATTAGGAATTGTGCTACCTCAAGATCCAGATATACCACTCCTAGGCATATATCCAAAACATGCTCAAGTAAACAACAAGGCCATTTGCTCAAGCATGTTTATAGCAGCTGTATTCGTCATATCCAGAATCTGGACACAACCCAGATGTCCCTCAACTGAGGAATGGATACAGAAATTGTGGTACGTTTACACAATGGAATATTACTCAGCAATTAAAAACAAAGAATTCATGACATTTGCAGGCAAATGGTGGGATCTAGAAAAGATCATCCTGAGTGAGGTATCCCAGAAGCAGAAAGACACACATGGTATATACTCACTTATAAGTGGTTATTAGACATACAATATAGAATAAACATACTAAAATCTGTACACTTAAAGAAGTTAATCAAGAAGGAGGACCCTGGGTAAAATGATCAATCCTCATTCAGAAAGGCAATCAAGATAGAAATCAGAGTGTAATTGTCTTAACCACCATAGCCACAGCAACTGATTTCTATGTGTGATTCATTGAAGGGGTGCCATATATTTATCTTTGGTACTACTGTGAAGAGATGTACATGACGTATTTGATATATAATAATAAAAATGTAAGCTAATGATCTACAGGTATAATGTAATCCCTCTCTTGTAAGAAACAAACAAAAATAATTCTAGGGTTGTTGGTATGTATAGCTTGGTGATAGAGTGCTTACTTAGCATGTGCTGGTTCCTAGTATTGATTCACCAGATTGTAAAAAAAAATGGGGAATACTGATGATTCATAAATCTGGTGATTTATAGACTTTCATTTTCAGTTTATAAATTTCTGTTATTGTTTTCAATAATCAGAAAACAGAGATGATAAACTATTTTTGCAGTGCTGTGTACTGAGTCCAGAGCCTTGTATACACTAGATGAGCATTCTACCACTGAGCTACATCTCCATCTCTATAAAACCAGTTTCTAAAACCAAAATAAGGTGTCTTCTCTAAAGTTATGGATAACTATCAGTTTATATAGTTATGTTTATTTTGAATTGTCAATTTGACACACTCTAGAATCACCTGAGAAGGACGGTTCCATAAGGGCCTGTCTAGGCTGCACTGGTGTGTGAGCATGTCTATGAGGGGACTATCTTGATTAACAGGAAGACTGTAGCTGACACCATTCCCTGGGTAGAGGATCTTGGGTCATTTAAGAACAGGGAAAGTAAGCTGAGCATGCTAATGTGCACGTATTAATTTACTGCTCTCTGCTCGTTACTGTGGATGCATTGTGACTAGCTGCTTCAAGTTCCTGCTGTATTCCTGTGATTATAAGTTGTGAGCCAAATACACTCTCTCTTAAGCAGCTCTTATCAGGGTATTTTATCATAAGAAAAGGAAATAAAACTAAGATGATTATTGTTTAAAAGCAAAGAAGACATTCAAATCAATGAAGATGTGACTTTGTAAAATGTAGACTTTTATGACTATATGACACTTAATATTCAGTACGTTTCTTTTCTTTGATAAATAGGATCAGTTACTACTCACAGTACTCTTAGGGCTTTTAAAACAGGATTCACTTTGGCTCAATTATTGATTGCTTCCTTATACTTCAAAACTTTTTATGAGATTGAGCTCCAAGATGGTGGTGACCAGGGCACACTGTTTCTGAAGGGCAGAAGATCCGAAATTCCAAAACTGGTGAGTGGATGGGTGACTTAAGCCAAAGCATTGATTCTTAGGCTTCCTGGACTAGAGGGGACAACGTGTGAGTTGGGAGAAATTGGTTCTAGCTCCCCAGTTGTATGTCTCCGGGATCTGAGAGTAGTGAACTATTGAACCCTTGAACTCCCAGCTGCACCTTCCCTTGCTCAGCTTGCCCAGGCAGCAGCAGCAGGCAGTGCATAACCTGAGGTACATGGTATCTCCTTACTCTTATGACCAAACAGGAGGAGCAAATCTGGAAGTAGAAAACTGTGAGCTGTCTGAGTTTACAGCATTCACCTGCTAGTAAGTTCAAGGGCCCTCTGTGTTTTCCACAACAGCCTGCTAGTGAGTGTTTGTGGGCCCTCTGCACTTCCCAAACACCTGCAACTGAGTTTGCGGGTCCTCAGCGCTTTCCAAACACACCTGTGAGTGAGTGCTCTCGGGCACTCTGCACTTTCCAGACATGTCTGCTAGTGAGTGCTTCTGCAAGACAGTGCATACACAGCCTTAGATCTGGCTGCCACTACACTAGCAGCCAGATATCAGATCTCCCCCTGACCCCTACTGTGGGCAACATTGGGATGTCTGGGTCAGCATTCTCAACATTGAAATCCCTATTCTATGGGTATCCCAGATGAGTACAAGATGGTGCAGTTCAGGCATATCTGAGCACTTGGAGCACAATACTTATACAGGGCTGTGAACCACTGCTATTCAGGACACCTGCACATGCTCGTGGCACCTGTGAAATGGGCTAGCACCACCACCCGAGCTTGAACTTCTCCCTTACACTTCACCTTCTTCCCAGGCAGACACACCCCCAAGCACATTCCTATGCTTCCACACTTATGCAACACCCACTCTCAAACCAATGGACCTATCTCATCTTCCTGAAGAATACTCCAGACTTCAGAGATAGATGAACGCAGTCTGCTAGACAGACTCCAGTAGCAAGGAGCAAAGGCTACTGAGCATCAGATGGCTAGTGGTAGGCTTAAGAACACATCCAACAAAAATCAGGACATCATGGCTTCACCAGCAACCCCCAAGATCAATGGATATTTTAATTCATCGAAAACAAAGGAAAATTATTTTAAAGCTATGTTTATTGAGATATTAGAGGCACATAACAAGGAAACAAACAAATCTCTAAAACAATTACAGACAAATATAGCCATAAAAATTCAGGCACATAAAGAGGAAATAAACAAAGCTCTCAAAGAAATACAGTCAAATATAGCCACAAAAATAGAGGCAAATAAAGAGGAAATAAAAAAAAATAGATGCCATTGTGGAAAGAAAGGAATCCGTTTTTAAACAAATGAAGGAAATGGTGCAAGATATGAAAACAGAACTAGAATCAATAGAGAAAACACTGGAGGTGAAGAACTTAGAGAAATGACCAGGAACCACAAAGTTAAGCATCACCAACAGAAAACAAGAGATGGAAAAGAGAATCTCAGGCACTGATGACACTATTGCAGAAACTGATACATCTCTCAAAGAAAAAGTAAAACCGGAAAAGTCCCAAACAAAAGAAAAATGTCCAAGAAATCAAGGACACCATGAAAAGATGAAATCTAATAATAATAGGAATAGACAAAAAAGAAGATTCCAGGCCCCAAAGACCAGAAAATATTTTCAAGAAAATCATAGAAGAAAAATTTCCCAACTTAAAATAAGAGATGTCCTTAAATATAAAAGACACTTACAGAACATCAAATAGACTAGACCAGAAAAGAAACTCCTTATATCACATAATAGTCAAAACACTATATCTACAGAACAAAGAAAAAATATTAAAAGCAGCAAGGGAAAAAGGCCAAGTAACATACAAAGGCAGACCTATCAGAATCACAGCAGACTTCATAACATAAACCATGAAAGCAAGAAGGGCCTGGACAGATGTCATGCAGACTCTAAGAACACAGATGTCAAACCATACTATTATACACAGCAAAGCTTTAAATCAATATAGATGGAGAAAACAAAATATTCCCTGACAAATCTAAACTTATACAATATCTACACAGCAACCCTCCCCAACAGAAGATACTAGATGGAAAACTCCAATCCAATGATATCAACTACACCTAAGAAAACACAGCGCATAGTTAACCCCACAACAAAAAATGAAAACAAGCACACAAACACACTATTACCACCAACTACACAATAAAAAGAACTAACACTCATTGGTACTATTATCTATCAATATCAATGGAATGAATTCTCCAATAAAAAGACACAGACTAACAGAAGGGTTGTAGAAACAGGATCCAACCTTCTGCTGTATCCAAGAAACATACCTTTGCAACAATAAAAGACACCACCTCAGAGTAAAGGGATGGAAAAAGTTTTTCTTTTTCTTTTTTTAGATTTTTATTTACTTATTTTATGTATGAGACTCTATCTGCATGTACACCTGCAAGCCAGAAGAGGGCATCAGATTCCAAAATAGATGGTTGTGAGCCACCATGTGGTTGCTGGGAATGGAACCGAGGACCTCTGGAAGAACAGACAGTGCTCATATCCACTGAGTCTTGTCTCTAGACTGGAAAAAAAAATTTCAAGCAAGTTGACACACACACACAAAAGCTAGAGGAGCTATCCTAAAATCTAATAAAATACATTTTCAACCAAAATTAAACAAAAAACGTGAGGAGGGGTACTTCATTCTCATCAAAGGAAAAATGCACCAGGAGGACATCACAATCCTGACCACCTATGCCCCAAATACAAGAGCACCAGCATTCGTAAATGAAACACTATTAAAACTTAAATCACACATCGATCCCAAAACCTTAATAGTGGGAGACATCAACACTCCACTTTCACTAAGGGACAGATAATCAAGAAAGAAGCTAAAGAGGGAAATAATGACACAGGGGTCTTAAATCAAATGGACCTAATAGATGTCTACAGAACTTTTCACCCAAACTCAAAAGAGTACACCTTCTTCTTAGCACCCCATAGATCTCTCTCCAAAACTGAAGATATATTCAGGAAAAAGTAAGCCTCAACAAATACAAGAAGATCAAAATAATCCTATCAGACCAACATAGCCTAAAACTAGACCTCAACAACAACAGAAATAACATGAAGCCTACAAAAACATGGAAACTAAACCATTCTCTACTAAATGACAGCTTGGTCACAGAAGAAATAAACAAAGAAATTAGAGACTTCCCTGAATTCCACAAAAGTGAAGGTACAACATACCCAAACATATGGAACACAATAAAAGCAGAGCTAAGAGGAAAATTCATAGCACTAACTGTTTTCAGAAAGAAGTTCGAGACTTCTCATACAAAGAATTTAATGACACACCTAAACACCCTAGAAATAAAAAAGGAAGCAGACACACACAAGAGGATTAGACTGCTGGAAATAATCAAACTCAGGGTTGAAATTAATACACCACAAAAAAAGAGAACAATACAAAGAGTCAATGAGACCAAGAACTGGTTCTTTGAGAAAAATCAACAAGATAGACAAACCCTTAGCTAAACTAACTAAAAGGCAGAAAGAAACTTCCAAATTGGCAAAATCAGAAATGAAAACGGGGACATAACAACAGACACTGAGGAAATTCAAAGAATCATTAGGTCTTACTTCAAAAGCCTATATGCCACAGAATTTGAAAATGAAACGACCAATTTTCTTGACAGATTCCATTTACCAAAGCTAAACCAAGATCAGATAAATGGATTAAACAGTCCCATAACACAAATGAAATAGAAGCAGTTATCAAAAGTCTCACATACAAAAAAAGCCCAGGGCCAGATGGTTTCAGCACAGAGTTCTACCAGACCTTCAAGGAAAAGCTGATACCAATACTCTTCAAACCATTCTACAAAATAGAAATAGAAGGAACATTACCAAACTCATTCTATAAGACAAAAGTAACTTTGATACCTAAACCACACAAAGACCCATCAAAAAAAGAGAACTTCAGACCTATCTCTCTATGAACATTGATGCAAAAATATTCAATAAAATACTTGTAAACCAAATCTAAGAACACATAAAAGATATCATTCACCATGATCAAGTACGCTTCATCCAGGAATGCAGGGGTGGTTGACTATATGGAAATCCATCAAGGTAATCCACCACATAAACAAAGAAAAGGGGAAAAACAAAACAAAACAACACATGATCATCCTTTAGATGCCGAAAAGGCATCTGACAAAATCCAACACCCATTCATATTTAAAGTTTTAGAGAGATCAGGGATACAAGGCACATACCTAAACATAGTAAAGGCAATATACAGCAAACCTATAGCCAACATCAAAGTAATTGTAGAGAAACTTAAACCAGTCCCACTTAAATCAAGGATAAGGCAAGGCTCCCCACTCTCTGTTTCTTTTCAAAATAGTGCTAGAAGTCATAAACAGAGCAATAAGACAACTAAAGGAGATGATATGATAGTACACTTGAGTGACCCCAAAAATTCTACCAGAGAACTCCTTCAGCTGATAAAGACCTTCAGCGAAGTGGCTGGATACAAAATTAACCAAAAAAAAAAAAAAAAAAAATTGGGAGATCCAAGATGGCAGCACTGGGAGGAAACCATGTCTGAGGCACGAGACAGCAGTGTCAGCACAGTGATCAATAGATTGAACTCTGGGGCCTAAAACACCAGCGATTATGATTCCCAGGTGAGACAAAATCCCACGGTGTGGAAATCAATTGGGTCCATTCTTAGGTCACCCAGCTAAAACCTGGAATAGTTCCCGGGCCCCAGCAGACACTTGGGTTGCTAGGCTAGGGCTATATGCCTGAGTGTCCTGCATTTTCCCAGGCTGAACTGTGGGCACCAAAACACAAGAGACTGGGATTTCCAGTTGTGAGAAAACTCCACAGGGAAGGAAGCAATCATGACCGACCTCAGGTCACCCAGTCAAAAACTGGATAAATTCTCAGGGATCTGCAAGAGCACAGCTGCCTGCCCAGAGGGGGGCCCTCAGCTGCCTGCCCAGAGTTGGGTAAACAACCACCAGCCCAGAGCAAGGTGCACAGCTGCCAGCCCAGAGAAGGGCATTCAGCCAGAGCAAGGCCCTCAGCCACCAGCCCAGAAACCTGCTGTGTGCCGACTTAGCATTCTATACAGAACTGTGGGCCCCAGGGCAACAGTGACTGAGTTCACCTGTCAGGAGAAAACCCCACAGTGAGGAAACCAGCAGGTCCAACTTTAGGGCTTTCAGCTGACCTCCAAGTCCCTGAACCCCACAGAAAAGTTTTTGGGAAAAGTTCCTGGGTTACTGCAGGCACCCATTCACCAGCTTGGAGCCACCACTTGCCTCCGTACTCTATGCTGAACTCCAGATGGAACTGTGGATGCCAAAACACCACAGACTGGGTATCCCTGGGAGAAAGCTCCACAGAGGGGGTTAAACATCTGGTCCAACCTCAGGACACCCAGCTCTAGAAAAGTTTATGGGTCCTCACAGGCTCCAGGCTCTAGACTCCTGCTGCAAACATGAGAGCTGTGTTCACCTGCCCCTGATTACCACTTGGTTACTGGGGCAAAGAACTCCAACCTCAGACGGACAGAAGGCTGGGATCCCTGAAATCCGTCCCAGACACTGGTCCAAGGGGCAACTAGTTATCCATAACTAAACTGACCAAAACGCTGGGCTCCCAAGGTCTTCAAGAGGCCTGTCCCTGGAAAACACTGTAAGAACAACAGCAGCAGCTAACTAAATTCAGCTCAGGAAGCCCAGCAGCAGAGCATCTATCTCCAGGACTTCTCCGGGTGAGAGGAGAGCACCCCTGACTAACAAAGACCACAGTTAGCACTCAGGTCTATACCCCTAGGTGAGCTGTGGGAATTCCTGAGAAACACTGGCCATTCAGTGACCATACCCAAAAATCTGAGGAAGTCTCCTTCAGGAAAAATCACCTTCCTGCCAAGGGGATTCTCCCCACCCCAGGATTCAAGGAAGCACCAGAAACTAGCAACCAACACCTAAGATAGCCCAATGGGTAGAGGACAGAGTGAAAATTCAAACAACAAAAGGCAGAGCAATATAGCAACTCCAGAACCCAGTTATCCAGGGACAAGCAGCCCTGGACAAACCAGCTTAAAGAAGATGACCTTACATCCATGCTTATGAAGCAGATAATAGAGGGAAAAAATAAAATGTATAAATAATTAGAGGAAGAAAAAGTCAAACAGATTGTGGCCATCCATAAAGAAACACTGGAAAATGAAGACAGATTATGGTCATCCATAAAGAAATACAGGAAAATAAAGACAATCAGATTGTGGTCATCTGTAAAGATACGGGAAGATGCAGCCAAACATTTTGTGGCCTTTAGAGAGGAAATAATTAAATCACTGAAAGACATATAAGAAAAAGAGGAAAGTTCAAATAAACAGCTAAAGGTAAAACAGGAAAATTCAGTCAGACAGGTGAAGAAAATCAACAAAACGGCTCAAGAACTGGATAGATTTCGAAAAATTAAAGAAAACACAAACAGAGAAAATCAAGGAGAGAAAGAACTTAGGGAAGAAAACAGAACTACAGAGGTAAGCATAACCAATAAACTCCAAGAGATGGAATAAAGAACCTCAGGTGTGGAAGAAACAATTGAAGAAATGGATGTATCCATTAAAAAAAGTGTTAAATACAAAAAATTCTAGAAACAGACCATCCAAGAAATCCAAGACAATATGAAAAGACAAAACCTAAAAATAATAGGAATAGAGAAAAAAAAGAGATGATTCCCTCCTCAAAGGCCCAGAAAATATTTTCAACAAAATCCTAGAGGAAATTTTCCCCAACATAAAGAAGAGTCCTATGAGAATACAAGAAGCCTAGAGAACACCTAATAAATTAAACCAGAAAAAAATCCTCCTGCCACATAATAATAAAAACAGTAAGTGTACAGAACAAACAAAAATACTAAAAGCTGCAAGGGAAAAAGGCCAAGTAACATATAACGGCAAACCCATCAGAATCACACCTGACTTCTCAACAGAGACTATGAAAGCCAGAAGCACCTGAAGGGTTAGCATGCAGACCCTAAGAGAATACAAATGTTAGCCCAGGTTACTATACCCAGCAAAACTCTCAGTCCTCATAGATGGAGAAATCAATATATTCAACAACAACAACAAAATTTAAACAATACCTAGCCACAAATCTAGCATTACAGAAGATACTAGAAGGAAAAATATAACCCAGGATATCTATGTTTCAGGAAAACATAGGAAACAACCTCACTCCAGCAAAACTAAAAGTAGCCAAGCACACAGACACACTACCACAACCAACAGCAAAATCAAAGCATCTAACAACCACTTCTCATTAATCTCCCTCAATATCAATGGACTAAATTATCCAATAAAAAGACAGAGACTAACAGAATGGATACTTAAACAAGATCAAATAATCGTGGCATACATGAAATACACCTAAGTCACAAAGATAGACATTACTTGAGAGTAAAGGGCTGGAAGACAATTTTCTAAGCAAATGGATCCAAGAAGAAATCAGGAGTAGCCATTCTAATATCTAATAAAATAGGTTTTCAAACAAAATTAAGCAAAAGACTGGGGAAGGTCATTTCATACACATCAAAGGAAAATTCCACCAAGAAGACATCACAATTCTGAACATGTATGCTCCAAATACAAGAGCATCTACATTTGTAATAGAAACATTAAGAAAACTAAAAGAACACATAGATCCCCACACGTTATTAGAGGGAGATTTCAACACCCCACTCTCAACCTAGGACAGGTCAACAAAACAGAAATTAAACAAAGAAACAATGACTCTGACAGAGGTCATGAATTAAATGACCTCTACAACAGACATCTACAGAACCTTTCACCAAGAATCCACCTCCTTCTTAGCACCTCATGGAACCTTCTCCAAAATAGACCATATAATAAAGCACAAAGCAAGTTTCAAAAGATACAAGATTGAAATAATCACTTGTATCCTGTCATATCACCATGGTAAAGCTGGACATCAACAACAACAGAAATAGCAAAAAGCCTACACACACACACACACACACACACACACACACAGGGAAACCGAACAAGTCGCTATTCAATGAGAGCTGGGTCAGGGGGGAAATAAAGAAAGAAATCAAATACTTCCCAGAATTCAAGGAAAATGAAGGAACAACAAACCCAAACTTATGGGACACAATGAAAGCAGTGCTAAGAGGAAAATTCATAGCACTTAGTGCCTTCAAGAAGAATTTTGAAACATCTCATACAAGCAACGAAAAGGCTCACATGAAAGCCTTAGGAAAAAAAAAAAAGAAGCAGACATACCCAAGAGGAGTAGACTGCTGGAAATAATCAAACTCAGGGACGAAACCAATAAATTAGAAACAAATAAAACGGTTCAAAGAATCAATGAAACCAAGAGCTGGTTCATTGAAAAAATCAAAAAGATAGACAAACCTTTAGGCAAACTAAGTGAAAGACAGAGCGACACCATCCAAGTCAACAAAACCAGAGAAGAGAAGGGGGACATAACAACATACACTGAAAAAATCCAAACAATCATTAGGTCTTACATCAAAAGGCAATATTCCACAAAATTTGAAAATCTATATGAAATGGAAAATTTTCTTGATTGATTCCACTTGCCAAAACAGAATCAGAAACAGGTAAATCAAATCAATAGTCCTATATCCCCTAAGGAAATAGAAGCTGTCATCAAAAGTCTCCCATCCAATAAAAAGGCCAAGGCCAGATAGTTTCAGCACAGAATTCTACCAGACTTTCAAGGAAGAGCTAACACCAATACTCTTCAAACTATTCCACAAAATAGAAACAGAAGGAACATTACCAAAATCATTCTATGAAGCCACAGTCACCTTGATGCCTAAACCTGACAAAGACCCAACAAAGAAATAGAATTTCAGGCCAATCTCTCTTATGAACATTGATGCAAAAATACTCAATAAAATACTCGCAAACCGAATCCAAGAACACATCAAAGATATCATCCATCATGACCAAGTAGGCTTCATCCCAGGTATGCAGGGGTGGTTCAATATATGGAAATGCATCAATGTAATCCACCAAATAAACAAACTGAAAGAAAAAGACCAAATTATAATCTCCTTCGATGCTGAAAAGGCATTTGATAGAATTCAACATTCGTTTATGTTTAATGTCCTGGACAGATAAGGGATACAAGGCACTTAGCTAAACTTAGTAAATGCATTATACAGCAAGCCTATAGCTAACATCAAACTAAATGGAGAGAAACTTAAATCATTCCCAATGAAATCAGGGACAGGCAAGGCTGCCCACTCTCCCCATACTTCTTTAACATAGTACTTGAAATCCTTGATAGAGCAATAAGACAATTAAAGGAGATCAAGGGGATTCAGTTCAGTAAGGAAGAAGTCAGAGAATCATAATTTAAAGATGATATGATAATATACATGAGTAACCCCAAACATTCTACCAGGAAACTCCTACAGCTGATACACACCTTCAGCCAAGTGGGCAGATTTAAAAAAATCAGTAGCCCTCTTGTATACAAAAGAAAAAAGGACTGAGAAAGAAATTAGGGAGACAATACCCTTCACAATAGACAGAAAGGACATAAAGTACTTTGGTGTAAATCTAACCAAGCAAGTCAAAGAATTGTGTGAAAAACACTTTCAGTCTCTGAAGTGCATCCTTACCAGTCCATAGAGGAAGACAAAGAAGCCAGTTCTGATGAGACCTGATAGACTAGGGTGAGATGGAAGGAAAGGAGGACCATTCCTATCATTGGACTAAGCAAAGGGGCATACGAGAAGAAGAGAGAGGGAGGGTGAGATTGGGAGGGGAATGGGGAGAGGGCTACAGCTGCAAAGTGAATAAACTGAAGTTAATAAAAATAAATAAAATTAATAGTCCTGTATATGAAAGACAAGGGCTGACAAAGAATTTAGGGAAACAATACCCATCAATATAGCCACAAATAACATAAAGTACCTTGGTGTGACTCATGTTAAAGACCTGTATGGGGGGAAAAAACACCTTCAAATCTCTGAAGAAAGAAAATGAAGAAGATATCAGAAGATGGAAAGATCTCCCATGCTCATGGATTGGTAGGATTAACATAGTGAAAACGGCCATCCTACCAAAAGCAATCTATAGATTGAATTCAATTCCCATCAAAATACCAACCCAATTCTTTACAGAACTTGAAAGAACAATTTTCAATTTCATATGGAAAAACAAAAAAAAAACCAGAATTGCTAAAACAATCTATACAATAACAGATCTTCTGGAGTTATCTCCATCCCTGATCTCAAGCTATACTACAGAGCAATAGTAATAAAAACTGCATGGAACTGGCATAGAAACAGAATGGTGAATCAATGGAATGCAATAGAAGACCCAGAAATAAACCCACACACCTCCGGATACTTGATTTTTGACAAAAAAGCCAAAACCATACAATGGAAAAAATGACAGCATCTTCAAAAAATGGTGCTGGTCTAACTGGATGTGTATAAGTAGAAAAATACAAATAGATCCATACTTATCACCCTGCACAAAATTAAAGTCTAAGTGGATCAAAGACCTCAATATAAAAATAGACACATTAAACCTGTTAGAAGAGAAAGTGGGGAAGAGTCTTGAAATCTTTGGTACAAGAGACAATTTCTTGAACAGAACACCAACTGCACAGGCTCTAAGATCAACAATCAATAAATGGAACCTCATGAAACTGAAAAGCTTCTGTAAAGCAAAGGACACTGTTGTCAGAACAAAATCACAGCCTACAGATTGGGAAAGGATCTTTACCATTCCTACATCTGAAAGAGGGCTAATATCCAGAATATATAAAGAACACAAGAAAATAGACATCAACAAACTAAATAATCCAACTAAAAAATGGGGTACAGAGATAAACAGAAAATTCTCTATAGAGTAATATTGAATGGCAGAGAACCCTCCTCCATTGCTGGTGGTAATGTTAACTTGTATAACCACTTTGCAAATCAAATGGGCATTTTCCCAGACAATTAGAAATAGTGCTACTTCAACATCCAGCTATACCACTCATAGGCATATATCCAAAAGATGCTAAAGTATACAACAAGGATATTTGTTCAACCATGTTTATAGGAGCTCTATTTGTCTTAGCCAGAATGTGGAAACAACCTAGATGTCCCTCAAGGGACAAATGGATTGTGGTACATTTACACTACAATCACCACTCAGCTATTATAAACAAGGAAATCATGAAATTTCCAGGCAGATGGTGGGAACTAGAAAAGAACATCCTAAGTAGGTAACCCAGAAGCAGAAAGATACACATTGTATATACTCACTCGTAAGTGGATATTAACTCTACAATATTGGATAAACATACTAAAATTTATACTCCTAAAGAAGCTAAACAACAAGGAAGACCTTAGAGAAAATGTTCAGTCCTCATTTAGAAGGACAAATGTGATAGGCATTGTAAAATGGAGAAAACAGGGAACAGGAAGGGAGCCTACCGCAGAAGTCATCTGAAGACTCTACTGATTGAAGTAAGAAAGCAGAGGCTGAGACTCATAGCCAAACATTGGCCAGAGTGCAGGTAATCTTATGAAAGAAGAGGGAGACAGAAAGACCTGGACAGGACAGGAGTTCCAAGAGGAGAGCAACAGAACCAACAAAACAAAACAAAACAAAACAAAAACTGAGCCCTGTGTCCCCTGCAGAGACTGATACCTCAAACAAAGACAATGCACAGAGAGGACCTAAAACCCTAGCTTGGATGTACCACATAGACTCAGTCTCCAAGTGGGGTCCCTAATAAGGGGAACACAGGCTTTCTCTGGCATGAATTCAGTGACAGGCTCTCTGATTGCCACCCTCTAGGGTTTGTAGCCTTGCCAGGCCACAGAGGAGGATAATGCAGCCAGTCCTGAAGAGATCTGATAACTTAGGGTCAAATAGTAGGTGAGGAAGACTTCACCTATCAGTGGACTAGGGAAGGGACATATTGGGAGAAGAGGGAGTGAGGGTGGGATTGGGAAGAGACACAGCTGGGATACAAATTGAATAAATTGGAATAAATTACAATATTAAAAAATTCTAAAAAAAATAAAAAGAAGAAAAAAAATGCTTGATATGATCCAGGAAAAGTCAGAATTATAGGCCGATGTCTTCTGGCCACTGGATGCCTTCTTGGTTGACCCCATGATTCAAGTACATAGATTTCTACATTCTATGTGTAGCATGGCAAGAGAAAAAGCTGGAAAGAGCTCCTGTATACGCAGACAATTGTGTTAAGTATGAGTCTTCTTACCATTTTCTTATTATAATTTTGCAATCAGAATATTAGCCAACAGTCTGACATGTCAACTTATATGTCATGGTTTATAGCTTCTTTGTTGCTTGAGAAGCCCAGACACTGGATGAAATGATTTAAGAAATGATGTGTGAATCAAGAATGGGTCTGAATAAACCTGAATGTTTTTTTTCTCTTAGAAAAATGAGCTTTTGTAAACAGGGCATAGTGATATGCATCTGTAATTGCAATACTCAGGACAAAAAGCAGGAGGTTGTGAGCACAAGGCCAGACTGAGATAGTACAGAGAGGATGATACAAAATATATTGGTCATTTCTTTTATGTCAGATGCTTTAAAGGTAACCTATAGAAATGCAAGAAATTCATAACCAAAAGATAGAGGGTAGGGAATAGTGGTGTGGAGTGGACATTTAACACTGATTTCAAACCATTTGGAGGGAGACCACATATTCCATTCCAAAACAACCCTCTCAAGCTGAAAGAAATTATGATAAAGAAGTTACTGAAATTAAGTTGTAGCAGATAATTTTAAGCAATATTGCAAGAATTTGATCTGCTTATAAATTTTATGATAGATAAGTGTCTGCTGATGGCAACTAGCAGTGGCAACAGAACAACACTGTGATGGTGGTAATATATGGTAATACATATTAGAAACTTAGAATGAATTTAACCATGGGCTGTACAAGTGATACATCTCTTTAAAGGCCTTGCTTTACAATAATGAAAAAAGGAGGCCAAGAACATTTTTGTATTATAGTTTTTGTTTAAAAATATACTTGGCAATTTTCTTACCTTTTAAATAAACACTTAAAAAGAAGAAAAGAGATGTAGTGTCACTCACGTTTTCTGTTTTAACCTTCCACCATCAGTATCTATTTGCTGTGATTGTAACTTTTCTTCATCATCTGACTGTGTGGCATCATTGCTACAAGAAGAGGAAGTGATTTTAAAAGAAATAATTTCTCTTCTCAAAACATGTCTCTATATTTATTATACAGTAGCTAATCAGAATAAAAATTATCTAATAAAGAGCTAGAGAATTACTAAATGGCTTTCAAGATTAAAGACTAGAATATTAAAGCAAGATGCAATGTACAAAATTTAAATGAATGCAATCAATACCTTATGAAAATCCTACTATAACAAGGCTGTACATATTAACAATAAAGTAATTTGCAGATAGCTTTGTCTCAGTCCATCAGGTACACCATGTATTACATTTAATAAAAGTCTTTGTTTTTCTAGAACTTATTCCATAGACATCATTACATAACAAAAATAAGTCACTTCACTCTAAAGCAAATTTTCAACCACAATAAACAGTACAAAGCATAGTTTTATAAGATTAAGCGATCCTCACAGTTTGCTTCTTGGTTGCAATGTTTTAATACTGTCTCTAGCATAAATCATTTTCAAAAGCAAGAAACTGAATAGTATGAGATTTAAGATTTAGAATATTCTCCCCAAGTAACTATATGACTATAACAGAGGTCAAAGGTAAAGAATACATACTTAATCTAAATTTACTTTTAGATTAACACAGAAGACCGAGTTTAACTAAATAAGAATATATTTGTTAACAAGCCTAAATAATCAATACCACCATGTTGTAAATGTTAAATAACATTAAGCCATACCTTACATACTCTTTTGTCCTTCTCATGATGTATAGAGTGAGAGGATTTATACCTGTTGGCAACTTCTCTTCAGCAAGACTTAAAGGTATTTCTTCTCCAGTATCCAGATTCTTAATCATTACACTGGCTAAAATTTCCTGGAGGTTAAACAGATAACATCAAGATGGCTTGCAACTTAATTATCTTTTGAAAATTATTTTGGATTATGTACATGTATACATGAAGTTTTGTTTGTGTGCATATATGCTTGAGTGCATGCATGAGTGTGTGCTTACGTACGTGTGTGCCTGTGTGTATGTGTGTGCATTGCACACAGAGGCTAGAGGTATTGGATCTCCTGGACCTGGAGCTGCAGGTAGTTGTCAGTCATCTGAGCTAAATACTGGGACTTGAACCTAGGTCTCTGGAAAAACAATAAGCACTCTTGATTGCTGAGACATCTCTCAAGCCCTTAATTATCTTTTTGGAATCTACTAAATCCTTAAAATTTTAAGTTAAGGATTTTCTGGATAGTCACTACTGGGTGCAATAGTGTTATACATTTTCATTGAGATATAATTCTAACACAAAACACAGTTCCTTAAAACATGTAATTCAATGGCTAATAATATATTTACAGTTCTTTTGTCTTTATTATAATTATTTATTATGATTTCCTCAGTTTGTATCCTAGCTGTAGGACCCTGCTCTACTCTTCCATCTCACCCTCCCTCTTTCCCCCTTTATGTCCCTCCCCTAGTCCACTGATAGGGGAGGTCCTCTTGCCCTTCCATCTGACCCTAGCCTATCTAACATTTATTTATGCCTATCAGGTCTCATCAGGACAGTTTGAATCCTCTTTCTCTGTGGCCTAGTAAGGCCACCTCTCAAGGGGGAGGTGATCAAAGAGCAGGCAACCAATTTCATGCCAGTGACTGTCCCTGGTCCTCTTACTAGGGAACCCACATGGAGACTGAGCTGCCCATGGGCTATCTTTGAGAAGGGGATCTTGGTCCTGTCCATGTATGGTCCTTGGTTAATTTACCTGTCTCTGTAGGATGTCCTGAGCCCAGATTTTTGGATCTATTCTGGAGCTCCTGTCCCCTCCATGTCTTTCTATCTCCCTCTTCTTTCCTAAGATTCCCTGCACTCTGCCCAAAGTTAGGCTAAGAGTCTTGGCATATGCTTCCATTCCCTGCTGGGTAATCTTTCAGAGACCCTCTGTGGAAGGCTCCTGTCCTTTCTATCTTATTCCCTGTCTTCACCTACTTTTGATGTCTATACTGTTTGCCCTTCTGAATGAGGATTAGGCATCTTCCCTAGGGTATTCCTTGTTGCTTAATTATTTAGGAATATAGATTTTAGTATATTTATCCTATATTAAATGGCTAATATCCACTTATAAGTGAGTATATATCCTAATGTGTGTCTTTCTGCTTTTGGGTTACCTCACACAGGATGATCTTTTCCATTTCCATCCATTTGCCTGCAAATTTCATGATTTCCTTCTCTTTTTTCCTTATTTTTTTCATTATTACAATGTATTCACTTTGTATCCCAGCTGTAACCCCCTCCCTCGTCCCCTCCCACCCACCATCCCTTTTTCCTTCCTATGTCCCTCCCCGAGTCCACTGATAGGGGAGGTTCTCCTCCCCTTCCATCTGACCCTATTAGCCTATCATGTCTCATCAGGACTGGCTGCACTGTCTTCCTCTGTGGCCTGGTACAGCTGCACACCCACCCCCTACCCCGGGGGAGGTGATCAAAGAGCCAGCCACTAAGTTCATGTCAGAGACAGCTTCTGCTCTCCTTCCTAGGGAACCCACTTGGAAGCTGAGCTGCCATGGGCTACATCTGAGCAAGGGGTCAAGGTTATCTCCCTCCATGGTCTTTGGATGGAGTATCAGTCTTTGAAAAGACCCCTGGGCTTAGATATTTTGTTCTGTTGGTCTCCCTGTGGAGCTCCTGTCCCTTACAGGTCTTTCTATCTCCCTCTTCTTTCATAAGATTCCCTGTACTCTGCCTGAAGTTTAACTATCAGTCTCAGCATCTGCTTCTATATTCAGCTGGGTAGAGTCTTTCAGAGGCCCTCTGTAGTAGCCTCCTGTTCTTTTCCCTGTTTTCTCCCTCTTCTTATGTCTACCCCATTTGCTTTCTGAGTGAGGATTAAGCAACTTCCCTAGGACCCCCCTTCTTCTTAGCTTCTTTAGGAGTATAGATTTTAGTATGTTTATCCTATATTATATAATTAATATTCACTTATAAGTGAGTATATACCATGTGTGTATTTCTGCTTCTGGATCACCTCACTCAAGATGATGTTATCTAGTTTCCCCCATTTGCCTGTAAATTTCATGATTTCTTCATTTTTAATTGTTGAGTAGTATTCCATCGTGTAAATGTACCACAAATCTGTATCCATTCCTCCACTGAGGGCTATCTGAATTGTTTCCAGATTCTGGCTATTATGAATAAAGCTGCTACAAACATGTTTGAGCAAATGTCCTTGTTGTATACTTGCTTCCAGAGTACTGAAATTATTATTATGTACCACATGACTGGCTCCCTAAAAAAATCCTACTTTGTTTTAAACCTTCATTCTGAATAAACTGACCAATAAATGCATTCTAATTTCTATTTTGTATATTGTATTTTACTTGCATGCATTTTTGTGTACCACATGTGCATAATTCCTTTGGATGCCAGAAGAAGGCATTGACACCCTGGAACTGGAGTTACAGACAGTTCCATGTGGGTTCCTTCAGAAGTGCACCTCTTAACTGCTGAGCTATCTTTCCAGCCCTTTATTCTAAATATTAAAGGTAAGAAATTATTGAGAAATGGTTCAGAAGATAAAAGGATTTATAGTTAAGGCTAGTGTGTTGGCCTAAGTTCAGTCCCCAGAACCAAGATAGCTGTCCTCTGACCTCCACATACTGTGGCACATGTGTGCCCATAAACAAAAATACATGTACATGCACAAATACGTAAATAACTGTTAAAGAGTTTTCTAAAATACTAGGATTAATTTAAAATTTACCATTCATAAAATACAAATCCTGACTTTTTGTGCTATGTGTGCATGTGGTACTGGGAATGGAATCTATGTCCTTACTAATGCTATCAAACATATGGCCCCAGACATTTTGCCTTTTTCTATTTGATTTAATGTCTCAGAAAGTTATCAGGTTGGCCTTGAGCTTACTTTGCAGCTTAGATAGGTCCAAAACTTGTGATCCTCATACCTCATACTCCTGAGCGCTGGGATCATAGGCCTGCTTTGTCATCAGCCCATTTTGGATTTTACTTTAATGTATGTATTCCACCACAAAGCTTTGTGAAATGACAAGAATACATCAGAGATTTAACCTTCAATATGTAAGTAAAATCCCAAACCTGAAATAATCTTAGTTTTAATGATTTTGGCCTAAAAAGTAATTTATTATATCTGTCAAAATAACTATAGACGTTCAGTGTTCCTGGTACTGAAATAATGTTTAAAAAATTGAAATGCTGATTTCTTGGACTTAGTCATTATATACTGTACTGATCTATCAAACCATCATATTGCAACCCATAAACATGTACAAATGTGACCCAGGTGTAGTGGCAAATGCCTGTAATCCCAGCACTCGGGGTGGCAGAGGCAGGTGGATCTCTGAGTTCAAGGCCATCCTGGTCTACAAAGTGAGTCGAGGACATCCCAGGCTACAAAGAGAAACATTGTCTTGAAAAACTGAAAACCAAACCAAACCAAATGCACAAAAAGTGAAATATCAACTAAAAGTCCAGTAAGTTATATTTAGCTCAGGGTCATTATATGCACTTACTGTGCTGTGCAACCAACACCATGGTCAATCTCTAGAAGTTTCTCATTTTCCCATTATGATTTTTCCATTTTATGTTTTTACCTCATCAGTAAGCTCTCTCCCAGAGTTGGATCTAGGTCTCTGTGGGCCCATTACTTCACCTGCTACTGTCTGCACATCAGGTGCTTTTCCATTTTCCTAAAATTATAATTGTATAAACAGACAGACTGAATCAATTTCTATCAATTTTAATTATTCACTACCCTATGCACTCCTACAAATTTCCACAAATCAGATAATATAGCCTATTGAAAATTAAAAGAAAAGATTCCATTTTAGTCTTTTATTATTCTCTACATGTTGAAAGATATTAGGCACCAAAACTACTGCTGCCCATGAAACCATACCTTAGCAGTATTACAAACAAATAATTTGTTTTACTTGAACCCATCCAAAATAGCAGTTCTCTACAAAGATTGTAATTAATTCAGGCCATATGTAGATATTGCTAAAGAAATGTTAGAACAAGTTCTACTTATGTAAGGAGATAGACAACAAATATGTTAACATTTTTACATATAGTTGTTGTTGCATATTTTTCTACATTAAAAATACTTTTAAAAGGCAAAAACACGATCCCACAAAAACAGGCTGTTTGTGACCTCTACTGTATTGCTATCAGAAGATGGTAATGTCACATTTCCAGGTCTGTTAACCCCCCTCAGCTCAAGTACTATATAAATTATCCTGAATTCTAGAATTTGTCTGTGGTAAAATTCTATGTAATTTTTTTAATGGCCCACATCCTAGTACATGAAAAGTTTTATGTCTAGGAAAGGGAACTTATAATATTAAACATTGCTTTTTAAAAAGTATCTATAACCTGCCACAAACTTGGCATATATTAGCACATTTAATTCTTGTAGAAAACCTTCAAACTGGATTCTTTTCCCAGTTTTTAATCAATGAAGCATCTAAAAATCAGATGCTAAAGAGCTAGCTAACCTCACTAAACTAGTTAGTAGCCAAGATAAACATGGAAGTAATGTGGTCAAGTGTTAAGGACAAAAAAATTATTTGGCCTAGAGAAGAAAGAGTTCCAATAATTACATCAGTCAGTTGTATACGGTTGAATTATCTTATATCAAACATAACAATAATTCACCAACCTGGGCAGTAACTATTTTATCTCCACTTGTAGCACTTGCCAAATCGAGAGAAGGCTGGGAATCTCTAACTGTACTCTCCGAAGCCATATTTGTAGTTAGGAAAGAATCAGATGTAATACTATCTTTGGGTACTGTAATGATAATAAAAATAACTAATAATAATAATGACAATGATAATAATAATGATAATGATGATATTAATAACAGAAAAATAATACCAACAATTACACACACAAACACACAAAGAAGGGCTTTTAACCTTTACTTAATTCTTGAAATAAGCCCTTGAGAATAATGGCTTTTATCATTTTTGTTTTCTTTATTGAAAAACAGTGGTTTAAATGAATCATTTAACTTCTTCAAGACCACAGTTTATACATTCAAAAATCTGGATTTAAATTTAGATGTAAGTCTTCTAATCTCATTTTCTTTCCACCATTGCCACACCAATTCTTCAAGGGAAAAAGATCTGAAAGTTAGGAGTCTGCAAAAATATTCAGTAATATTATTGTAGCTTCTGACGAACATAACCTTTCACCTTTTTTTCAACTTATTCAAGAAGTAATTTATATGAACTAGCTATCAGTGTTTTTGTTGTTGTTTTATTTTTTATTTTATTATTTTTTTCTTTAGCAGAAACTGAAACAAAAGTAGAAAAGTTAGCTGAGAATCATAGCAAATGTCTGTGCTTAGGGGTAGAGGCAAAAGGATCTCCACAAGATCAAGTCTAGCCCAGTCAACACCCAAATTTCATGCTAGACTGAGTGACATAAAAGAATTCTGCCTTCCCTTTCCCCAACCCAAGGTAGAAACATCAAGGTTTCAACTCTCATCTTTCCAACCCAACTATTTCTCAATTAATACTTGCCATCCAGATCAGGTGTTTTAAGAGCCTCAAATTCCAGTTCACTTTTCTTTTTTCTTGGAGGTGGTGCAGGTCGAGATGGAGGTGGGGGTCTAGGAGGCGGGAAATTGGTTGGAGGGGGTGGGCGTGCAGGAACAGCCTTCTTTGTACTGGCTACTATATCAGGTTCTGGAGTAAGGTGCCTTGGGGGTTTGGCAGGAGCCACTTCTTCTGCAACAGCAAAATCTTTAGTAGATAAAGAGTCTGAGGATGCAGGATCTAGAATATCACTTTCTTTGACTTCCATTGCTTCCTTGCTCAATATTTCAGTTTCCAGTTCAAAAACATCAAGCTGCTCAGCTGAACTTACTTCATTTATATTAACAGTTTCAGCTACTGTCTTCTCACAGGTGTCATCAGAAGGAAAACATTTTTGTGTTTCTAAATCAGTTTCTTCAGACACATTCTGACTGTCTGCCGTTTTGTGATCTTGTAGTTCATGCTCTATGGCCAATAGTCCAGGTATGTTATTCAAGTCTGTTTCAGACACAGAAGGATCAGCTGTAGCCTGAGCAGATAGTCCTTTTTCTTTGGAATCCAAAGAGTCATCTTCCAATTGTAGTACTTTTTGACGTTCCTCAACAATACTTTCAATTATCTAATGAAAGTTTAAAAAGCAGTTTTTAAAATAAGGAAACTATTTATAATAACAAAATAATAGCTGATTCAGTATGTGCCAGGCAATGTCTGTAACACTTCATTGATGTACATGGTCCAAGTGATTTGTCCAATGCTTTAAAACTAGTCAGCAATAAAAGTAGCATAAACCCTAGAAGTTTCCTTCTAGAATCTATACACTTAAACAAAGCAATAAGGAATTTGTGTTAATATAGTCATAAAAGTTCATTCAAACCTGTAAGATGAAGTCATATATCTTCTCATGAAGACTTCCAAATCTGAAGAGTTCATTTACATAGTTCTGCCAAAGCAGCTATAACTCCCTGCTGTCTCTAGTAAACAAAATCTACCGAGGATAAAAATTTGATTTGTTTCAGTCTGAATTCAAGACTATAACAGAATTGCCAGCAAATGCAAAGAGATGAACATGCTGAATCAACTATGAAGAAGGCTTCAGTTCTCAGACAGAGGGCAGATCTATGACAAGAACTAAACTAATCCAGCCCACATCGATCCTACTTCCTCTATTTCTCATGTCTAAGTGAAAAATACACATACACGGTCTATATTTTCAAGTAATATTTAGTAGAAACTATATTCTACCCAGTCTTGTCATTATTAACAGATTAAATTTCCTGATCCACTTACTCCTTTATCCTATCAACCCTGGATAATTCCTGCTTTCTTAATTCCCCAGCACCAGTAAGTTAATAGAGTATGTCACAGACCTATGAAGGTCAGCCTTTTTACATTTCCATACCACTAGAACTGGTTATTTCTGCTGTTCAAGAAAATTTACCTTGATTTCCCCAAATATTATAAATAATAGTTTTCTCTTTCTTAAAAAATTCAGTACTAGTAATTACTACATTGCATTGTTACCACATGCAATATTAACTAAGGTTCAAAAATGTTTATCACATTAAATGTTTAGTCAGCATTGATGAATTTAGTGGTAAGAAAAGTCAGATAAAGATGTATATGAAATGAATAAATGGGATCATTGTGAAAGAGGGAGTGGAAAGAGTGTAAGAGCCAGAGGTAGTAAATGAGTACAAGGAAACTGACTTCAGCGTACAGCAGGACGACTGAACTATTAACTCACAGTGCTTGTAATACCATGCATAAGACCTGTGCAAGTTCAAGCCAGCCAAATCCCAGTATGAAGACAAGTGGTAGGTGAAAAGCTCCAACTCTAGGACAGAAACTACTGGCAATTGGCAATTGTGTGAAGACGGAGGATCAGTTTTCTCTATGTCTGTGGCCCCAGCTAACCTGACTGTGCTCCAGTGGAAGAACGCACATCCAAGAATATATAGGCAATTGGGAATAGTGCTAACTCACGATCTAGCTATTTCACTCATAGGTATATACCCAAAAGGTGCACCACCATTCAGTAAGGACATTTGCTCAGCTATGTTCATAGAAGCTTTATTTGTAAAACCACCCTTTTTGAGCAGACTTAACTAAAGTATGTCATCATTTGGCCTGTTTCTTTCTTTTTTTAAATAGGAAACAGAGAATACAGAAATCAAAGCTAGCAATGAGTCCCCTCTACAAGTATTGAGACAAGGTGTATCTAAAAATACCTTTGGTATTAACTATAGACTGAATAACTTGTAAGTAGGAAACTGATTTTTTAAGGGAGAAATTGAAAACTGGGGTGGTGATAAATGTCTATAACCATAAAGCTGGAAGAAAAGAAATATGGCCCCAAAAGAACAAGTTTTAGCAATTAAAATTGGCTAAATAAAATCTAAAACGTTTAGCAGAAGCATATCAATGATATGAAGGATATACAAACATGGTAAGAATAAAATTCCTGCTGGGTGGTGGTGGTGCACACCTTTAATCCCAGCACTTGGGAGGCAGAGGGAGGTGGATCTCTGTGAGTTTGAGGGAAGCCTGTCTATAGGGTGAGTTCTAGGACAAACAGGAGTAACTCTGTCTCAAACATAGACATAGACATAGTCACATACAGACACACACGCACACACACACACACACACACAGAGGAGGAGAGGTGGAGAAAGAATAAAATGTAAAATTCTATCTGCAATCGAGAAAATAAATGTATGCAACAGTCTCAGAACCAAGAATTAGTCATTAAAAAATCAGAAATTGTTCCACTGTAAAATTGTGAGTTTTTAAAGGCTTTTTAACAGTTCCATTTCTGCTCTATATGCTAAGACGCAAGAACATCTTTTCTCCCTAAATGGGTTTTTCTCTTTTATATAAAAAAGTATGATGTTATATTTATAAATTTTATAAGGGTAGAGCAGCAGTTCTCCATTGACAGCAATTTTGTTCCAAATCCATCCCAGAAATGTGGTGATATTTGGAGACATTTTCGTTTGTCATGACTAAAGGATGGTAAGAATACTGTTGGTGACCAGATATGTAGAAGAGTTTTAGAATGCACACAATAGTGGTGGCTATCCTTTACAACAATGAATATGAAGAATGCTACTGTTGGAGACACTCTAAGGTAGAGAATGAGCTGTTTTGCTGGACTCTAGGAACTTACTGGCTAGAACAGTGCCCATGGCCGGAAAACACTTAAAACTTGTATAAGTAAATGAACACAAATATCTTTTCCTTTGGAATGTATGCTGCTACCACAAATAGCCCATTTTTACAATGCTTATTTTTTTAAAGAGTGTGTATATGTGTGCTCTCTATGCAGAGTCCGGATAATGAAAGCCCACATCTTCCTCCATCACTCTCTACCACATTCCTATGAGAAAGGATTTGCCACTGAACTTGACGTTTGCCTTTTGGTTTTCAGGACAGAAAACTCTACTGAGATCAATCTCTGTCAATCCCTGCACTTCCAAACATAAGCATGTGTGGTCATAGCCAGAATTTTTTACATATAGGTTCTGGGGATTTGAACTTAGGTCCTCATGCTTAAACAGCAAGTAGAGTAGCAGATCTCCATTGAGAAGAGTTGTGCTTTTGTCACTGATATATCTCCCCAACCCCAAAATATCCATTCAGTCTCTTCGTGTGAACTAACTTCTGGAGCTTAGAACACTGGTTATTTAAAAGGTATTAATGATATTATTAGCATAAGGTCTTCCTGGTACCTCTGACTCCTAAAGATACCATAACATGCCACAATGAGCCTTTCAATATCTAACTTTTTTGTTGTTGCTATTCTGACATAGAGTCTTACTGTATAACCCTGGCTGTCCTGGAGCTTGCCTCTAATTCCCAAGTGCTGGGATTAAAGGTATGGACAACTACGTCCTGCTCAGTGTCTGTAACTTTTAATAGTAAACTCAACATTAGGGAAGCATAAGCCAGTAATCACAACCATATTTTGATGTTGCTGTTATTGTTTTGATATTTTTGAGGAAGAATCTCTCTCTGTATCCCTTGCTGACTGGGAATTCTCATGAAGATCACAGAGATTCACCTTACCCTGCCTACCAAGGGCTGAGACTAAACATCTGTGCCATAGCACTTAGCAGCCATGCTAAATAAACAAACAACTGTTTCAAGGATAAATTACCAAGTAGATGACAACATGACTTCTAAAAGGACAATGTTGCTTGCACCATAAAGCTGACAGATGCAGAAACATTTATAAAACAATTAGTATGTATAGAACAGTATGTTCAAACAATAGAGAGAATATTCTAAATATATAAATTTTATGTTCTCTGTAAACTAAATTAGAGATTATACCTTTCCAACCTTTTTAGATATATCTTGTCTCAATTCTTGTACAGGGGACTCATTTCCAGCTCTGTTTTCTGTATTCTCTGTTTCCTGTTTAAAGAAAGAAACAGACCAAATAATGACATACATTAAGTTTATTCAAACAAGGTGCAAAAGGGAAAAAAATATAGCATTAATAAAGCAAAGACATAAGAATGAACTTCAAAAGTAAAAGAATAAAATAATAATACTAAACACAGCAAAGAAACATAAAGGTACCCACAGGTAATATGCAAATTATAACACAGTGATCTACAAAATAACAACAACAAAATTTTACTTCCTGAACAGAACACCAACAGCACAGGCTCTAAGATCAACAATAAATAAATGGGACCTCATGAAACTGAAAAGCTTCTGTAAAGCAAAAGACATTGTCATCAAAACAAAACGACAGCCTACAGACTGGGAAAGGATCTTCACCAACCCTACATCTGACAGAGAGCTAATATCCAGTACATATATAAAGAACTCAAGAAGTTAAAAAGCAACAAATCAAGTATCCAATTTAAAAATGGGGTATGGAACTAAAAAGAGAACTCTCTGTAGAGTACTGTAGAATGGCAGAAAAACACTTAAAGAAATGCTCAACATCCTTAGCCATCAGGGAGATGCAAGTCAAAACGACCCTGAGATTTCACCTTACACCCATCAGAATGGCCAAGATCAAAAACTCAAGTAACAAAACATGCTGGAGAGGTTGTGGAGAAAGGGGAACCCTCCTCTATTGCCAGTGGGAAAGCAAACTTGTACAACCACTCTGGAAA
>CM053742.1:44931203-44949256 GCA_028658305.1 Pachyuromys duprasi
TGACTGAGATAAAAATAAATAAATTAAAAAAAATGACAAGTTCATATAAAGCTTTGATGAATAAATAAATATTAAATAAATAATCTATATAAAAAAAGTATATTAACCACACATAAAGGCAAGTTCTATACTCAGGATTACATAGCCAACACAAAAGGAACTCTGGTATTTTTGTACTTTTTAGCTCATATTATTTTGTTTAGATATTTTCTTTTGTCTTACTGGCCTTTTGCTTATATATCATGGTTTCTAATTTTGTGTTTTTCTGGATTTGGGTTTGTGTGTGTGCATATTTCTACTTCGGTTTTTATGGTTTATTTTTGTTGTTGTTTGCCTGTTCATTTTCTAAAGATAGAAAGTGAATAGATTTGAGCAAGTAGAGAGGTGGGGAAGATCTGGAAGGAGTTGGGAAAAGGGAAATTATGACCAGAATATATTGCGTGAAAAAAATTTTTCAGAAAATATGTAATGAAAAATTTTTTAAAAACCCCACATTTCTTTATTTACCTTTATGTACATGTGTGTACTTGAGTGTATGCATGCACCTATGCCCATGAAGGTTAGATCCTCTGAATAGAGGATATATTGGGATCCATAAGCAGGAATCTCTATGGCCAGCCCCCAAGATACCTGACAAACCATGTATCACCGTGGGTCACCTTATAAGATCACTCAAAGCTCTTCCTCCCCACCCTCTCTCTCCTGCTCTACCCAAATATGGTCTCTGTGACGCCTCCCCTGTCCCTTCTCCCTTCCCTCAATAAACTTTCCACGTGGAACCAATCATGGGCCGTGATTTGTGAACCTTCCATGTAACTATGCTGTTCAATCTATTGTTGTGTTGACCGGGAATAGGTGCCTCTAGCGGCCACGCTGCATGGTGTTTGCTTTTTGGCGCTGGCACCCCAGTGGAGCTGCTGGAAACCTACTTCATTTCAAATCTGCTCATGACCAACTTTCCGGCAACTAGGTTGCTACCTGTTGCATTCAACAACGGCTGGATTGGTGAGTTTCCCTCATTAGTCGGTATAAACATTTCTCTGGGTAAGGGAAAATTGACTGTCAAGCAACCAGCAACTTCCCACTACCCTCTGAGGCGGAGGTACCCCCAACCACGGTCTTCACTGCCTACGGTTGACTCTTTTTGCTAACCTACATGTAGGGCTTCCTCTTTCCCTTGGGAGAGATTTTTTTTCCCTCTACATGCACAGTTTCTCCCCATCACATTCTCCTATGAAAATCCTAGCACTAGGTAAACTGTGTCTCCTACAGGCAGCTGTGCCCCTGGTCTCTGGCCAAAGCTGATGAGCTGTTTGATCAGGTAGGACCATATCTACTGGGTCAAATCTTGCTCTTGGGATGCCTGGACAGGTCACTGACCCCTATCTTTCCAATGGGAAGTTCCCATTCATCTGTTCCTCCAGCATTCCCACTGCGCTATCTTCTGGAGAATTTAAAAACCCTATGCACGGAGCTTGAGTTAAACGCTTCTTAACTCATACACCTCTGTAATAAAACTTGGCCTACATATTCCTTAGATAATAGTTCAAATTGCCTGATTAACTGCTCATTAAATCCCAATATTTTACGGGATCTTTTTACTGTCAGGGATCTAATAAATGGAAGGAGGTATCTTATGTCCAGGCTTTCTCTTTTCTCCACTCTAAACCTTCTCTGTTCTTCCTGTTCTCCTACCCAAATTCTTCTAGCTATAAAGTCTCAAACTCAAGAGTTCTCTACCTTTGACCCTGTGGATGAACCTCCACCTCGTCATTCTCAACCCCTAGCTTCTTCCCAACCTCTGGTATCTTCCCCCTCCTCCTCTACTTACTCCTCTTCCTCTTGGCTTCTCCAGAACCCTCACCCCCTCCCAGTAACAAGGCTGTCTTTGTTGTCCTACTTTGGCACCCAATTTCACCCCACTGACAGCTATTAGGTTCCCTGCTACCCGTTCTCACTCTATAGCAAAGCCCCCTTCTTCCAGCATAAACCAACCTCAATTCTTCCCATGGGGGAGGTGGCCAGTGTAGATGGCTTAGTTAGGGTGCATGTTCCCTTCTCATTAACTGAACTTTCTCAAGTAGAAAAGATACTAGGATCCTATACTTCTAATCCTTCTACTTTCATTAAAGAATTTCAGTATCTCACTCAATCTTATAGTCTTACTTTCCATTATATATATATATATATATATATATATATATATATATATATATATATATGATTCTTACCAATAACCGATTACCTGAGAAATGCAGGTGAGTTTGGGAACAGGCTAGAACACATGCAGATGAGGTTCTCCAAACAAACACAGCACACCTGGTTGGGGCTGAGGCTGTTCTGGACCAGGATCCACAATGGGATTATAATACCCCGGAAGGCATTTTAGTCAGAGATCAGTTCACGACCTGCCTCCTGGCTGGACTCCACAAGGCTGCCCTTACACCAGTTAATTTTGAAAAGCTCCAGGAGGTTGTTCAGGACAAGAATGAAACCCATCTCATTCCTAGAGCACCTTACAAAGGCATGCTTATAAGATACTAATCTAGACCCTGAAAGTATACAAGACAGGCAACTTCTGATAACCTATTTTTTTTTCTTCCAGAGTTACCCTGACATCAGGGCTAAGCTTAAATGCTTGGAGAGAGGACCTCTGACTCCTCAGGCAGAAGTCTGAGCGTCGGCCTTTAAGGTGTACCATGGGAAAGATGAGAAAGCCCACAAAAAAAAATAGCAAATGTTGGCCAAGGCCATCCTACCAGCCTCAGCCACTACCCAGGGTCCCTTGCCTAAGGCACAAGGACCATGGGGTCCCTGTTTCAAATGTGGTCAAGAAGGTCATTGGCCCTGGTTTTGTCCTAACTCCCCACAAGGCACCAGGGCCATGTCCAAAATGCCACCAAGAGGGACATTAGGGTGTTGACTGCAACCGTTTCTCCCATGATATAGGGGCATCACTCCCAGATCACACTCCAGCTGATATGCTAGGCCTGGCTACAGATGACTGAAGGTATCTGGGTTCCCTTGACCTGACCACTGCCATCACTAGCAGTGAGCCACCAGTAATTATCATGGTATTGGGGTGGCCCACCTCCTTCCTTGTGGACACTGGAGCCACTTACTCAGTCCTGACAGAGTACTGGGGACCAAACTCTCCTTCTAGTTCCCCTATAGTTGGGGTAAGGGAATAGCCTTGCCAGCCTTGCTGTACTCCACCCCTTAACTGTATTTTCAGGGTTGTTCCCTTTACTCATTCATTTTTAGTGATGCCAACCTGTCCAGTTACCTTACTGGGAAGGGACTTTTTAGACAAGGTGGGGGCCTCATCATCCTTTATTCCATCCATTCGCCTGACCCCAAGCTTGCCAGCATCCTCTCTCTCCTTCTCCTAGCTACCCTAACTAACAGTTGTGACACGTGGCTTCCTTTACTAGCCTCTCAGGTGGACCCCCAAGTCTGGGATGTCCAAAACCCCTCTGTTGCTAGGCACCATTCCCCTGTGGTCATTCAGCTCTAGGATCCTACCTGGTATATTACCCAATCCCTGGGGATGGGAAAAGTAGAGAAGGCATTTAACACTCCTCTAAGTGTGGAGAGCTGCTTGTTTGTCAAGATGCTTTATTATTTGTTGAAAAACGTGTTTTCACCCTGGCCTTCACCTTGGGACAGAAAAGAGGAAGTTTTGCCAAGCTCTTTAAAACTTGTTTGTGTGACCTTGGACGATACCTGCTATAGGGAAGTAGTTTTAGAAAACATGACCTTGGACCATATCTGTTATAGCGTGGTTGTTTTAGTAAACAAGTTTGGCAGTTCCAGGAACTTCTTTCTGGTATCGATGTGATTTGCTTTAATTATTTCAATCCTCCCTTCCCATTCCAGAACTGTTCTGTTCAGGAACTGACTCTGCCAGCAATTTCCAGCATCTAAGGTTATTGCCTCTCTGACATCTCCCCTCTTAAATAATACAAACCTGTCATTTTGTCTCCTACTTCAGACCTTGGCCTACAAGCTCCTTAATGTGACCCAACCGGGCCATTTTAAAGCTTGCTGGTTGTATGTCTCACCTGGGAACAACTCAGAACTACTGCTGATGGCTTCTACGGTGACTGTCAAGTAACCTTACTTCCCCATTCACTGACTGCCCTGGCTCTGATGTTGCCACAACCCCCTACCTTTTTCATATCACCCCCTTAGGCATGGCAAGCTGTTTCAAGGCATCAGGACATACTCGGTAGGAATGCTAAATTCCTTAGATTGTAAATAAACTATAATCCTTGATGCCTCTTCTCAATCCCAATGCCCTACTGCTCGATTCTTTGTGGCACTCAGGTTGACCATCATCTGCCTGCTGGTTGGCCGGGGGTTTGCATACTTGTGCTCCTCTTCCCCAAGCTGGGGGTGATAAATGAAAAGGAGCCCCTACCAATCCCAGTCTTGGACTCAATAGCTGCCCAGCAGGATAAGAGGGAAATTCAAATCTTGCCCCTCTTGGCTGCTGCAAGAATCACAGCAGCTGGTGGGATTGGGACAGCAGAACTAGCCACTCCACTAACTTTGTATTATCAGCTTTCTTCCCAGTTCATCCAGGACCTTCAGCAAGTGGCTCAAACAATTCTAACCCTCCAAGGACAGATCAATTGGCTAGCAGCAGTAGTACTTCAAAACTGACCTGGAAGGTGGCCTTTGTGTCTTCCTCCAGGAGGAATGCTGTGTTTAGGTCAACCAATCCAGTATAGTAAAAGATAAAATCCAACAACTCCAGACAGATCTACAAAAGCAAAGGGAACAGATGGAGGCCTCTAGCTCTGGAGCCTTCGAGAACCCCATATGGAAATGGATTCTGTCCTTCCTCACACCACTTCTGCTGTCTTTCTGCTTTTGCTTTTTTGTACCCTGCTTAATTAACTTCCTCTCTACATTCCTCCAATAACATATGCAAAAATTCTCTAATCAAATGGTTAATCAGTTACTCTTACAGTAGTATCAACCTCTGCCCACAGAACCAGATGACCCTCCAATCGACGTTGATGGTGGGGACCAGCTACCCCGAGAATGACAATGCCCCTAATCAGGAGGAAGTAACTTGAAGAGCAAAGGTTACCTCTATGCTTTCCCCACCATCACCTCACCCCTTCCTAGCTCCTCACTTTTTAATAAAAGAAAAAGGGAGGAATGTTGTGATCCATAAGCAGGCATCTCTAGGGTCAGCCCCATGGGACCTGACAAACAGGATATCAGGCATCTGTGAAGCCACTTATGGACCACCTGGAACCACCTGCGCATGCTCTGGGTCATCTTATAAGAGAACTCGAGGCTCCTCCTCTCTCTTTCTTTCCTGTCCTGCTCTGAGACGATCTCTCTGACCCCTTCTCCCTTCCTTCTCTGTTCCCCTTCCCTTCCCCACTTCCCTTAATAAACCTCCCATGTTGAACCAGTCACATGGCATGATTTGTGAACCCACCCTGTAACTCTGTTGCACAGTCCTAACAGGGTAAACCCTCTGGAATAGGTGCTATAAATTGTGAACTTCAATGTGGGTGCTGGGAACCAAGAAAAGTAAGCATTCTTAACAACTGAGTTACTCTCCAGCCCTTTTTCTGATCAACTTAAAGTGACTTTTCTGAATTTGAAAAGAGCTTTGGTATTTGCTCATTTTTTCTCTCTTCCTAACTTAAAGCATAAGGAGCACAAGCACAGTGACATTGCTTCGTGAGTCTACCACTATTTACTCAATATCGTAAACAGTGTCCTGCACTAAATAATCAATGCTAAATAATAAATGTTGAATAATAGGTATTCTGGATAGACTTTTGTGTGTGTGTGTGTGTGTGTGTGTGTATAATTTAATTGATTTCTAATTTAAAAAAGTTTTTTTTGAAATAGCATCTTGCTATATTGTTCTGGTTAGCCTGGATTCACTGTATACAAAAGGCTCAAATTGAACTCAGAAACACTTGCCTCTGCGTCCTAAGAACTGAGATTAAAGGCATGTGTAAACATGCCCAACCTACTTTTTTTAAGGATGCGTCTTTTTCCTTTTATTTTTGAGATTACAATAATATCATTATAATATTTCCCTTCCCTTTCCTCCTTCAAACCCTCCCATTTACTTGTCCTTGTTCTTTCAAATTCATGGCCTATTTTTTATTAGTTGTTGATAAAATTCCTAAATATAAGCTGATCAGTCTTATAATGTTACTTGTACATAAATTTTCAGGACTGAAGATTTGAAATTAGATAACCGATTGGTCCTCCTCCCTGGGAAACAGTACTTGTTCCATTCTCAGAATTTCTTAGTTTACTATAGCTCTTTGTGTAGGGCAGAGCCTCGTGGAAAAGTAAGTACTTTTAAAAAGTATTTTTTACTTGTTTTTAAATGTTATGAACATAATTATTTTCCTGTACATATATATGTGTACTGTGTGCATGCATTTCCCTGGAGCTGAAGGGCTAATGGCTATAAGCTGTCATGTAGGTGCTGGAAATTAAACTCAGGTTCTCTATGAGAAACAAGTGTTCTTAACCACTGAGCCATCTTTACAGCTCCAGGTTAATGTTAAACTAAAGATCTAATCAAAACTACTTAGCAAGAGAACTTGTACCAAAATGGAGAATATTTGAAAGATCATCTTTAAGAATAGTTACTACATTAAGAGGTGCTGTCATTGCTATCAATTTTAAGTATTTTAACTCAATTATCCTCCAAATGTTTATTATCGGAAAATCAAAAACATTTTACAACACAATTTAATGGAAATTTTTCTCATTTTAAGCTAAATAAAAATATACATGAAAACTTCCTAGATTCTAATTTGATGTTTTAATTAGTATTTACAAAAATCCTAGTTTAACACTGACAGAGACTGCTAAGCAGTGATTAGATTTCTATTTTATACAGCTAAACAAACCAGTTTGAACTTGAAAAGTAGCAAGCTTCGAAGTCACAAGTTAAAAGGGGTAATATGCTACCAGTCAAAAGACCTGCTCTCCAGGGAGAGGATATAGTCAGAATGTTTATTACTAAATGTATATTTAAGTCAACTATCTTTTTCACTGGGAGAAAATCATAGCAGTTCATTATACAAAACTTAAGATTCTTCTGGTAACACCTCTATCAAGCTGACAAGATAAGACAAAGAAAGTAAAGCATGTGACAAGACAACATCACCAAGTTAACTCTACTTGAGACAGTCTTCAGTATTTTCTTATGGGGTGGGGTGTTCATTACTGAAAGATAAGACTCACTAAGTCCCAGCTTTCCCAATATCTTGCCATTTCTCAAACACCTATTTATCACAGTATCAGAAACATGCTTTTATAAAAGGTACAATTCATGATTCAGTTTTTAGTCATCCATGTAGAAGCTATGCTCCCCTTGCATTAGCTAATAGAGCTGCTTGCACTTTCCCCATGGTCCTTAAAGATATGATTGAACATTTTACTTTTAATACACAATGCCCTACTTCCTATTCACCCATAAAATCTATTCCATTTCCCCTTCCCAGGAAGATCCATGTATCCCCCACCCAGTCCCTTCCTCTATACCTAACTTCTTGTGGCTACAGACTGTAGCTTGGTTATGATTTATTTAATGGCTAATATACACACATAAGTGGATACATACCATATTTATCTTTCTGGGTCTGGGTTACCTCACTCAGGATGATTGTGAAGGAACAGGAGGATCAGGTAATGAGGGGGAGGAGAAATGTGGTTGAGGGAGGGAATGCAGGGAGAGACAGCTAGAATTAAGGGGCATTCAATATTATGGAAACCTAGTGCAGTGGAAACTTCCTAAAATATATGACGGCAATCTAGTGAAGTCTCTAAATAATAAGGGAGACCGAGTCCCAACTAGCTACCTCTTGTCAGCAAACAAAGCTTCCAGTACCAGGACTGGGTTACATCCAATTAAGTTGTTGGCTGTAGAAATCCCCAAGCAACCCAGGCTGTTGCCATGACAATAGGTTACTCTTCAAAACTGATAGCAAGGCTCCATTGCTGAAGAAAATACCCATATAACAAATTGAACATGGAGAGGTCTAATTGGTACCTACATAGAACCTTCACCTCTGTGTTCTAGTGTCTGTATATAGGAAGGTTTTCTGCAAGCTACCAAAAGAGAAACATAAAAGCCAATCTAGCCACAAAAACCTTTGATCTACAATGCTTCCCTGCCTGCAAAATACCCTAGAGCAATGGTGGTACAAAGCTTGTAGGAATAACCAACCAATGGCTGATTTCACTTAAGGACCACTCTATAAGATGGAACCTATACCTGATACTTCTTGGGTGACCAAGAACCAAAGACCTAGGTTAAAAAGAAGTACTACTGTTTAAAAAAAAAAGTAGTGATATAATGACTCCTAATGATATTCTGCTATATTCATAAACCATTGTCTTATTCAGCTATCATCAGAGACCCTTCCTCTTGCAGCAGAGGAGAACAAATTCAAAGATCCACAGCCATACATTATGTGGAGAGCACAGCCTTAGAACACAGAGCTCTAAATGAGATGTCTCCATCAAATTCCTCCACTCAAGGCTCAGGGAACCCCATAAAAGAGGAGACAGAAAGAGTGTAAAAGCCAGCAGATAGAGGACACCATGAGAACAAGGTCCTCTAAATCAACTGAGCGCAGCTCATATAAATTTATGGAGACTGAAGCAGAAAGCACAACAACTGCATAGGTTTCCACCAGGTTCTTTGTGAATATATTATAGCTTTCAGTTTAGTATTTTTATGGGACTCCTGAGTGTGTGAATGAGTGGGTTGCTATTTCTTGTGGTTTGCCTTGTCAACTTCCATGTGATGATTTTTGTTTTATCGTATATTTTCTTTCGTTATATTTTGTTGTTATCTCATACAAATCTATCTTTTCTAATGAGAGACAGAAAGGAAGTGAATCCAGATGAGAGGAAGCGGGAAGAACTGGAAGGAATAGATGGAAGGAAACTAATCAGGATAAATAGTATGGGAGAAGAATCTATTTTCAATAAAAGAGAAAAAAATAAGAATGCCCAATAAAAGTTTGTAAAAACGCATATTCACAGTTAATTTTTATAAAACCAATCCATACTCACAGAAATATTTGTTATTATCTATGAAAGAACATTAAACTAGGAACCAGGTGTGATGACTAACACCTATCATCTCAGCATTTCAGATGCCAAGGCAGAGGGTTTTTTAACAGTACAAAGCCAGCCTTGGCTACATAGTAAGTTCCTGGATGGATAAAGAACATTGAGCTTCAAACAATAAATACTTAAAAGGAAATTCAGAAAAGAGGATATGAAGTTGAAGGTGAGAAGGAAGGATTATATGGGAGAAAAGAGAGAAATATAGCAATTAAAGTCTCAAAAGTGATAAAAAAACATTCTGTTGGCTTCCAGTTTTTTTAGAGAAGAGGGAGCTATTTAATAGATTAAAGTTACCAAAGTTTTCAAATTGTGGCTTTCATTTCCTTGTGCTGAGATAATAAAAAAGCAACAATTCTTAATGGCTATCATATCAACCCATCCATTCATTTCAATGTTATTTTCACTGTCTCTTTATCAGAGCAAATAATCTCAAATTCAAGGCCACCTTGGACTATACAGTAAGACCTTGTAACAAACAAACCAACCCACATAACCACACAAAACCAAACAAACAAAAACATTGACCAGAATAAGTAGAAGACATACAAAGTGAGTCATATGTCCTGCTCTATCACAACTTTGTAGTGGAAGTTTTGGTGTCTTTTGACATGGACTATGTTACCCACTTTACGATCACTTCCTCCTGATGGGTCTTTCCTACCAGGCCACAGAGGAGAAAGATGAACTCAATCCTCATGTGAATAGATGAGCTAGGGTATCTGGATAAAACACCCTATTTCTGAGGAAATAGGGGAAGGGAAGATGCAGGAGGGTGAGTGGAACTGGGAGGAAAGCAGGGAGGGACCTATGACCAAGATGTAAATTGAATTAATTAATAAAAAAATCCATTCCAAAAAAGTAATTGAATGAAAACCAGTAAACTGTAAAATAATAATAAAAGTAGCTTTCTGCCATTAAAAGAAAAAAAAAGGCAACAAACTCAAGTTATGTTATGTAAGAAAGGCGCTGGGACACTACTAGGAAGAAGAAGGGGGCTGCTGCTCCTTTCTGCTGCTCCTGGTTGCTGTTGTTGCAGTTTGATGAGAAATTGGAGATATCCTGACTATGAAGATTGGACTTCCTCAAAAACAAACAAACAAACAAACAAACAAACAACAACAACAACAACAACAAAAAACCCTAACCAGCAGGAAGTAGCCAAAGAGAACTATGGCCCTTCTCCCTATTAGCCTTTTTCTCCTACTTGGTATTGGGGAAAGTAGAGATATAAGAAACCCAACTAAAACAGATTTTAAAAAATAGACTCCAACACAACCTGCTCTATTTTTTGAGCATTCTATCACTGAAGCTTCTACAGGTGTCATAATAGTTAAGTGTTTTTAATGTTGCCAGAAAATTTCATACCTTAAATATTAGTTTATACTGTTGTTACCTAATACAATATTTTGCCAATGGTTCTCTATTTACCCATGCAATCTCCCAATTTTCTAAACCTAGTACAAATTCTATCTTCTTTTTAAAATGTTTTCTATTTCTGAAGGTAAAAGTGCTCTCATGTCTGCTACATTTTGCTCTGTTTCCTCCAGTCTTCTTCTAATATTTTAGTCTGCTTTACAAAAACTATGAATTTTTGTCCCTTTGTATACATATCCATAATATGAGACTGTAAAATTACCACAAGCCAGGACCTTTATATGTACCAATTAAGATATTCATGGATAAGCAGCTGGAGAGAATTCACTAGTGAAAAGCACTTCCTATTCTTTCACAGGACTTGCATTCAGTTATCTGCACCCAGACTTGGGTGGCTCAGAACTGTCTGTAATGCTAACTCCATAGGATCCAATGCCTTCTTCTACCCTCTGTGTGGTATATAGAGAGAGACACACACACACATATATAAAGAAATCTGTTAAAAGATACCTATAGATATATCACACACATATAAAACATACTTAAAAGCCTCAGCACATGTACATCGTTCAATATTAAGCAGTGTAAAGGAACACAACACTGATAAATCCAACAACTTTGATGCATCTCAATACTTTCGGCTAATTTTACAGGGCATATGCTATGAGTTTATTTATAGACTATCCTCAAAATAACAAAATTACAGAGATGGAAAACAAATTTGGAAATGATATGGGGTGTTGGTAGCATGTTAAATATAAAGTGGTACCACAAGGCAGATGTTAAAGATACAGTTCTGCATCTTGGTTGTGGTGGTTACACAGGCATACACACACACAAAAATGATTATACATTCACACTGTTAAATTCCTGGTTTTGATACTGTTCTGTAATTAAGTTATAACCATTGGGGAAACTGTGTAAAGGATACACAGGACCTCTTCCTAATATACTTGTGGTTTCCTGTGACTCCATACTTATTTTGAAATAAAATTAGTAAAAAGGGAATAATATTCAATCTTATATTTATTTTCTAGATATGTACATTTGTTATCTAACTTTAGTCAAGTAAGGACAATCTTTGATTACTGAAATAAAGTAGATTCTCCAAACCTATGTGTCAAGTGGCTTTGAAAACCTGCAAACATAAAGAACATTCACTTCTAGATATGGAGACTATGAGGCAGGGGATGTAGAATAGGAGGAAAGGCTATTCTACCATGTAGCTTTTGCTCTGAGAACATTTAAACAATTTGGATTACTTTTAAAACATGTTTAATCGAGAAGCATAGGGATAAAGATGGAGCAGAGACTGAGGAAATGGCAAACCAATGGCTGGCCCAACTTGAGACCCACCCCATGGGAGAGAGCGAACCCTGACACTATTATTGATACTCTGCTATATTTGCAGACAGAAGCCCAGCATAACTGTCTTCTGAGAGGTTTCATCCAGCAGCTGATGGAAACTGATACAGACCCACGGTCAAACAATAGGTTGAGTTCAGGGAGTTCGGTGGAAGAGTGGGAGGAAGGACAGAGGGAGCCAGAGGGGTCAAGGACACCACAAGAAGACCTACAGAGTAAACCAACCTGGGCCTGTGGGGGCCCAACCAATAATCATGCATAGGCTAGAACTAGACCCTCTACACATATGTAGCAGATGTGCAGCCTGGTCATCATGTAGATCCTCTAATAATGGGAGTGTGGGCTGTCTCTGACCTTGTTGCCTGCCTTTGGATTCCTTTCCCCTAGCTGGCCTTCCTTGTCTGGGTTCAGTAGGAGAGGATGCACTTAGTTCAGAGACTTGTGGAGCTAGGGTGGGTTGGTGTCCTTTGGGGGCCTCACCTTCTCTGAGAAGGAGAAGGGGGAATATGAGGGGGGGGGCATGAGGGTAGGACTGGGAGGAGAGGAGGCAGGGGGATGGGATCAGGCTGTAAAGAGATTAAATAAGTAAATAAATTAAAGAAAAACATGTTTTATGAAAATATTAAGTATAAAATATTTTTATAAAACACAAGGAAGAATTATGATAGACCCTTTAAGCATCCAGTTTAAGAAAAAGGGCTTTCAAGTCTCTTGTACATTATTCTCATTTTCCATTATAATATCTCTTTTTGAGAAATGACAACCTATATTACTTTGCTTTCTTTCCAGTTTGACCATGTTTATGTTTTTTTTTCATTCATTTTTGTTTGATAGAGACAAAAAATGACCAAAATGACCTCAAACCCACTATGTAAAACAAAAATGATTTGATTTTTTTGATTCTCCTGCTTCCATATCTCTAGTACTGTGATTACAGGCATGAGCCATTATGATCAATTTTATGTGGTACTAAGGAAATTGAACCAAGAGACTCAGGAAAATCCCATGATTATATTTCTAAACAACATATTCTTTTTTTTTTTGTATGCTTTTCAACGTAACATAATGGAATCATAGTGTATGTATTTTTCTGTGCCTTGTATCTCCAATCAAACACTCTGGTGTTTGAAACTCATTTCAGTTTTGTGTATAATTAATTAATTCATTAATTAATTTCTACTTTTGTAGAATGTTCTACATAAATATACCATAAAGTATCTGAAGAATATATATGAAATATAGAACATGTTCAAGATTATACACACAAAAGTCTATAATGCACATATATACTTGTATATAATTTATGTAATGGAAGTAAATTTTCTTGATTATATTCTTGTACTTAAAATGGCTCTTAGGGAACAGAATGTAGCTCAGTGATGGAGCGCTTACCTAGCATGTGCTAGGCTCCAGGTTTGTTCCCCACCATCTCAAAACAAGCAAATCATCTCTCAATACATACAAAGCTAGGATTAATTTTGATTTGTACTAAGAATGTCAAAATACATACCCATAAGAAGTATACAAGTGTTTTGATAATTTTATATATATATTTTTTTCTTTTTTAAAACACTAGGGTCTGAACCTAAGGCTTTGTATATAATACACAAGAACTCTCAAGTTATATACTTGGTATTTTATAGTGTTCTTATATTGTAAAAATTATAAATCAAATAAAAATAATAAAAAACTAAAATATATATATGCATATTATATATATATGTATATATATATAGCTTCATTATAGCTCAATAATCACTTAAGTATTTATAGGATATGTAGTTACTTGGCAAATCAGAATATCATGACACTATTGTTGAAGAAAAAATATGTTTACAAAAAAAGTAGCAAGAATGTGACAAATACCTAAATCTTTGAGAAAATACAACTCACCTTGAATGATGAAAGTCCAACTTTTCCTGGAGACCTGTTCAGAAACAAAAGAAGGTATTGAATAGAAGAAATAGGAAAGACTTCTACATACTAGTAAAGATACAAGTTTGCATTTTTAAGATAGGGTTTGTGTGGTGGTTTGAACAGGTTTGGCCCCCATAGACTCCTGTGTTTGAATGCCTGGCTCATGGGGAGTGGCACTATTAGGAAATGTGACCTTGTTGGAGTAGGTGTGGACTTATTGGAGGAACTGTGTCACTTTGGGGGTGGGCTTTGAGGTTTTCTATGTTCAAGCTATGCCCAGTAACATACAATCTCTTTTTGGTACCTTTGGATCAAGTTGTGGAACTCTCAGCTCCTTCTTTAGCACCATGTCTGACTGGACTTGCCATGTTTCCCACCATGATGACAATGGATTGAACCTCTAAAACTGTAAGCCAGCCCCAATTAAATGTTTTCCTTTGTAAAAATAGTCTCAGTCATCATGTCTCTTTACAGCAATAAAACCCAAACTAAGGCAGAAGTTAGTACCAGGCACTGGGGTATTGCTGTGATAGGCCTGACCATGTTTTTATATGGAAGAATGTGGATTTGGGGAGTTTGGAAAGCAGTGAAATGCTTTAAGTGGAGCTTACTGGGCCATGCTAGTAGAAGCATGGAAGACAATGGTGCTATGGGTGATTTGAACAGTTGGGGCCTGGTTCAAGTTTTCAGAAAATAATTTTAGTATGTTGACTAGGGACCATTGTTGTGCTATTTTGGTGAATATGTGGCTGCTTTTAGCTCTTGTCTAAAGAGTGTGCCTGAGGGTAAAGTGAAAACATTTAGATTAACTACATTGACAAAGAAAATTGCAAAACAGCCTAGCATAGATTCTGCACTATGGTTCACTCTTACTAAATGCATTTTGATCAAACCTAGCAAGCTGAGAAAGAAAAAATACAAAATGTATGTTCGGGGGCTGGAGAGATGTCTTAGAAGTTAAAAGCACTGGCCATTGTTCCAAGGGTCCTGAGTTCCATTCCCAGCAATCACATGGTGGCTCACAACCATCTACAATGAGATACCATGCCCTCTTCTGGCATGCAGACACATATGAAGGCAGAATAATATATAAATAATAAATAAATAAGTCTTTAAAAATGTATGTTTCAAGAATTGAAGGGTCACCAGGAAGTGGAATGGGGCTAAATCCTGTGTTTAGGTAAATACTTTAAAGATATTAAATGGAATTAAGGGAGTGGTGACCAAAGGGTAAGATCCCACCCAGCTAAGCTTCCATCTTGTAAAAAGGATGCTCCCCCAGAGACATTGCCACCTATTCTAAATTTACAATATGCTTGTGGTTGTAGGAGGGATAGATATATCATGTTAGGCATTATTATGGCCTGTTTATTATTTTCATTTAGACATAAGGAAATATGATTGTGTGTTAAGCTGACAAGGGTAGATTGTAATGGCTATTTCTCAGTTGTCAACGTGATATCTGGAATAAACTACAATCCAGAAATGGAAGGCACACCTGTTCCAAATCTTGAGGCATAGTGGCCATGTTTAATAAAGATCTATAATGAAAAGTAAATAAAGTATAGCTTAGGTCCAGGAGTACATGCCTTTGATCCCAGAATTTAGGAGACAGAGGCATGCAGATCTCTGAGTTCACAGCCAGCCTGGTCTACAAGTTCTAGAACAGCTAAGCTTAGACAGTGAAGGAAACGATTCAAAAAGTTGGTAAAGATGTAATTGAACCAGAGGGTCATGTTCCAACCCCAGCAATCAGCAGAACTTGGTTGCCTCAGCCACATGGTTCTGGCTTTAGAATCAAGGATGATAACTAAGGAAAGCTGCTGAAGCCATGAATATATCAGGGGTATCCCTGCATGGAAGACCAGAGAGGCCATTGTATATAACTGTGAAGGTGAAGCCTAGATTGCCTTGGAGAACCTGAAGAGGTTAAAGATGCCAGATCCAAGGGGTACCCAACAAGGAAAGCTGCTAACAGGGAATGGAACCCAACCCAAGAGAAAGAAGTGTGTTGCAGTCAACAAAACTGAAATTGGAGATCTGAAGATGCAGAGTTTGAGTTTGCCCAGCTGGTTTTTGGTCTTGCTTTGGGCCACTATTTCCTCACTATGCTCTCTTCCCTATGTTCTAGACTGGTAATATATATCCTATGATGTTGGAAGTATATGATCTGCTCTTAGATTTACATTTTATAAGGGATTACAGTTGAATCTTAGAAGAGACTTTGAACTTTTAAACACTGTTGAGACCGTGGTACACTATGGGGACTTTTGAATTGGGACTAAATGTATTTTGCATTAAGTTATGCATTAAGAAGCTTATGGGGGCCACAGAGTTGAATGTACTGGTCTGAATAGGTTTGGCCCTATAGACTCATGTTTGACTGCTTAACCCATAGAAGGAAGTATGGCCCTGTTGGAGGAATTGTGTTGGTTTGAGGGTAGGTTTTGAGGTCTCCTATACTCAAGCTCTACCCAGTGTGGGGCAGTCCCTCTACTGCCTGTAGTTCAAAATGTAGAACTCTTATATCCTTTTCCAGCACCATGTTTGTTTAGACATTGCCATGTTTGCCACCATGATGATAATGGACTGAACCTCTGAAACTGTAAGCCAGCCCCAATTAAAAGTTTTCCTTTATAAGAACTGCCTTGGGCTAGAGTCAAGGGAGGACATTCCCTATCAGTGGACTAGGGGAAGGGCGTAGGAGAGGAGATGAGGAAGGGGGCTATAGCCAGAATACAAAGTGACTAAAATATAATAATAATTAAAAAAATGGGTTGCCTTGGTGATGGTGTCTCTTCACAGCAATAAAACACAAAGTAAGGTATTTTATTACTGGAAAGTCTTGTTTTTATATAACAAAATGTGGAAAACAGAAAAAAAGCAGGAAAGAAAGCTAAAGCAATTATTTATAAGCCTACCATTTGCCTTCATATACATATAGCATATAGTATATGGAGCTGTGCACCTAAGAAACTCTGGAACTCCACAATAAACTTCCACAAAATGATTTTTCTAAATCTGAAATGGTGGGTCAAAAGTATAAAAACTTCAAATTTGGGGGAAGCTTTCAGGTTGCCATACAGAACAACCATATTCATTTATGCTCTCATTGCTTTAAGAATATCTATTCTCTACCTTTGCCAAAAATGAGAGCCTTTTATACTCTTTCCAATTTTATAATCAAATATACATATTATTTTTGTCTTCTTTGATTTCTATCATGGCTGAATTTTTTCATATGCATTATATGTATTTATTTTGGAGAGAGAATAATTTTTGTTTTGACCTCAGCTTTTCTACTAGAGCAAAACTCTACAGTTACTTAAGGCAAAACCAAATACTAATACTAATAGTGGAAAACAAGTAGTGAAAAAATGGCTCTTAGTGATATTCTGCTATACTTATATAGATCGGTGCCTTGTTCAGCCATCATCAGAGAAGCTTCCTCCTGCCGCAGATAGAAACAAATATGGGAAATATTACAGATATTACACAGAGAGTGAGAGACCTTGGAACACTCAGCCCTAAATAAGATATGTCCATCAAATTCCTCCCCTCAGGGCTCAGGGAACCCATAAAATATACGTCAAAAAAACTGTAAGAGCAAGAGGGGATAGAAGACACCAGGAGAAAACGGCCTTGTAAATCAACATGAGTAAAACTCATATGAACTCACAAAGACTAAGGCAGCACACACAAGGCCTGCTCTGTTCTGCTCCAGGTCCTTCGCACTTATATTAAGGCTTCTACTTTAGTGTTTATGGTATTCCTGAGTTTGCAAATTAGTGGGTCTCTGATTCTTGCACCTTCTCTTGGTCTCCTTTCCTTCTGCTAGCTTCTCATGTCCAACTTCGATGTGATAGTTTTGTTTTATCTTATATTTTATTGTTATATTTTAATTTTATCCCTTAGAAGTCTGTTGTTTTCTAATGAGAAACAGAAATGGAGTGGTTGGGAGGGTAAGTGGGGAGGAACTGGGAGGAGCAGACAGAGGGGAAACTGTAATCAGAATGTATTATGTAAGAAAATAATCTATTTCAATAAAAGAAATTCTCAAAGAGGTAATAAAGGAAAAAGTAAATTTAAAAAAGGCTGACTTTCTCAAAGTCATATTTAAAGGCAGAAACAAAAGAAGGAAGACCCATGTTGGTATGATCAATGCTTGTTTGGATGAACAAATGGGATGGACATTGAGTGGACGAGAAAACAAGCAACAGGACAGGAGCATGCCAAGGAGGACCTCTGGGGGGGGG
>CM053742.1:44959165-44994819 GCA_028658305.1 Pachyuromys duprasi
AAAAATAAAAAAAATAAGAATCATTCAAATTTACAGAACAAGGTAATACTGTCTTGCTTTCCTTTGTAAATCGTTGTCTAAGCGAATTTTACATTTGAATTGTAATATTGTATATTGGTACTGAAATAAATATACCAATCATTATTAGCTACAGTCTTTTTGTTTTTCAAGTCAGGGTTTCTCTGTGCTATCCTGGAACTTGTTCTGTAGCCCAGGTTGGCCTTGGACTCAGAGATTCGCCAGCCTCTGCCCCTAGAATGCTGGGAATAAAGGCATGCACCATTACCATTTGGCTATTATATTCTTACGGAACATTTTACTTGACTTTATGCTAATAAAATCTTTTATAGAAACTGAGCATTCAAAAAGAACTCCAACTTACTAATATACTAAAACTAAAGAAATGGCATCTAAAAAAATGAGTTGCTTTGCCTTTGAAACACAATCCATAACCACATCCACAACCATTTCCTTATGGTCCTGTTCTAAAAAGAGACATCAGCAAAACCTATAAAATCTAGGAATGGTTAGATAAAATAGATGCTGTGCAACCATAATCTACTCTCACTTTCTTCCAAGAAGCCATTTTTATCATGTGTGTGGTATGGCATGGATGTGCATGTGGTACATGGACCTGAGTGTGCAGAGACCAGAAGAGAACATCCTGTGTCTTCCTTTATCACTATCCTCTTTATTGCCTTGAGACAGGAAGTCTCACTGAACCAGAAACTCACTATTTCTGCTAAGCTGGCAGAGTAGTAAATTTTGTACCACCCATCTCTACCCTCTGATGCTGGAGTTACAGGCAGTCAGAGTCATGTCCAGCTTTATACATGAGTGCTGGGGATTCAAATTTAAGCCCTCATGCTTGCACAGCAAGCATTCTTATCCATTAAGTCATCTCCCCAGGCTCAGAATGTCATGTTTTATCTAACTAGTAGACAATAATTATTTCTCAGATTTCCTTGGATACAGCCAATGCTAGTTTATTAACAAGATAAAAAATATGTAAGAATACAGTGACAAATATCAAATAAGTTTTAACTGAATGCTAAAGATATGATTCACTACTTTTATTATCCTTTGGTAATTTAAAGTTTCTTACTTTTATGTTATTTTTTATATTATAATTTAATTACAACATCTCTCTTTAAACTTTGTTTAATGTTTTAAATACTATGAAATCCTTGAACTAGAGTATATACAAAAATAACTAATAGGAACTTATCAATAATTTTAATAGAAATAGATGATGAGGCTATTTAATACAATGGCTATATGTTTTCTGAAAGAAGGTTTTGTAGCATTTTTAAAATAAAGCATAATGAAATAAAAAAAAAAACTTTGAAATCCATACCTGTCACTATAAGTTATATAAATTACAAACATAAAGTGGATCGTTAAACAACTGTATGTTGCCTAAAACAATCTATTTCAAAAAAAATATCATGTAGCATTATTTTGTGTCATGTCCCTAAAAGAATAACTTAATATATTTACTGATAAAATAACCGAAAACAAATAAGGAACTATCCTTCACCTACTTAAAAATTCCAAATTAAACTATGCTCTTGTATACATTTGCAACCACTCAATAAGCACACATAGTAATACCATTAAAGTAATGTGGCATTATCACAATGTCAGTTTGTCAAAGTGGGTTGGAATAAAAATGAGATCTATTAATAGTTTAATATAATCTCTAATACATCTGATAGAAAGTGATAAATAAATGTATACCTGCTTAGAGAAGTTAGACCTAATATAAGCCTGCTGAGTCCTTTTTTAAAAGGTAAAACGGGGAACAGTATAGGAGCCTACCCTGTGGTAAGGCCTCTGAAAGACTCTACCCAGCAGGGTATCAAAGCAGATGCTGACACTCATAGCCAAATTTTGGGCAGAATGCAGAGAATCTTATGAAAGAAGGGGGAGATAGAAAGGCCTGGAGGGGACAGGACGTCCACAAGGAGAGCAACAGAACCAAGAAATCTGATCATAGGGGTCTTTTCTGAGACTGATACCCCACCCAGGGATCATGTATGGATATAACCTAGAACCCCTGCACAGATGTAGCCCATGACAGCTCAGTGTCCAAGTGGGTACCCTAGTAAGAGGAACAGGAGCTGTCTCTGACATGAACTCAGTGGCTGGCTCTTTGATCTCCTCCCCCAAAGGGGGGGCGTGCAGCCTTATAAGGCCACAGAGGAAGACAATCCAGCCAGTCCTGATGAGATCTGATAAGCTAGGGTCAGAGGAAAGGGGAAGAGGACCTCCCCTATCAGTGGACTTGGGGAAGGACCTGAGAGGAGATGAGGGAGGGAGGATGGGATTGGGAGGGGGCTATAGCTGGAATACAAAATGAATAAGCTGTAATTAATAAAAAAAATAATTTTTAAAGGTAAAACAAATGGCATGTCAAATGCTTTATTAGGTTAATAAAGTTAGTATGATTTTATAGCATATAAAATCAAAGAAGTTCTAGTCGTGATAAGTAAGTACTAGTAACTCCTAAGCAAAAATTGGGCCTCTAAACTACCTGTCACAAGCTCCTATTTTTAAAATTATTCTGGGTTCCAGTAAGACGGCTCATTGTGTAAAGTCTCCTGCTGCCAGGCTGGATGACCTGAGACTGACAGAACTGTCTTCCAAAAGTTAGCTGTCCTCTGATCTCCACTCCTGTGCTATGGTGCATGCCCATATTGACATGGACCCTCCAATCTAAATAAATATACATTTATAAAATACTTTTGCTAGTAATCTTATTTTTCAGACTTAAGACTGTTGATTTTTCTTCTGAGTCCATTAGTCATCACCAAATATGGGAAAAGGAATAAATTCAAATAAAAAAATTAATGTTGTAGCTAGGGGTTGAACCTAGAGTCTCCCACATGCTGGGCAAATACCTTCTGTTTCTACCAGGTATGACGTATCTTCTCAGCAGCCTTGATCTCTGTCTCTAGCTTTGATAGGCCTTGAACTTGCAATTTCCCTGCCCTCTGAAGAGCTGAGGCTATAGGACATTGTCATACCTAGTTGTTTGTTTTACTAAATTAAAGAAAAGTGCATTCAATACATTAAAGGTTAAATTCTAATAACTGTCTGGGTTTGGTGCCATATACCTGTAATCCTAGCACTTGAAAAGTGGAGCAGGAGGACCAAAAGTTCGCCATCGTCAGCTACATTTGAAATTCAAAGCAAGCCTGGCTTATGTAAGACCTTGTCTTAAAACTAAGGAATATATAATAATCTATTGTGTCGCTAGATATTACAAGTGAATTATCTGAAAAAGAAATAAAGCAATTCCATTTGCAATGGCTACAAAAGCTACCTAGGAATACATTAAGTACAGAATTGAAAGAGCTCTTCAGGTGGAGCATGGCGGCTTGTCTGTAATCTGATACTTTAGAGCTTGAAGTTCAAGGTCATCTTCATCTATGTACTGCTGCCAACCTGGGCTATATGAGGATCTGTCTCAACAAAGAAACACACACACAAACACATACATGCATGTGTACGCACATGCATCAAACTAACTCTAAAATAAACATTGTAAATCTGTTGACTAAAGATGTATTCATGTTGTTCATGAATTATAAGAATTGATACTGCTAAAACGTCCATATTAAAGTGATCTACATATTCAAGGTAATCCTTAGTAAAACATCAGTGATCTTCACAGAACAAGGAAAAAAACCAATCATAAAGTTCCTAAGGAGTGAAGTGTGATGGTTCCCTTCTGTGATCCCAATGCTTGGGGGGCTGAGGCAGGATGACTGCACTGAGATTGAGGCCATCTTGGGCTACACTGCTGATTTAACAAGAACAACATAAGTTCCTATGTAGCTGTGCATATGCACCTGCACAAACACACAACCCTGAAACAGCCAAGAGTCTAAAGCATAAAGACCAAATCAGAAAGCATCACACTGCCTAATTTAAAAACAAATTACAAAGCTACAGTAATTAAAACAGCACAGCCCTGGCATAAAGAGACTTCTGAACGGAACAGGACAGGAGGAAATCTCACTTATTTGTTCTCAACTGTCATTGACAAAAGTGCTAAGAACACAAATTGGAGAAAGGACAACGAATAGAATTGGAGAAATCACATATTCAAATTTAGAAGAATGAAATTAGACACATGTCTCTTACCAATTCCAAAAAAGTCAACTGAAAATAGATTAAAGACATAAATATAAAACTGGAAATCGACATTACTAGACTACAGAATAGGGAAAACACTTTAAGGTACAGAGGCATAAACAATGATTTTTCTAGATAGGAGTCCAAAAGCACAGTAGACGAATGCATGTTGTTTTTTTGTTTGTTTGTTTGTTTGTTTTGGTTTTTTTTAATAAAAATAGGATTTTATTAGATTAAAAAGCTTCTGTACAGCAAAGGAAACAATAAATAGACAATTTGCAGAATAGGAAAAGATGAAAACTATACACCTGACAAAAGGTTAATGGTCAGAATCTATAAATAAATCAATTAACACCAAAATAAAATTCTTAGTAATCCAAAACAGAATGGGCATTGTTCCTAAAATGAAATTTCTCAAAAGAATATATAAAAATTACCAAAAGGCAAATGAAAATATACTGAATAGCCTAATCATCAGGGAAATGCAAATCAGAACAACAATGAGGCATTCCTCACTCTAATAAGATTGGCTAGTTACAAGAATGACAAATGATAACAAATGGCTAGGGCAGTTATAGAGAAAAATAAAAAGAATCCTTGCATCCAACTGATGTGAATGTAAATTAGTATAGCTATCACTGAAAACAGCATGTAATTTCCTTAAAAGTTAAAAACAGAACTATTATAATATCTAACACTCTTATATAGTATATACATATATATTAGATATCCAAAAGAAATGAAATCAGTCTACCAAAACCATGTGTCTGCACCTCTAAGTTTATTGTAGCACTATTCACAATAGCCAAGAGATGGAAATACAAGTGTCTAGTAGCTGATGAAGGGATAAAGAAACATAGTATAGATACACAACAGATTACTCTTCAGTTATAGCAAGTGATTAAAGTATATCATTTATGACTACTCAAGTGGGAATGGATTTAATTTTGTTAGGTGAAATAAGCCAGACATAAAAGATAAGTACTTCTTTGGCTCATTCATACAGAAGCCAAGTAAGTAAATCTTATAGGTGGAGTAGAGCCATGGTTACTAGAAGTTAGAGAAGAAAGGAAAGAATGTGGCATGCCTGATAAATGGATGCTATGTTAGTCAGAAGCAAGAAATCCTGGTGTTTTATTGCACAGAGTAGTGACTATAATGATAAGGTGTTCTATGTTTTTAAGCTGTTAAGGATTTTTAATGTTTTTATCATAATGAAATAATAAACGGAGATAAATACCACACAATATACACATGTATCAAAATATCATACTATACCACAGCCATGTATATTTTTACATATCAGTTTTTAAAAATAAATTTTCCTTTGATTTTCAAAAAGAAATGGAACATGTCATTATGTATAGAAATAACATCTATATTGGTATGGTCATTGACAGAGTAACCACCAAAAGTTCATTCAGCCCAAACAGCTGTACATATTCAGAAACTATTACTACACCTTGCAGGATTAACTATTAGTACCAAAACCATGCATTAAAAAAAACAACTTAAATATTCTAAACATTCCTTATATTTCAGCAGGAAAAACATGTTATTTTAAAGCTATTTTAGTCACATAGGTTATGACATTTATAGAAGACAAAAATTTACTAATGGGAAAAATTTAAATATTCATATAATTATTCAGGTTTTTTCCCTTTCTTATTCAAAGGTTACAAAAGAAAGAAAACTTTTTTCAAATTAGTATAAGTTAATTTGAAAGCTAAGCATTCTTCCAACAGCCTATAATTTTTTTTTTAAGCCAGATTATTTATTTGGTAGTTGTTGGTGAATCAAGGTGCTTTTTTTCAAGGTGCTTCATCTATTTAGTGATGATGCTGTATCCAAAACCCTACTGGCAAATGTACTTTCTCAATGGTCACCTTTGGGCTGGGAATTCATTCTCATTGACATTACAAAGAGATAAACATGAGTGGTAGTGATGCAGTGCATTCAGTCTTCAAGAGGCTATCACTGAAACAGAAAAATAGTATAAGGAACATGGAGTTTTTACTGTTGTTAATTCTGTACATTAAAATTTTTTACATGTTTGGAGACAAAAAGGTTTAGTGAGCTTGAGAACAAACAACCCTGATGTAATGACAAATTGTAAACTGCTAGACAGCTGCAGCTAATAATAAAATGCTGAGGCCTGAAGCACATTCCCAGAGCCTAATTATACAGCAAATCCTAGAATCTGAGAGGAGGCAAAATTGCTAGAAGAATAACTGGTAGACTAACTGGTTGCTATAGTAACTAAGATAAATTTGTATACTGACTAGAGGAAAAAATACTGAGGTTGCTATAAGATATGAAGTCCATATTATATTTTGGTTGCTTTTGCTTCAATTTTGAACCATGAGAGCAGAATATAAAGATTATGGTTCAACTAGAAATAAGAGAAGGGAGATTTCTACTTTGAAGATCAAGAAAGCAACCAATTAAGGATTTAGCTATTTAGCTGAAAAATATCCCAAAGCAGGAGGGAAACAGAACTGATGGAAAGAAGGTCATGAAAAATAACTTAGATGTCTGTAAATACAATAAAGAAACAGGTTATCAATTCAAGCAAAATTGCAGTAGATTATCATGAAGTGGTTACAAATTTAATTACTTTAAACAATGTTTGAACTAGGTACTAATCTTTTATAGAAAGGGTTACTTAATTAACACTGCATGTGTGTATCCCTGTAACAAAAATGACCATATCATATCTCAGCTGTCAGGCCAAAGAATGTAGCTCATAATATGGTACCTACATTAGGTGCTTGGGGTGACAGTCACCTCTTCCATTTCCAGCCCAATTTCTAGGATCTCAAACTACTAACCTTTCTCATCTTGTCTCCACTATACACCTGGAAAGTAGCTACCAAATTTGCTGCAGGAATATAAGGAGAAAAAAAATCCCCTCAGTTGATAAAGGTGTAAGACTTTATCAAAGTTAATGAATAAAAATCAATAGAATATAGTGGTTGTTGTGCCAGGGTTACATGACCCAAATCAGAAATTATTTTCTGTTCTGTAAGACTACCAATGAGGGGACAAAGAAAGGACTTAGTCCATAAAGTGCCTCCCATGCAAAAGCTTGAAGACCTGACATTAGATACCCAGAACCCTTAAAAGACAGGCATGGGGGTTGGAAAGATGGCTCAGTGGTTAAGAGCACTTTAAGAGAATCCATGTTCAGTTCCCAACACCCACAAGGCAGCTTACAACCATTGAAAACTTCAGTTGCAGGGGATTTCTTGCCTTTGCTTATCACAAGCACCAGAAACACATGCAGTACACATTCAAAAATATGCAGGAAAACTTCTATACACACAAAATAAATACATCTCTTTTTTTTTTTTAAAGAATAGGTATGGTGATATGTACCTATAATCCTAGCAATAGGGGCATGAGATCACCTATTAGGGCTTTGTGAGTAGCTAGTCTTGCCCAATAATAGAGGTCCAGTGAGCAACCCTGTCTCAAAATAGAAGGTAAAGAGATACTGAGGAAGAAACCCGACATCAACCACTTGCCTCCATAAGCACATGAACCCACTAGAGCATTCTCATTTCCTTTCTCTTTTTCATACACATGTGCACAATCAATGAGGCTGGGGACAGTTTTATGTCTTATTTTATGAAATAAATTATCATAAAATAATAAAGTTTTCAACTTAGAGGAATTTGTACAGATTCAAATTGTCTCTAAATTGCCATATTGCTACCAACTGTCCTACCTCCATGAGTCACCAATTGACAGTTGGAGGTCACTAAATTTAGAACCTGAATTTACTAATTAGTATGTAGAAGGTTTTTCCCAACTTCAATGTATTACACAAGTATGATAAAACTGTACTGATAAAAATCTTTCTATCAATCCACAGAGCCAACAGCAATCAATATAATCAATTATTGAATGCCAACCCAGAAATAACTATTCTTTGTGGTTTTTTTAACTTAATATTTTTAAAAATTTTATGTGCATTGGTGTTTTGCCCATATGATGTCAGATTTTGTAGTTACAGACTGAGCTGCCATGTGGGTGCTGGGAATTGAACCCAGGTCCTCTGGAAGAGCAGTTTTAACTGCTGAGCCACTTCTTCAGCCCCCTTCATTGTTGTCTTAAGACAGGTTCTCATGTAGCCAAGGCTGGCCTGAATCTCACCATACAACTGAAGATGAACCATAATTCCTGATCCTCAATGCCTCTGTCTCTCAAGTACTGACATTAGAAGCATGTTACTATGCCTAGCTCAAATATCCATTTCCAAGGATTTATTTTTCCTGAATGTATAACACACTAATATTTTGTAAATGAAAATGTGTGCTGAGGTGGGTGTGGTAGATCAGGCCTGCAATCCCAACACTGAGACAGGAGGATCAAGAGTTTGAGGGCAACCAAGGCTATATATAAGACACTGTCAACACACAAATATAAATTTTCAGTTCAGAGTGAAATGCTTCTGATGTCTAAGTAAAGGGAGAAAACTGAGTTTTCAACAAAGGAAGCTATTCGATTTAAGATTGTTTTCAAACATAACAATTCTGTTTATTTTTAATTATCTCTATACTTATATGTACAGAATATGAGCACATGTGTATATGGGTTTATGTACATAACAAAGGCTAACAAAGGATTTTTCTCTACTTTTAAATTTTTTTCTGAGAAAGGGTCTCTCACTGAACCCTAAGGTCATTGTTTTGGCTAGGTTGGCTGGCCAACAAGCTCCTAGAATCCACCTGCTTCTGACCCCAACACTAGGATTATAGCAGGCACAGTCATGCAGGTCTTGAATTTGGGTGATCTGTACTCAAATTCAGATCCTCTTGTTTGCACAGCAAGTATTCATATGGAGAGCCATCTGCCTTGCTCTTTTTGTTTTTTTGTTTGTTTGCTTGGTTTTGTTGTTGTTTTGAGACAGGCTTTGTTATATAGTAGCTGACCTGGAATTCACTATGCAGACCATGCTGGCCTCCAACTTGAAGTGATCCTCTTGTCATTCTGCCTCCAGAGTGCTAGGATTACACGTGAATAGGTTACTATGCTCAGCTAGACCTAGCAATTCTTCCAGATACTTTTATCTCTGTTTCCATGATTCAGTCCATATTTTACCATTACTCCAACCTTAATATGGTGGATTGTTGTTAAGATTCCTAAAAGTGAAATAAAACTGCATAATCACTGTTCATAGATAAGCTAACTGTTATTTTCTCTATTCAAACGTGGCAGCATCACATACATAAGGAAGCAAAAGACCTGAATTTTAGTTTGACCTACTAAGTAATGTATCACTTCCTTCTCTGAGTCTAGGTTTCACTTTCAGTTAAATGGGAAGGCTGAGCCAAATTATGTCTAGCTAACTACTGTTCCAAAAATGCATGAGTCTATCCTTCTTCTTAAGGCCTTGAGGCCTAGGAAGTCTAGGAATTTGGCTGTCACTAAAGAAATAATGTTGAAAATATTACACTTATTTTTATAACATGTTCTCAGTTGTAGACTTCAGAATATGTAGGTATCATTCACAGTTGGGAGAGGCATCCAACTCATATGTAATTTATGTAGTAAATGATTTCTAATTTATGGATTCTGAACCATGTATCAAAGCCATCATGTTCGTTAAAATAAAAGGTTATGAAAATATGTTAAGTCAGGCCTGGTTGAACCAGCTAGTAAGAGCTACTCAGGAAGTTGAGGCAGGTCAGAATGTTTAAGGCCTGCCTGGGCTACAAACGTCCAGGCCAGCCTTGGTAACTTAGCAGATACACATTAAAATAAAAACTAAACAACAAAAATTAATCTGGGATTACAGCTCAGTGGCAGAGTATATCTAGCATGCATCAGTGCAACAAACACCAGAAACATATGTGTGTGTGTATGTGTGTGTGTGTGTATATATATATATATACATATATATATATATATATGCATACCCATAAATTTCTCCAAGAACAAAAGTTTATCAATAAAAGCAAACACTACTGACAGACATTAAAATTTCAAAGTGTCGTTTCCATTTAAAGTTAAGGAACTAGATGACTCACAGTGTGGTACTCTTTTCTACTATACTAAAGTTCTTCCTGCCTTTCCTGCTGTATTACACAGCAAAACAGAATGAATGCCACATTATGAAACTGATCTGGGACGTAGTTCTGTTATTAATTCACTGTAGCATCAGAGATAAGCTACTTTCTCTGGGCTGTAGTTTTCTTAACATTGTGTAAGAGTTCAACTAATTGTCATTTAGATATGACAGACTATGACACTTTAAAAGTCCTACATAATAAAATAAAAATATAGATTCTTGAAAGAGAAAATGGGAATTTGTAGCCAAGAGAACTGAAAGGTTTGGGCTTCTGGCTCTAAATAGACGTTTCAATTTAATTTAAAAGGTTGGTACAAAAGCATTTTCCTCTGGGATCTATTGTGGGAAAACCCCTTCTCTACACAGTGTACAACAGCTATGACGTATTAGAAAAAAAACACTGGACTAGTGTTTGGTAAGCTGGTTTCAAATGCCAGCTCTGTTGCTTACAAGTTGTTTCTCCTAGAACAATGTATTTAACTTTTCTAAGTTCTTATATTTAAAAATGGAGAAAGTACCAATCAAAAGAAACCATTATAAATACGATACACATTACAAACGGGGTAAGAGATGATCAGCCACTGTGGAAATATAACTTTACTGGACTCAAATTCTAATAACTGGGCTGCTTATTAAAATGCTTTCAAAGTATAGATTAACAAATAAATAAGAAATGTAAGAAATAAATCAATATTAGGAAACAGACTGTGTATTTGGATTCTGCTGATTAACAAAACATAAGGTACCTCAAGTGTCTACTCAATTTAATACAATTTGGTGAAATGCTCTGTGTAGTCCCAAATACACAAACATCAAGAATCATTTCTCTAAGTGTCAAAATTCACTCAATTAGCCTCTTAGAGTTTACACAGAGCCACTTCGGTTCATGTCAAGGAACAGAGCACATTTCTTATGATCAACTAACTAGCAAGAGATGCCACTTGTTTTCAGAAATCATGATTTCTCACTGAGTTTTTTAAGCTGTTAGCTGACAAGCTAAGTCTGCTCACAGTACCTTACAAATCTGCCACAGAGGGTAGAGAAAATTATAAACAAAGCCATCCCTTTCCTGTCCTCTAAATATTACTGTTTTCAGGTCCAATTCTCCAGATAAGTCTATTTTCTTTCAAACAAATATTGTCATTTTATCTACGGAGCCCTCAGCACGCTCAGTTTTAGGTTAAGCTACAGTTAAATTTAGAAAGTTAGGTCCCAAAGGACTTTAAAAAAGGAAACTTTTCAACTACTATCAAAGTATAAAGTTCTTGGGAAGCTATATCATGCTGGGGTGTGTGTGTGTGAGTGATTATCAATTCTATCATAATGACTCATTGGATTCAGATAAGTAAAACAGTTCTTAGGTCTGCAAACTTCCTCCCAAAGTAATCTCTGTATAAAGTTAACACATGAAATCCCAAGAAAGGAAGGGAAGAATTCACATTTGAATACGTTTTGTGTGACAGGTATTGAATTTAACAGTTTTACAGAGGTTCTGAAATAACTGTCCTGTCTACATTAAACTTACTTTATTCAGTGAGAAAGAACAATATCCACATGGCTCTGAATTGCTAGTAGTGAAAACTGATTATTTCTCCTTCCCAACTAAAAAAAGAAAAAACAAAAAAGATAAATGCTTACTAAATGTTTTATTCTCTCACTTAAACTGAGCTGACAGTTCATTACTTCGAAGGGAAAGCCACACAGAGACTTTATTTCAAAAGAATCCATTACGTTTGGAAATCTAAATGCATTTTCTACCTTGTTCTACACCATTATGAACTTGAATCAGATACTGAACTTCAAGGGCATTCAGGCTATCCCAAGGTACATCATTATTATCCCAAAGTCTCACAATAGTGACAGACAGGTCCCTGGAAACACACACATTACTAATCTAGCAACATGCATTTCTTTCTGATCTTGTTGCTGTAACTTTTTGGGTATAGAGTACATATAGTATATAGCAGATTTTTTTCAGGATTTTTATAAGTTAAATTCTATCAGAGTATTTCTTTCACAGGGTAACTATAAAAACTAAAGAGACTTCAACTCCAAGAATCATACACTAACATATACATTTTACCAATTAGTTTTTAAGATCTTATAGTTTGGGAATATATTTCATTGCTTCTAGTTGCAGACATATAAGGAGAAGAGTTTGTGAAATGACTTTAAGTGCTATTTTAACTCTGAAAAGTGGACAAGTGAAATAGGTAAGTCCAAATCATGGTCCGAGAAGCTTTCCAACTAATTAACTTCCTACTCAGAGCTACCCATATTAATCACCAGTAAAACATTTTTGCAAAATTAGATAAAGGGCTCTCCTTCCAAGGACCACATTACTCAGCACTTGTTTGTACATCTGTACTAGACTGTGTACATTTATGTCCCACTGACGTTTCAAACCACATCACTCTCTCTAATGGTAAGGATCCTGTCTACAATTTCCTCTGGCGCACAGTAAAGTGCTATTCAGTTGATGTCGAACACAGTGGCCGGCTGGAGGACTTCTCTTAAATAAATACCTGCCTTCTCTCCGCTTCTTTTTTACGTAAAAGAAAAGGTGAAAAGCCACTTTGGAAATGAATAGGTAACCTAGAGCTAAAAGAGAGAGAGGAGAGCCAAAAAAGTTCAATTTCTCCTGCTACCTCTCCTTTTGGTCTCTGAGGGCCACAACAGATGTTGGAAAGGTAAGCTCTCAACCTCCGAAATCAAGTCGTCGTCTCTCTGACACGAATGTCATCCACCCAAAGGCTGGCTAAGACAAGTGAGGGCTTCCGAAGGAGTCCCTGGGCCCCTCATTAGGGAAAAGGGTGGAGGAGGATTCCCTCTCCAACTCATCCTGCTCTAAGAAGTCCCAGGTCTTGGTTATGAGATGTCCAAGTGAGACTGAGAACAGCGGTGACGGACACAGCGGGATTTGGGAAAGGAGTAGAGGGAGGACAGGGAGAAGCAAGAGACTGGGGTGTCCGAGTTCTGGGCCCGGGCTTCTGTTACTTACCCTACTGGATAGCCGTCACCCAGGTGCACATCTTCAGGGGCATCATAGAATTCCTCCGTGTCGCTTTCCGACGCCATTTATAGGACACACCCGCGGGTGAGGGGGCTGGCTCCTCCTGGATAAGGGGTGATTCTCAGCGTCTCCTCCTTGTCAGTTAGAGTGTGGAGAGGTGGATCCCGGGCGACGCTGAGGAGGGCACAGATGACGTGGAGTGAAAAGTCGGTTAGGGACAGGGGACCACCCTCAGTTGCTGGGCTAAGAGGACGACCTGCAAAGCGACTGCCTGAGGTGGCTGCAGTGGGTCTGGGACTGTTGCCGGTGTCCCGGGCGCTAGGTGTATGAAAAGCGCTAGAGAGGAGGCTGTGGCTCTTCTCAGTCCAGGAGAGGAGGCAGCGGGCGTGCCGCCGACAACAGCTCCAATTTCTCCCGCAGCAGCAATTACAGTTGCTGGGAAAGCTACTAGCCCGCAAAATACCGACGCGCACCTACCCTCGCGAGATTTCGGATGTGGCCGGTAAAACGTGGGCGGGGCAGAGATGGTGGCGGGAGGCGGTCCCAGAGAAGCAATGTTCTAATGTGGGAGAAGCCTGTCAAATAGCGCAAGCGCGTTGATGGCATTTGGTAGAGGCAGGAAGTAGCGGGAATAAGGGAGGTGGCTAGCCCTCAGAGGGGAGGAGTCTAGGACCTGCGCAGGAGCAGCTGGCTCCCAGAACTCTGAGCCACACCCGAGTTAGATGGGATTTCGCTTGTCGTTTTAGTCACTAATTCTACTAACTGCAGTTCCAAAGAAAAGCATTTTGAAAGTGATAATTTTGAGTCTCTTCCGTTTATCGTGAAAGAACGGTGTGGGCATTTTGGTCTGCATTTTACTTAGTCGTCTTAGCCAAGTCTGAAATATCCCAACATAGGGTTTTAGCACTTTCACCAGCTCTAGTCTACAAGGATAGACCTGTCTTATTCACTTACTATTAGATCTTTAATTGAGATCTCTACATATGATCCAGAAGGGCAAAGGACAAAGACCATAAGAAGATAGCTGGGGTGTGTCCCATTTCCAAAGTGTAATGGTGGATTTATTGCTGGACCTGAGCCAGCATAAGACTTCCAATTACTTTTTTTCAATACTTATCTGTGGTTGCTGCCCAAAATGTGAGAAATTCTATACTGCCCAAGATGTGCACCCGCCTAATTACATACATATGATATACGTATATGAAATATATGTGATTGATATGCACATTTATATGAGAAGGCTAACACAGTAACTTAATTCTGATCTTCAACTGCCCAACGTCCAGTGACTAAAATAGAAAGATACGTTTTGAAAGACTGAGATGTTCTTTCTGAAACATAGGGTCATCCATTGCCTGTTAAAAGTGGTAATATTGACTTTCAGTGTTTTCGTGAAGCACATTTATTTCTTCCACTGACGTCATGATAGGCTTTTGGGGTTATTTGTGCAGCTGTTAATCAAGACGGCAGTAGAAAAGCTTGGAACCAGGAACATAGCCTCAGAGATTACAAATAGGGTTCTCTAGGTATTGTGAAGCAATCCAACACCAGGCAAGGTCTAGTGTGGTCTGGTGGATTTATATAAATTTAAATACTATAGGATAGATTCTGAAACATCCCAGAAGAGTTAGGAAAAACACAACATAATCAAATATGTTAATATTTTACAGCAGAACATAAGGTAGTTCATATGAGTAAACAAAAATTAGTGTACAGGCTCATTCTGTTCAGTTAACTACTGCCAAATAAGATTAGGAATGATAATTTAATTGTCAAATAAGATCCTTAAAACAAAAATTGTGTGCTGTATTCACACCATTTTATCCTTTCCCTCCACCCACTCCCATGTCATTGCCTGACCCAATGATAGGTCTCCTTTTTAAAAACTATTATTGTCATAGATAGATGATAAATAAACATACTGAGACTGTTTTATGTTGCTCATATGTCTTTTTAGGACTGGCCACATATATATGAATATATATTCATTTTTTAAATGAAGGCATAAACCCAGACCTTTTTTTTGGGGGGGGGGGAGTTAGAGACAGGGGTTCTCTGTGTAGCCTGGCTGTCCTGGACTCACTTGATAGACTAGACCGGCCTGGAAATCACAGAGACCCGCCTGCCTTTGCCTCCCTAAGTACTGTGATTACAGGCGTGGCCCACCGCACCTGGGTAAAATACAGACCTTTTAATTAACAGAAAATACCTGGGTTTCAAGAGCTTTATGGATTTCCAAAGTGCAAGCAAAGGAGTTGTAGATTATTGTGGAAGTATTATTTTTGTCAAAAATTACAATTGGATTTTACTGTTTTAAATGTTTTGATTTAAAGAACAGACTTATGATCCTTACTAAAAAATAAGCTGGTGAGATGATACAGCTTTATTAAACCTTTTTCAGTATTTACACTGATTAACACATTACATTGTACCTCCCAATATAAGGAATTATTTGTAAATTTAAAGTGAATTAATAATAGTGAGTGCAGTGGTGCTTGTAAGCAATACTAGCATTAGAGAGGGAAGATCAGTTTTCAAAGTCATCTTAAGCTATATAATAAGTTTGAGGCCAGCATGGGCTACCTAAGACCCTCCCTCAAAAAAAAAAAAAACCTCAAACATTCATCTCAAATTACAAGGTTTTGTTCACTGTGGAAGTCAGCCTTTCTCATTTTGAATTATGTGAAAAATATATTTACCAAAATATGTGTTATATGAAAACATAACCATATAAATTTAATGTCTTCCTAATTACTAGTGAAGCTATATGTTTCTTAAAATATTTTGGTTTATTGTAGAGATGTCACCTGTTTCAGTATCAAAGAAAAAGATTTTGATGCTATGTTGCTATGTGTGGAATATATAGCAATTCAATGAATACTTATTATTTGGAGTCATGCAGTATTCTAAAGTGCTAAAGATAATTTTAATATGAAGAAGACAACTCAGTTCCTGTCTTCCACAAGTTCACAGTTCAGTGTTGAAGTCCTCGTTTGAAATTTTATTTGAATATTCCATGCCATTTCTCAAAGAGTTTTTGAAGTAAGTTAAACATTAATTTCTCAGTTGAGAAAAGGTCAAAATGGTTAGTAGAATGATAAGCCAATGACATATTAGAGCTATTGTACTTGTCTATTTAAGTGCTTTTATAACTGCAAAGAATTAATTGCTGCAAACAATAAAACATATCTTAACTGGCATCATTTTTAAAAATGTTAAAGATGTGATTATTTTACCACAATTTCTGTTTTTAAGTAATAAAGTATCAAGATTAGATCAAAGCAGTGATTTTGAAAGTTTTTATTATAAAACAGCCCTTTAATCAAACCTAATTTCACAGGAAAGTTCATATATAAAATTTTTTAAAATTTTTTTTCATATATAAAATTTTTAAATGCTCTGTATGAAGCAGAGATAGTTCAGGGCCCTATTTTATTTGCCTTCCCTGACACTTTCATGGGCAGCCCTAAGCCTTTCTCAAATTTATGTAAACTTACCACCATTTGTTCTCTGTATTGTCAATAATAAAAATAATAATACTGAGGAGAGCAGAGATGGGCAGGACAGGACTTTGAAGCATGAGGAGAGATGAACTGGACCTAGATACATCTAAAAGCAAGTATAATGGGTGAAATCTGAATGGTAAGAAACTATGCAGGCTTGGAGGTTTAGGATGGAGTAACTATTGCCCAGCATTATGCTCTAGATTAATTAAATAGATCCTAGTCTCTGTGGTGATTTTGGTATACTGCTGGTTTAGGAATAAACGCTGCTTAACTAAAAGATAACTCAATAATAAATATTATTAATCCACATCAAATGGATCCCAACTAATATAAGCATCTACACCCTTTAAATCATACTTGAACATAATTTTGTGGGGGATGGGGTGGGGGAGGAATAAACTCCCCGTGATACAACCTAAACTTAAAACCTAAAAACTCCCAGGTCGATTACTGTTTCTTTAAGAGAGACTTTTAAACAGGCCCAGGAGCAAAAGAGAGCCTACTGTGGGCAGACCTGAGACTTAACATAACAAAACTAGCTGCTGCTATAGTCTAACTGGAGGGGTACACAAGCATGGCTTCCTAATACTGTGGCTGACTCAGCTTAGCTCAGAGCAACAACAGCAGCCATGCCTGGGAAGAAAGAAACTCAAGGTAGACAGACCTCTAGGCAGAGCTTGGCCTAAAACTGCATCTAAAATAAAAAAAAAAAATGCCATGGCATAGGGTGTTTAAATCCCTTTTGGCTTTGTTTTGGATGTCATAGTCATGGATCTGGTTGCAATGTGTTTAATGATGATGGCTCTTCTCCATGCCTTCTCCAAGAAAGTTCCAGGAGAAAATGGGGGAAAAGGCCAAGGAATGGAATACTAAGTTACAGACAATAGAAAGGGTACTCTTCCTAATCAAAATTAGATTAATAGTGGCTAAAATTCAAAGCTGCCTGGCTGCTAAGCTCTCTTGTCAGTTCCTTCTGGTAAGGGTCCACCAAGTCACAGTAAAAACTAAATTGAGAAAAATAACCAACTGGGCTTTGCTTGTTACAGTTAAGACAACTGGCCCAAAACTTAAACTTTTCTTGTCTCTTTGCTTGATTTTCATTTAAATGCTTAGAGATACAATAATATGGATTAGAGAAAAAATATTTGAACACGTTGGTGAAGGCACATGCCTTCAATCCCAACACAAAGTAAAAATAAACATGCAGATCCCTGAGCTCCAGATCGATCTAATTTACATAATAAAAGCCAGGGTGACACCTCCTGCTGTTTAGCCACTTGCAGAGATAGTCTAAAATTCAAAATGACAAATTTTTCTTAAGGTTACTATGTAAGTTCTTTTTTCTTAATGATAGATGTTATGTCCTTACTGATCCAAAGGTTGCATTCACATCAATTTTAGGTTTATGTAAGGAGAGATGATGTCATATTACTCAAAAAAGGCCAGCCAATCTAAAAAACTGGTACTTTCACAGAATTAGTACAAAAGGGCATTTTGGCTTAACAAATATGTTCTCTTGGTCAATATAAGGACTCAAAATTAGGTTGGGAGACAAACATGCAAACTGCATGTCTCCAAAATCAAAAAACTTTTAAATGCTAACTAGATAAAGGTGTCACACTGCTTTAGTAGCCAGTTTATCCTTTCAAATGTTAGACATTTTCAGGTGGGGGCGGGGTGCAAATGTCATGCCTGATGCAAAAGAGACACAGGGGGCTTACAGGTGGCAAAGTACATGTCAGCCTATTTAAGTCCTAGAAACTCAAATGTTACAATTCATATGTTTAAAAGGCTGAACCATCCATCCCATATCAAAAAAGGGGCAAGCCAAAAAATAGCCATAACCACTGTAAAAATCCTGGTACAAGATGCCTAGGGTATGTTTACGTAAAGGTAAAAAAGAGTTTATATAAAGTTTGGCTAGAAAGGCATAACAGCCCATTCTGTATAAAAAAGAGGATAAGACAAAATTAGCTACAACAAATATAAAAACCTAGGCCTAAACCTCTAAACAGGTACAAGATGCCTAGAATATGTTCAAACTCTAAATTAAAAAGGAATTTATATAAAATTTACTTAAAACATGCCTTTTTTTTGCTCAAGGCAACCAGCTTATCTCTCTAATGGGAGGCCTTCTCTCAGGAGCTAGGTAGCAGCTTGGCCTAATACAACAGGCACCCAAGAGCCCCCAAAAGATATTTTGATTTCTACAACCTTTTTTTGATTTCAACATGATAATGATTATATGTTCAATAATAATAGTAACATTAATTGCTGATCCCTTTACATGGGAACAAATCTGAAACTGACTGAGACATAAAAAAATGTCTCCAGCCAGAACTTCAATATTACATGGCCAATAAATTCTTGGCAACAATACCCTCAAAATTTATTATGTAATTTTTTAATGGCAAATCAGTTTAGTGTTATCCTGTATATCTCATACACTTATAATTTTAGGATGGTAAAATGCTTGTGTGAAATTTTTTGTTTGCAGAACAAAAGGACTGGACACCAGAGACGCTGGATCAAACCTAACAGAATTCATCCTTCCAGCAAGCTAAGAAGTTAATACATCTGCTCCAGCATCTTGCATGTTCCAGCATTCTGGTTGTTCCTGTCTCAACTGCTTCAATTGCTGTTTCCCATCAAAGCCTCCTGCCAAAAGAGCTTTGAAGAAAGCTAATAATCTCAATTGGTCCAAAATTTTAGACTGTTCCAAGCAGGACTTCTATTAAGCCTGAAATTTCTCAACATTCAAAGAATGGACCACAAATGTTAATGCTTGCTTAGTTAACCATTTTCCCCAATTTCCTTTGGGCTCCCTAATAGGATTTCTGAGTGTCCAAAAAGTTGGCTAGAAAAAATTCATGAGAATGATGAATTGGGTAAATTTTTGGTTGTTTTCTGTGGCTACGAATGTTTATTGTCATTGGGAGATGTTTATCAATTATTAATGGTCTTATTCAGAGAGAAAACAAGGTGAGACTCAGGGATTTCTCTCTTTTCCATTTCTTAGATAAAGAGAAAAGGGATTGAAAAGAAAGAGGAATACAGGAATAACTTTTAGGAATAATAAGATAAAAGGGAGATTATTTGCATCTACACAACTTAAGGCTTTATTTGTTCTCAAATAAAGTTATTTTTACTCTGGTATAGATTTTGTATATTGATTCAAAAATAAGTCTATTTTAATACTTTGGTAAATTTTAGTATATTGATACAAATTTAAAGTTGCTTCCAATACTTTTAAACTGCTATTACAAACTCCTTAGGGTATTAGGTAATAGTTAATTGTTAGTTAATAACTCATAGTCATGTCAGACACTAGTCTAATTTATCACAGGAGTATACATCCTAGGTTTGACAGACAGATATGATTTTGTAGACAGGTCAATTACATAAAGATAAGTAAGTCTTCAAAAACTTCAGAGTCCTACAGAATGGCATTTAAAAATGTCTTTATTATCTTAAATATTCTTTGACAATGAGACAGGTCATCTTCTGACAACACCCTGCCTACCTCAAAGAATATGATGAGCATCGAAGAACCTCCATATGGAGATGGCTTCAAATGTGGCAAACAAGTCAACTGGGCAAAAAGAAAATGCCCTCATTTCACAACAGAGAGAATTCTGCCAAAAATGGACAAGCTTATAATGCAGGACAAGTCGACTGCTGAACTCTGCCAAGACAGGGTAAGCAAGTCCTAAATAGTTCCTGCTTCACATATATGTCTGTCAAAATATTCTGAGCCAGAAGGATGGAGATGATGCTCCAATGTTATAGAGAGTTTTGGGTGACTGTTCAGGCAGCAAACTGTCTCTGTCATTTTTTTTTTTATTTCTTGGAAGCTGCTAACATGCACTTCCTATTTACTCCAGTAACTACTTTTATTCCTTCTCAAGTCTCTGGTGGGGTTGAAGACCAAATAGTTATAGTTCCATAATTAAGCTTAAGTTGTTTAAAATTTGAGAAAATGTTTTCATATAGGTAATACCCATAAGGATAGAAGTTAAATTAGGAAGAGTACTCTAAATTTGTCAAGGTAGGATAATCAAATACTTTCTTTTAAGTTTGCAAATACACATGGACTGGACATTGCACAGAGGAAGAAAATACAACCACTCCTGATGAGAGCTGATAGAGTAGGATCAGAAGGAAGGAAAGGAAGACCTCCCCTATCAGTGGACTTGAGGAGGGGCATGTGTGGAGAAGGGAGAGGGAAGGTGGGATTAGGAGGGGAGGAAAGAGGGGTTTATGGGGGGATACAAAGTGAATAAAGTATAATTAATAAAAAAGACATTGCACATGTAAATCTTACCTAATAGTTTTCAAATCTGTTTATTATTGTATTAAAAGAAAAGGAGCATTTTATTGGACTTAAAGGGGAAAATGTTGGTATCATGTTCCTATGGAATGTATACAATTTATCTTTTTTCATTCAAATGCTGATTTTTCTACCCCACTATCTGGTTTCAATCTGGACATTGCTTTGTGATGCTATCACCTGTCTCAAGTTTGTGCAAACATGCCACCATTTGTTCTCAGCATTGTCAATAAAACAACCAGCCACAATGGTGAGCAATGGAGAGAATAGGGTGGGACATCTTCATCCAGAGGGAAGCAGAGACAAGAGGAGAGGTCTTAGAACCATGAGGAGAGCAGAGATGGATAGAACTTCAAAGTACTAGGAGAGAAGAACTGGACCTAAGATTTGACTAAAAGCAAATATAATATATACCAACAATTCTACTCTAAAGTGAAGTCACCACTGCCATATGGAACAGCTTGTTGTGGGTCTTTTCTCGACCTTCTTCAGAATAATATAAACTGTCAGTATCCCTAGTGCTAATATTGTGACAACCCCAGAAGTAGTCATTCAGAACGTCAGTGATCCAGGCAGCTGGATTCATACAGCCTTTTCTTGTAGCAGGCATGACAGTGATAAGGCAGGAAAATTGTATAGAGGATTACATTGTTGGAGAACAATATAGACATGAAAAGATTTAATAGTGCTATTTATTTGAGAATTTTTAATGGCTTTTGGAATATCAGAATCCATTAAAAATACATTTTGAAATTGTTCAGATCTTGGCAGGGACAAGATAACATTCCCTAATCCTCAGTCCTAAATTATCTGTTTGAGAGGTCAGTTCTGTTATAGCTGTAATACTAAGTATTCAAAAATTTGTTTCTGTTTGGCTGTGGAATCTTTATGTCTTTTTTCAGCCTACCTGTTTACCTTTTAAATGATACTTTGTTATCATTTGAATGAGTTCTCAATCCCGAAGCAAACAAAACGGAAGTAGAAAGTCTAGAAATGTACTGACATAAAAGAACGAGCTTGCAATTCAAATGTGTCATTTTACAATAGAATATTATGTACTCATGTGCTCTTGTTCAGGACTCTGGAAGAAAGAAAACCAGAGTTATCTTAAAAGGGAATTTGTTAGACGGTATTTGTTCTAACATGAAAAATATATTAAAAATAGAACAAGAGAGGAATTTCACATATGCATAATTTCATTGTCCCCCAAATTAGATAAAAGTAGAAAACTACATTTAAACTGAATCAAGTTGCAAAGGAATACACAAAATACAAAAACCAATACCTCAGACATCTGCCAAATAACTCAATTCTTTGTGTTTAAAATCCTGTTTAATCACATCTGGTGGTAAAGTTTCCAGTTTGCTCTCAGGTAGTGCTCTTAACACTACTTCAAAATAATTCACAAACTGCAACTTTTCTGATACCCACCTCATTTCACAAATTTTATTTACTTAAAAATGTTCATACATACATACATATATATATGTATATGTAGAGAGAGAGAGAGTTGAATATTCCCCTCCTCATATTATCCTGCCTGTTTTTTTTTCTATAAGTAAACTTTGATGTTTTCAAAATAAAGTGCTATGTGTATTGTATTTACTTAGCATGGGTGAAATTATGCCTTCATTTTATTAAGTTTATAACTTTTGTGTATAGTACATACAAATGATAAGATTTGATGCATTCAGGGCTCAATATATATCAGTGTACTCTCTGTGTTGTATTTAGATTTAATATTTATTGTTGATGTATCTTTTAGTAAAGCTGTGGTTAATCATAAACAGCTGTACCAAACTCCAAGCCCATGCAGTTTCCTACCATTCAGATTTTAACCATTATATTTGTTTTTAGTGATATTTTAGGTCTGGTCCATCTCTCCTTTATGTGTCCATCTTTTATCACTTTTGCTTTTTATGAACTTCAGCTTCAGTTTTCCTGTTGCTAATGGTTTCCTTTTTATAGTTAATGAAAATGGTTGCAAGAAACTTCAGCTCATAATATCTTAACTGTAAATATTTTATTCCTCTTGTGGTATTGGTGATTGAATTTAGTATCTTGTGCCTGTGCTTAGGAAGCCAGTTATGTCAGAGGAAAACTGTGAGGTTGTTTAAGCCTGGGTCAACAGATTAATTCTTTGCCACATGCCTAACAGAGAGAGTCTTGCATGCTCATATTATTCACTTAGATTATGTGGATTATGTGATATGGTTTGACCAAGAAACTGATCTGAGCAAACAGAAACAATTGTTCACTCTATGCTCTTAAGGGACAAACCCCTATATTCATTTGCACGAGAAGAGCTCATGATATGTTAAATGAAAACAGATGATACAGAATATCATATGTAATAATCTCATTTATGTAAAATCATTTACTTGTGTATCTATGTGTATTTGGCCAAATACAGAGAATTATGGTAGAATATTCAGAAAGAACTCACCATGTTTATATATCTATGCATATGTTTTTTGAGACAGGATTACTCTGTATAGCCTTGACTATTCTGGACTTGCTTTATAGACCAGACTGGCCTTGAATTCATAATAATCTGCCTGCCTCTGCCTCCCTGAGTGCTGGGATTAAAGGTGTGGGAAACACCCAGCTTTCATTATGATATTTTTAAAAAGCTGATTAAAATAATAATAGTAAGAGACGTGAGCTTTATTTTTTCCTTTGGATAATGATTAAATATCCTACAATAGTCATATTGCTTTGTAAATTAGGGGACCATATTAAAAGAAACCATGTAATTTATACATTAGGTAAACTTACATTTAGTTAAGACTTAACATTTATTTCATGTTTTCTGCATACCTATGAGTCATGGGTTTACTGTAGATTCTGTATTTAGGTCTTGGAATGTTTAATAAATTTCACTAAGAAACTAAACTTGGAAAACATTCATAAAAGAAAGCAAAATTTTGGAATATAAGTGTTCTACTTTTGAAAATGCCATATTATTTGTACTACGGTTGACTTATAAAGAGAATAATCAATGGTAATTTTAAAATAATTTTATTTTATTTTTATTAATTATAGTTATTCACTTTGTATCCCAGCACACTGCCCATCCCCTTCCAATCCGACCCTCCCTCAATCTTCTTCTCCTATGGCCCTCCCACAGTCCAATGTGAGGGGAAGTCCTCATCCTGGGAGGTCCTCCTCCCCTTTCATCTGACCATAGTCTACCATGTCTCATCAGGACTGGATTTATTTTCTTCTATGGCATGATATGGCTGCACCCCCCTCAGGTGGAACTGATTAAAGAGCCAGCCTATGAGTTCATGTCAGAGACAGTTACTGTTCCTGTTACTGGGGAACCCTCTTGGACACTGGACTTCCACAGGCTACATCTGTGTGGGGGTTCTAGGTTATCTCCATGCATGGTCCTTGTTTGGAGTATCAGTCCCAAAAAAGAACTCTATGCCCAAATTTTTTTGGTTCTATTGCTCTACTCATGGAGCTCCTGTCCCCTCCAGGTCTTTCTATCCCCCCCTTCTTTCATAAGATTCCCTGCATTCTGCCCAAAATTTAGCTTTGAGTCTCAGCATGTTTTGATACCCTGCTGTGTAGAGTCTTTCAAAGGCACACTGTGGTAGGCTCCTGTCCTATTCCCTGTTTTCTCCCTTTTCTGATGTCCATCCCATTTGACTTTCTGAATGAAGATTGAGCATCTTACCCAGAATCCTCCTTCTTGAATAGCTTCCTTAGGTGTACAGATTTTAGAATGATGATCCTATATTATATGTCTAATAGCGACTTATAAGTGAGTATATACCATGTGTGTTTTCCTGCTTCTTGGATACCTCGCTCAGCATGATCTTTTCTAGTTCCCACCATTTGCTTGCAAATTTCATAATTTCCTTCTTTTTAATTGCTGAGTAGTATCCACTGTGTAAATGTACCAAATTTCTGTATCCATTCCTCAGATGAGGGACAGCTGAGTTGTTTCCAGGTTCTGGCTATTACAAATAAAGCTGGCACAAACATGGTTGAGCAAATGTCCTTGTTGTATACTTGAGCATCTTTTGGACATATGCCTAGGAGTAGTATACCTAGACTTTGAGGTAGCACTATTTCTCGTTGTCAGAGAAAGCACCAGATTGATTTTGAAAGTGGTTGTACAAGTTTACATTCCCACTAGCAAAAGACTAGGGTTCCTCTTTCTCCATATCCACTCCAGCATGTGTTGTCACTTGAGTTTTTGATCTTAGCCATTCTGATGGGTATAAGGTGAAATCTCAGGGACATTTTGATATGTATTTCCCTGATGACTAAGAACATTGAGTATTTCTTTAAGTGTTTCTTTGTCATTTGATATTTCTCTATAAATAAATCTCTGTTTAGCTCTGTACCCCATTTTAAAATTGGATTACTTGATTTTTTGCTATTTAACTTATTGAGTTCTTTATATGTTCTGGATATTACCCTTTGACACATGTAGTGTTGCTGAAGATCCTTTCCCAATTTGTAGGCTGTCGTTATATTCTGACAAGAGTGTCCTATGCTTTAAAAAAAGCTTTTAAGTTTCATGAGGCCCCATTTATTGATTGTTGATCTTAGAGCCTGTGCTGTTGGTGTTCTGTTCAGGAAGTTGTCTCCTGTGCCAATGAGTTCAAGGCTCTTGCCCACTCTTTCTTCTAACAGGTTTAGTGTGTCTGTTTTTACATTGAGGTCTTTGATCCACTTGGATTTTAATTTTGTACAGGGTGTTAAGTATGGATCAATTTGCAGTTTTCTACTTGTAGACATCCAGTAAGACAAGCACCATTTTTAGAAGATGCTATCTTTTTTCTATTATATGGTTTTGGCATCTTTGTAAAAAATCAGTTGTCCATAAGTGGGTGGGATAATTTCTGGGTCTTTGATTAGACTCCATTGATCCACCATTCTGATTCTATGCCAGTACCATGCAGTTTTTATTACTGTTGCTCTATAGTACAGCTTGAGATCAGGGATGGAGATAACTCCAGAAGATCTTTTATTGTAGAGTATTTTTTTTAGCGAATCTGTGGTTCTTTATTCCATATGAAGTTGAGAATTTTTCTTTCAAGGTCTGTAAAGAATTGTGTTGCTAATTTGATGGAAATTGCAATGAATCTGTAGATTGCTTTTGGTGTGATGGCCATTTTTACTATGTTAATTCTGCCAAGCAATGACCATGGGAGATCTGTCCATCTTCTGATATCTTCTTCTATTTCTTTCTTCATAGACTGAAAGTTTTTTTTTTCATACAAGATTTTGACTTGCTTGGTTAGAGTTACACCAAGTTACTTTATGTCCTTTGTGGCTATTGTGAAGAGTGTTGTTTCACTAATTTCTTTCTCAGCCCATTTGTTTTAGTATACAGGAGGGCTACTGCTCTTTTGAGTTGATTTTGTATCCAGCCACTTGGCTGAAGGTGTTTATCAGCTGTAGGAGTTCCCTGGTAGAATTTTTGGGGTCACTCATACATACTATCATATCATCTGCAAATAGTCATACTTTGGGTTCTTCCTTTCTGAACTGAACTCCTTGATCTCCTTTAATTTTCTTATTGCTCTAGCAAGGATTTCAAGTACTATGTTGAAGAGATATGGAAAGAGTGGCAGCCTTGCCTTGTCCCTGATTTCAGTGGGATTGATTCAATTTTCTCTCCATTTAGTTTGATGTTGGCTATAGGCTTGCTCTTTATTGCATTTACAGTGTTTAGGTATATGCCTTGTATCCCTGATCTCTCCAGGACATTAAAAAAAATGAATGTTGGATTTTTCAAATGCTTTTTCAACAACTAAGGAGATTATCATTGGGTCTTTTTCTTTCACTTTGTTTATATGGTGGATTGCATTGATAGATTTCAGTATATTAAACCATGCCTGCATACCTGGGATGAAGCATACTTGGTCAAGGTGGATGATATCTTTGATGTGTTCTTGGATGCAGTTTGCGATATTTTATTGAGTATTTTCACATCAATGTTCATAAGAAAGATTGGCCTGGAATTCTCTTTTTTTGTTGGATCTTTGTCAGGTTTAGTTATCAAGGTGATTGTGGCTTTATAAAATGAGTTTGGTAATGTTCCTCCTATTTCTATTTTGTGAAATATTTTGAAGAGTATTGGTGTTAGCTCTTTGAAAGTCTGGTAGAATTCTGTCCTGAAACTATCTGGCCCAGGGCTTTTTTTGGATGGGAGACTTTTGATGCCCGCTTCTATTTCCTTAGGTCATATAGGACTATTCAATTGATTTACCTGTTCTTGATTCCGCTTTGGTAAGGGGAATCGATCAAGAAAATTGTACATTTCATTTAGACTGTCAAATTTTGTTGAGTATAGGCTATTGAAGTAAGAACTAATGATTGTTTGGATTTCCTCAATGTCTCTTGTTATGTCCCCCTTTTCGTTTCTGATTTTGTTGATTTTGGTATTGTCTCTCTGCCTTTTAGTTAATTTTGTGAAGAGTTTGTCTATCTTGTTGATTTTCTCAAAGAATCAGCTCTTGGTTTCATTGATTCTTTTAATTGTTTTATTTGTTTCTAATTTATTGATTTCAGCCATGAGTTGATTATTTCTAGCTGTCTATTCCTCTTGAGTATTTCTGCTTCTTTTTTTCCCCTAGGGCTTTTAGGTGAGCTTTAAGTTGCTTGTATGAGATGTTTCGAATTTCTTCTTGAAGGCACTTAGTGTTATGGATTTTCTTCTGTTTTCATTGTTTCTCTTTAATTTGGGTTTGTTGTGCTTTTATTTTCATTGAATTGTAGGAAGTCTTTGATTTCTTTATTTCTCCCCTGATCCAGCTGTCTTTGAGTAGCAAATTGTTCAGTTTCCATGTGAGTGTGGGTTTTTGCTATTTTTGTTGTTGCTGAGGTCCAGCTTTTGTCCATAGTGGTCATATAGGATACAAGGTATTATTTCAATCTTCTTGTATCTGTTGAGACTTGCGTTGTGCTCAGTTATATGGTCTATTTTTAGAGAAAGTTCTATGAGGTTCTGAGAAGAAGATAAATTCTTGTGTTTGGGTGAAGGGTTCTGTCTATATCTCTTAGCTCCATTTGATGCATGACCTCTGTCAGAGTCATTGTTTCTTTGTTTAATTTTTGTTTTGTTGGCCTGTCCTTTGTTGAGAGTGGGGTGTTGAATTCTCCCACTATTAACGAGTGGGGATCTATGTGTGGTTTCAGTTTTATTAATCTTTCTTTTACAAATGTGGGCGCTCTTGTATTTGGGGCAAAGATGTTCAGGACTGTGATGACTTCTTGGTAGAATATTCCTTTGATGAGTATGAAATGACCTTCCCCATCTCTTTTGATTAATTTTGGTTGAGAGTCTATTTTATTAGATATTAGAATGGCTATTCCTGCCTATTGGGTACAGTTGCTTGGAAAACTGTCTTCCAGCCCTTTACACTCAGATTATGTCTATCTTTGTGACTTAGGTGTGTTTCTTGTATGCAACAGATTGTTGAGTTATGCATCCATTCTGTTAGTCTGTGTCTTTTTATTGGAGAATTGAGTCCATTCATGTGGAGGGAGATTAATGACCAATGCTGTTAGATCTTTTGATTTTGATGTTGGTTGTGCTAGTGTGTTTGCTTGGCTACTTTTAGTTTTGCTGTAGTGAGGTTGTTTATTTCCTGAGTTTTCCTGAAGATAGTTTTCCTAGGTTGTATTTTTCCTTCTAGTATCTTTTGTAATGCTGGATTTGTGGGTAGGCATTGTTTAAATTTGTTTTTGTCATTGAATAACTTGTTTTCTTCATTTATGATGATTGAGAGTTTTACTGGGTATAGTAGCCTGGGCTGACATCTGTGTTCGCCTAGATTCTTCATGGTATCCATTCAGGATATCTGCCTTTCATAGTCTCTGTTGAGAAGTCAGATGTGATTCTGATGGGTTTGCTTTTGTATGTTACTTGGCCTTTTTCCCTTGCAGCTTTTAGTATTTTTTGTTCGTTCTGTATACATACTGTTTTGATTATTATGTGGCAGGAGGATTTTCTTTTTCTGGTCTAATTTATTAGGTGTTCTGTAGGCCTCTTGTATTCTTATAGACCTCTATTTTATGTTGGGGATATTTTCCTCTATGATTTTGTTGAAAATATTTTTATGGGTCTTGGAGGTGAGAACTTTCTTTTTCCTCTATTCCTATTATTCTTAGGTTCTGTATTTTCATGTTGTCTTGATTTCTTGGATGGTCTGTGTCAGGAATTTTTCAGATGTAACATTTTCTTTGATGGATACATTGATTTCTCTGATTGTATCTTCCACTCCTGAGATTCGTTCTTTCATTTCTTGTAGTTTATTGGTTTTGCTTACTTCTGTAGTTCCTGTTTTCTTCCCTAAGTTCTTCCTCTCTATGAGTTTCTCCATTTGTGTTTTCTTTAATTTTTTGCTTCTATCATCAGATCGTGGGACATTTTGTTGATTTCCTTTACCTGTCTGACTGTGTTTTTCTCGTTTTACTTCAATTCCTTCATCTGTTTGTTTGAACATTCCTCTGATTCTTTTATTTCTTTTGTTGAGTTAATTATTTCCTCTGTAAAGGCTACAAACTGTTTGGCTGCATCTTCCCATATTTCTTTACAGATGGCCATAATCTGTTTGTCTTTATCTTCTTGTATTTCTTTATGAATGGCCATATCTAATTGTCTTTATCTTCCTCTATTTCTTTACACATTTTATTTGTTTCCTCTATTATCCTCTTCATATGCATAGATGTAAGATATTCAGTTATTCTGGGTTGTCCAGGGCTGCTTGTCCCTGGATAACTGGGTTCTGGAGTTGCTATATTGCTCTGCCTTTTGTTGTTTGAATTTTCACTCTGTCCTCTACCCATTGGGCTATCTTAGGTGTTGGTGGCTAGTTTCTGATACTTCCTTGAATCCTGGGGTGGAGAGAATCCCCTTAGCAGGAAGATGATTTTTCCTGAAGGAGACCTCCTCAGATTTTTGGGTATGGTCACTGAACGGCCAGTGTTTCTCAGGAACTCCCACAGCTCACCTAGGGGTATAGACCTGAGTATTAACTGTGGTCTTTGTTAGTCAGGGGTGCTCTCTTCTACCCGGAGAAGTCCTGGAGATAGATGCTCTGCTGCTGGGCTTCTTGAGCTGAACTTAGTTAGCTGCTGCTGTTGTTCTTACACTGTTTTCCAGGGACAGGCCTCTTGAAGAACCTGGGAGCCCAGAAGTTTGGTCAGTTTAGTTATGGATAACTAGTTGCCCCTCAGAGCAGTATCTGGGAGCTGATCTCTGGGATCCCAGCCTTCTGTCGGTCTGAGGTTGGAACTCTTTGCCCCAGTACCCAAGTGGTAATCAGGGGCAGGTGAGCACAGCTCTCATGTTTGCAGCAGGAGTCTAGAGCCTGGAGTCTGCGGGGACCCAGAAACAGTGAGGGAAACAGCAGGTCAGAACATAGAGCACTGTCAGGAGGAAATCCCACAGTGAGCACTCAGCCGCCCCCTGCCCTACACACATGGAATAGTTCCCATAAAGGTTCTGGGTTCCTGCAGGCGCCCAGTTGCCAGCTTGGAGCCACCACTCACCTGCGCTTGTGTGCTCTACACATCACCCAAGACAGGACTATGGACCCCAAAACACCACAGATTGGGGTTCCCTGTCGGGAAGAAACCCCATGGTAAGGGGAAACATCATGTCTTCCCTCAGGATACTGAGCTCCGAAAATGTTATATGTTTTCTGAAGTCCTTGTCCTTGAGCCCACTTGAGATTAAATGTAACATGGGAATGGATATTAAGGTATAATGTAAAAGAAAAGACACCTAGCAAATTCAGAAAAAAGAAACCTAACATGCATTAAAACATGAAATTAATCTTTACTTTCACATATACTCACACATACACTGATCCAAACATTCCACCTCATTTGCACAACATTATCTGGAACCCAAGTAATTCTGCTATCCATTTGATGCTAGGGAACAGCTGCTATCTTGTTTACAGGGCTTTTTTCTGCTTACTAAGCTTGCTTGCCTTTTTTAATTTCAGTGCCAAACTTTCAAATTTCATTCCAAGTACGTTTTTTTAAAAACATTTATTCACATATAATCAAAATAAGTCATATATTTATAATTTAAATTGCAATGCTTTCATAGATGTATATATTTTGAAATGATTAAATGAGATAAATTAACATATATCAATGACCTCACATACTGTGACTGTATCTTTCTATGTCACTCAGACAGGTCCTCTTGCCTGGGTCTCTTGAGTGATGGAATTACAGGTGTGCCCTACCATGCACAATATGTTATTCATAATTATAGCTGCTATGTCCAGTAGATTGCCAGAACTTATTCCTTTCATGTAACTGAAATTTTGTGCCCTTTGATCAACATCTTATTTCACGGCTGGCTCTATACTTTCCCAAGGCTTAAAATATTCTTTGCTTTTATGAATTTAATGATTTTACAGGCCACGTATAAGTGATATCTCAGGAACTTATCTTTATGTGCTTGCCTTATTTCACTCAACAAATGGTTAAAAGTCACTGGATTTAAAAAAAAAAAGAAAGAAAGAAAGAAAAGAAAGGCTCTTGCTATGAAGCCCAGGATGACCTTGAGTGCTCACATGCCTGGCTGATTTCTTTCCCTTCAGATTCTAATACTGTGCTTTATATTAATGTCACTACTGACTTTCCTGCATTCGTTATCTAGTTTTCTAGTTTCACCCTAGTCGTTTGTTCATTCCTCAATCATACTTCCTTTTAAAATCTTTAACATTTTTAGTGTGTGTTTGTGTGTATGTGTGTTATGAGAAAGAGAGAGAGGGAGAGAGAGAGCACAATTTGTGTGTGGAGGTCATAGGACAACTTAGAAAAGTCAATTCACTCCTTCCACTCTGTTGGCCTTGGGAAATCAAACTCAGGTCATCAGGCTTGGCAACAAGCACCTGTATCAGCTGAATCATCTCACCAGCCCTATTTATTGAGTCTTAAACAGAACTAAGTATAGATTAACGATTCATTATACATCAGCCATTATACTATTTAATGGGTTAGCAGTACTATGGTTTAATTCTTCTCTACCTCTTTGACCCAGAGTCAAATTTGCTATGTATCTGAGGATGACCTTGAACTCTTGATTCTTTTACCTCTGCTTCCTAAGTACTAGGATTACATGTGCCTTGGTGTGTGTGTGTGTGTGTTTGTGTGTGTGTGTGTGTTTGTGTGTGTGTGCGCACCTTGATTTGTATAGTCCTTCTTCATTGGCATTTTATAACCTTGTCATCTTAGCATTTGATTTTAAGTTTGACTTGAAGCTCCAGTATCCTGTACCTGGATGTGACCTGAGTCACCCAGGGATGGGGTTCCAAACAGTAATTTTTCAGTTCCTAAAAAGTTAAACCTCTTATTTTTCACTGATGGTCTTTGGCCTATATTTGTGGTTTTCATGTTCCCCAGTCTTTTGGGTAACAGCTTTCTCTAGCCTCCCTTGATCATAGTCTTCCTCCATTCCCTGGCTGGCAGTTAGTCTTATACTGAAAGCCTGCCTTGCTCTTTTGCATGCTTCATTCATCCTGTATGTTTTTACCACCCTGCACAGCCAAACCACACTTGTTGGTGGTTGTGGTAAAAAACAGCTATTCCTCTTCAAGCAGCAGTTCCTAAAGAGCTGAAGAACTACAGAAAGTGGGTCAAACACCGGGTAGAAGGTGAGAGACCATTTTTGTTCCAGTAGAGTGAGCATATTAGTCTGGGTAGTAGGTGTACAGCTTTAATTGGTTTCAAACTGAGCTACTTTCTAACCAAGCAGCATTAATAACATTATGCAAGAAGGGGTTTGTGATAGTTCATCTCAGTTTTCAACTTGTTGAGATATAGAATCAGCCAGGAGACAGGCTTCTGGGATTGGGTTAATTAAGAAGGAAGAGCCACCTACTGTGGGTGGGACCTCAGGTTAGGCTTGTAGATTGTATAAAAAGGAGAAGGTGAGCAGAGCGTAAGCATGCATATATATCCTCTTCCTGACTGAAGATGTGGCATGGACATCCACTTCAAGCTGCCGATGCCTTGGCTCCTCTACCATCATAGATTGTAACGTGACCTGTGAGTGAAAATAAACTCTTTTTTCCCTAAGTTTTTTTGTTTGTTTGTTCGTTTTTGGACTTTTTGTTTGTTTGTGTTTGCCAGGGTATTTTATCACAGAGGCCAAAACATAACATAGACTAGGTTATTTGCTTATTTGATTGGAATCTTAAATATTGTTCTTCTGCTTTGCATTTGTTACTGAAATTCAGCATCCACCATCTTGGTTGTAGAATAGAAATCAATGTGGTTATTAATAGAAATAGGTTTTTTTTATCTTCATGTATTATATGTGAGAAATTTAGAATGTAACCTATGTTTTATAAGAGTACTGGAAGAGCCTCTGGAACTTTAGTTGACACTATCATAGGAGTATGTATAGGGACAACAATAGAGGAGATTTATAGTATTATAGACAAGGACATACTATTATGTGTAGAAAAGGAAAGGAAAAAAATTTTTTTCAGCTTAGACACCAAACTTGTTTTTATTCCCAAGCAATGCATATTTAAGTGTACCTCCCATGATTTTATCCTAAAGATTGGTAATTTAAAAAAATGAGAAAATCTGAGTACTACAGTTAACCCAGATATGGAATCTATTAGACCTGTGAAACTCCACTGAAATTATCTACCCTATCCACAAATGTGTGTCTTGCCAAAGTCTCAGGTATTCTGGATAGAGCCATATGTCACTTGAAAAACATCCTTAGATCATGTATTAGTCAGGAAATATATTTTTGTATTAGTCATGGTTCTCTAGAGTACCAGAACCTCTCTCTCTCTCTCTCATATATATATATATTAGAATGACTTACAGGCTATGGTCCAACTAATTCAACAATGGCTGCCTATGAAAGCAAAATACAAATTGCTCAGGTCACGAGGCTGGATGTCTCAGAGAGTCTTTAGTGTATGCTGGAAATACAGAAGTGGGCTCTAACAGACTTGCCAGCAAGGCAAGGGCAAGCAGACAAAGAACAAAAGTTTGCTTCTTCCATGTCCTCATATAAGCTTCCAGCAGAAGGTGTGACCCTGATTAAAGCTGTGTCTTTATAAGCTGTGTCAATGTACAAGGGATACTTATATATTGATGGATGGATAGTTTAACAATGGCCGTCTGCCTGCTTGAGTGGCTGAGAGCCTGACTGCTTCTTGCTCTACAAAATGGATGACTACTCAGCATTCCTATTTTGGATTCTTGGATGAGAGTCTTTAGAATATCGAAAGGTTAAAGAAGGCTCTGATGGCAAAGCCAGCAGCAGTAGCAGCAATTCCATCAACAGGATAGGTTCCCTGACCAACAAGGAGCAAGCACTAGCATTTCTCTTTTTTAAGAGTTCTTTAGAGCTAAACTAGCAGGAGGGAATTGCTTACTCCATTGTTGGTATAATATTCTTGTGGAATGTATACAATTTACTCTTGTTCATTCAAATGCTTATTTCTCTCTCCACTATCTGGTTTCAATCTGGACATTGCATTGTGATGATTATTCTAAACACCACTTGCCTCAATTTTGTGTGAACATGCCACTGTTTGTTCTCTGTATTGTCAATAAAACAGCCAGCCACAATGCTAAGCAATGGAGAGAATAGGGTGTAACATCCTGGTCTGGAAGGGAGGAGGAGGAAGCAAGTGGGAAGAGGTTGGAGAGCAGAGACCAGCAGGACAGGACTTGGAACAATGAGGAGAAATAAATTGGACCTAAGATATGATTAAAAGAAATTATAATGTGAGAATGCTAAATGGGAGAAGACTATGCGGACTTTGAAGTTTAGGATGGAGTAACTATTGCCCAGCATTGTGCTCTAGGTTAATTAAATAAATCATAGTCTCTGTGTGGTGATTTGGGTATATAGCTGGTTAAGGAATAACTACTGTTTAACTAAAAGATAAAACAATGATAAATGGTTAGTATTCAACCACTCTCCATGGAGGATCTTCTCTTAACTAATAATTTCTGGAAACACTTTCACTGACCCTTAGTTGTTTCTTAGTTGAATGCATGTGTAATCATATCAAGAATCATGATTAGCCATCATGTCCTCTTCTCTCTTTTTCAGCAGCACTTTTGGAACCTTCAGGTTACACATTAACTGAAACAATTGCCAGTTCGTATTAATTAGTTCATAGGTATATAGTGATTTTCAGTGTATATTAGAAGAATCAAAGATTAACATTAAATTAATTAATTCTTAATGATTAATTAGAGCAAGTACTTGGGGTTCCGGTTCCTCACAAATATTCTGAAGTGAGAAGAAATTAAATATTACAAAAACCTAGGGCAAATTAGGAAGAACAGACAATGAGCCCCAGAAAATGCATAAGGGCAACTTCCTTAGGGTCATCTGGAGATTAATATCAAACCATATCATACACAATTATATTATGTTTTATTGAAATAAATGCGGTTAACAAAGCAGAATGTTAGTGACAACGCATGCTGGAGAGGTTGTGGAGAAAGAGGAACCCTCCTCCATTGCTGGTGGGAATGCAAACTTGTACAACCACTCTGGAAATCAATTTGGCGCTTTCTTAGACAATTAGAAATAGTGATTCCTCAAGA
>CM053742.1:44995319-45010660 GCA_028658305.1 Pachyuromys duprasi
AAAACACTTAAAGAAATGCTCAACATCCTTAGCCATCAGGGAGATGCAAGTCAAAACGACCCTGAGATTTCACCTTACACCCATCAGAATGGCCAAGATCAAAAACTCAAGTAACAAAACATGCTGGAGAGGTTGTGGAGAAAGGGGAACCCTCCTCTATTGCCAGTGGGAAAGCAAACTTGTACAACCACTCTGGAAATCAATTTGGTGCTTTCTTAGACAATTAGGAATAGTGATTCCTCAAGACCCAGCTATACCACTCTTAGGCATATATCCAAAAGATGCTCAAGTACACAACAAGGACATTTGCTCAGCCATGTTCATAGCAGCTTATTTGTAATAGCCAGAACCTGGAAACAACCCAGATGTCCCTCAGTTGAGGAATGGATACAGAAAGTACGGTACTTGTACACAATGGAATACTACTCAGGAAATCATGAAATTCGCAGGCAAATGGTGGGACCTAGAAACAATCATCCTGAGTGAGATATCCCAAAAGCAGAAAGAAACACTTGGTATATACTCACTTATATAGACCTATAGGATAGGGTAGACATGCTGAAATCTATACACCTAGGGAAGATAAGCAAGAAGGAGGAGCCAGGGTTGGATGATCAATCATCCGTTAGATGAACAAATGGAACGGACATTGAATGTAGGAGAAAATGAGCAACAGGACAGGAGCTTACCACAGAGGGCCTGTGAAAGACTCTAAGTATCAATGTATCAAAGCAGATAATAAGACTCACAACCAAGCCTTCGGCATAGTGCAGAGAATCATATGAAAAAAGGGGGTGTTAGTAAGACTTGGTGAAGACAAGAGCTCCAAAAAGACCAAATAGATCAGGACACAGGGGTCTTCCATAAGACTGTTTCTCCAACCAAGGACCATGTATGGATATAAAGTAGAACCCCTGCTGGGATGTGGCCCATGGTAGCTCAGTATCCAACTGGGTACCCTAGTAAGGGGAACAGGGACTATTTCTGTCATAAACTCTATGGCTGGCTTGTCGACCGCCCCCCCCCCTCCTCCCGAGGGAGGAGCAGCCTAGCTATAACCCAGAAAAACATTGCAGACAGCCCTGAAGAGACATGACAAGCTAGGGTCAGAGGGAAGGGGGGGGAGGTCCTCCCCTATCAGTGGACTTGGAGAGGGGCAGGGAGAAGATAAGGGAGGGAGGGGCAGAGTGGGAGGGAATGAGGGAGAGGGCTATGGCTGAGATACAAAGTACATAACCTGTGATTAATATAAAAATAAATAAATTACTTAAAATAGTGACTTATTCAAATATTTCAGTATTTTCTACAACAATATGCATGGTCATTTAAAATAGAAATTGGATCTTATCATTTATCTGCTCAAAACAAGTTAATGATTCTTCATCACAATTAAGTTCAGGCTCCTTTTCATGATTTTATAGGTTGTACATAGCCTATCTTATAGGTACCTCTAGAACATCGACTTGTGTAATACTTTCTCCAATCTGCCCGACCTAGTCATACTGGTTTTCTTTCTGTTTCTCAGACAATGCCAACTTTGCTTCTTTCTTGAGGTTCATTGCAGTTTCTTTTCCTTTCAGCATAATGTTATTCTCCTGTTCTTCACATAGTTCACCCTTACTGTAAATGCTACCTCAGTAGATAAAAAAAAATCACAGAAGATAGAAAAAAATCCAGAATTACACCAACTCATTCTCCACTGTATCACTCTATTTAAAACACTGCATAACACTAATGAATGCCTTGTATTGTTTTTGCTTATCTCCAGCCAGGAGACTCCTAAATCTTAGTCTACCCTGTTTACAGCACTATGCACAGCAAGCACACTATTGTTTTATGCATAGCACTGCCTCCCACTAAAATTTTCATGAATGAATGGATCAGTAACACCAACACAGCAGTAGTGTTGCCAATCCCAACTGGCTGTTAGTGCTTTTGCAATCTGAATGAGTTTAACCTGACAGTTCAGCTTTTTAAAATAGATTTTATTTATTACAATTCATTCACACTGTAGCCTAGCCGTACCCCACCCTCATCCCCTTCCAATCCCACCCTCTCTCCTTCCCTCATCTCCTCCTATGCCCTTTCCCCAGTCCACTGATAACAGAGGAACTCCTGTGCTTCCCTCTGACCCTAGCCTATCAAGTCTCATCAGTACTAGCTGCATTGTCTTCCTCTGTGGCCTGGTAAGGCTATCCCCCCCCCCCCCCATCAAGGGGAGGTGATCAAAGAGCCATCCACTAAGTTCATGTCAGAGACAGCCCCTGTTTCACTTACTAGGGATCCAGTTTGGACACTGAGTTGCCACAGGCTACCTCTCTGCAGGGGTTCTAGGTTATCTCCACGAAACGTTCTTGGTTGAGGTCTCAATCTCAGAAAAGACATCTAATTCCAGATATTTTGGTATTGTTGTTCTCTTTGTGGAGCTCCAGAAACTTCCAGGTCTTTCTATCTCCCCATTCTTTAACAAGATTCCCCACACTCTGCCCACAGTTTGGCTATGAGTCTCAGCATCAGCTTTAATACCCTACTAGGTAGAGTCTTTCAGAGGCCTTCTGTGGTAGGCACTTGTCTTTTTCCTTGTTTTCACCTTCTTCTGATATCTATCCCCTTTGCCTTTCTGAATGAAGATTGAGCATCTTACACAGGGTCCTCCCTCTTGCTTAGCTCTTTAGGTGTAAAGTTTTTAGTATGATTATCCTATATTATATGTCTAATATGCGTTTACAAGTAATATATACCATGTGTGTCTTTCTGCTTCTGGGATACCTCACTCAGGATGATCTTTTCTAGATCCCACCATTTGTCTGCAAATTTCATGGTTTCCTTGTTTTTAATTGCTGAGTAGTATTCTGTTGTGTAAATGTACCACAACTTCTGTATCCATTCTTCAACTGAGGAACATCTGAGGTGTTCCAGATTCTGGCTTTTACGAATAGAGCTACTACAAACATGGTTGACCAAATGTCCTTGTTGTATATTTGAGCATCATTTGGATATATGCCTAAGAGTGGTATAGCTGGATCTTGAGGTAGCACCATACCTAATTGTCTGAGAAAGTTCCAAGTTAATTACCAAAGTGCTTGTACAAGTTTACGCTCCCACTAGCAATGGAGTACAGTTCCCCTTTCTCCACAACCTCTCCAGCATGCATCATCCCTTGAGTTTTTTACCTTAGCCATTGTGATGTATAAGGTGAAATCTCAGGGTCATTTTTGATTCGCTTTTCCCAAATGACTAAGGATGTTGAGCATTTCTTTAATGTTTCTCTGCCAAGCGATATTCCTCTATTGAGAGTTTAACTCTGTTTCCAATTTTCTTAATTGGATTACTTGATTTGTTGCTGTTTAACTTCTTTATATATTCTGGATATTAGCCCTCTGTCACATATAGGGTTGGTAAAGATCCTTTCCCAATCCGTAGAGTGTAATTTTGTTCTGATGACAGTGTCCTTTGCTTTACATAAACTCTTCATTTTTATGAGGTCCCATTTGTTGATTGATGATCTTCGAGCCTGTGCTGTTGGTGTTCTGTTCAGGAAGTTGTCTCTTGTGCCAATGAGTTCAGGCTCTTCCCCACTCTTTCTTCTAACAGGTTTAGTGTCTCCATTTTTATATTGAGGTCTTTGATCCACTTGGATTTTAGTTTTGTGCAGGGTGATAAGTATGGATCTATTTGCATGTTTCTACATGTAGACATCCAGTTAGTCCAGCACCATTTGTTGAAGATGTTATCTTTTTTCCCATTGTATGGTTTTGGCAACTGTGTTAAAAATCAAGTGTCCATAAGTGTGGGGATTTATTTCTGGGTCTTCTATTTGATTCCATTGATCCACCATTCTGTTTCTATGCCAGTACCATGCAGTTTTTATTACTGTTGCTCTATAGTACAGCTTGAGATCAGGGATGGAGATAACTCCAGATCTTTTATTGTAGAGCATTATTTTAGCGATTCTGGGTTTCTTGTTATTCCATATGAAGTTGAGAACTTTTCTTTCAAAGTGTGTAACGAATTGTGTTGCTAATTTGATGGGAATTGCAATGAATCTGTAAATTGCTTTTGGTAAGATGGCCATTTTTACTAGGTTAATCCTGCCAAGCCATGAACATGGGAGATCTGTCCATCATCTGATATCTTCTTCTATTTCTTTCTTCAGAGACTGAAAGTTTTTTGCATACAAGTCTTTGACTTTCTTGGGTAGAGTTACACCAAGGTACTTTATGTCCTTTGTGGCTATTGTGAAGGTTGTTGTTTCCCTAATTTGTTTCCCATTTGTCTTCTGCATAGAGGAGGGCTGTTGATTTTTTTTTGAGTTAATTTTCTATCCAACCACTTGGCTGAAGGTGTTTATCAGCTGTAGGAGTTCCCTGGTAGAATCTTTGGCTTCACTCATGTATACTATCCCATATCATCTGCAAGTAGTGATATTCTGATTCTTCCTTTCCAAACTGGATCCCTTGATCTCCTTTATTTGTCTTTTGCTCTACAAAGGACTTCAAGAACTATGTGGAAGAGATGTGGAGATTGTGGGCAGCCTTGCCTTGTTCCTGATTTCATTGGGAATGATTTAAGTTTTACTCCATGTAGTTTGATGTTGTGTATATGCTTGCTGTATATTTCATTTACTATGTTTAGGTAAGTGCCTTGTATCCCTCATCTCTCCAGGACTTTACACATGAATGGGAGTTAGATTTTGTCAGATGCTTTTTCAGAATCTAAGGAGATTATCATGTGGTTTTTTCGTTCAGTTTTTTTCATATGGTAGATTCCATTGATGGATTTCTGTATAGGTAACCAACCACCCCTGCACACTTAAAATACAGCCTACTTGTTCAGAGTGAATGGTATCTTTGATGTGTTCTTGGATTCGGTTTGCAAGTATTATGTTGAGTTGTTTTTTTTTTTTGTTTTTGCATCAATGTTCATAAGGGAGATTGGCCTGAAATTCTCTTTCTTTGTTGGGTCTTTGTGAGTTTTTGGTAACAAGGGGACTGTGGCTTCATATAATGGTTTTGATACTGTTCTTTCTGTTTCTATTATGTGGAATACTTTGAAGAGTGTTGGTATTAGCTCCTCTGTGAAGGTCTGGTAGAAATCTGTGCTGAAACCATCTGGCCCTGGGCTTTTTATTTTGATGGGAGACATTTGATGACATCTTCTATTTCCTTAGGGCATATAGGACCATTTAATTGATTTACTCGATCTTGATTCACCTTTGGTAAGTGGAATCAATCAAGAAAAATTTCCATTTCATTTAGATTTTCAAATTTTCTGGCTTAAGGCTTTTGAAGTAAGACCTAATGATTGTTTGGATTTCCTCAGGGTCTGTTGTTATGCCCTCTTTTCATTTCTGGTTTTGTTGATTTGGATAGTGTCTCTCTGCCTTTTAGTTAGTATGGCTAAAGGTTTGTCTCTGAGGGTGATTTTCTCAAAGAACCAGCTCTTGGTTTCATTGATTCTTTGAATTGTTTGTTAATAATTTATTGATTTCAGGCCTGAGTTTGATTATTTCCAGCCTACTGGGTGAGTCTGCTTCCTTTTTTCCCCGCCTAGGGATTTCATGTAAGCAGTAAAGTTATTTGTATGAGATGTTTCAAATTTCTTCTTGAAGGCATTAGTCCTATGAACTTTCCTCTTAGCACTACTTTCATTGAGTCTCATAAGTTTGGGTATGCTGTGCCTTCATTTTCATTGAATTCTAGGAAGTCTTTAATTTCTTTATTAATTTCTTCCCTGACCCAGCTGTCATTGAGTAGCAAGTTGTTCAGTTTCCATGTGTGTGTAGGCTTTTTGCTTTTTCTGTTGTTGCTGAGGTCCAGCTTTTGTCCATGGTGGTCTGATGGGATACAAGGGATTATTTCAATCTTCTTGGATCTGTTGAGGCACGTTATGTGACCAAATATATGGTCTATTTTGGAGAAGGTTCCATGTGGTGCCGAGAAGAAGAAAAATTCTTTTGTGTTTGGGTGGAAGATTCTGTCTGTGCATGTTAGGTCCATTTGATTCATGATCTCTGTTAGAGTCATTGTTATTTTGTTTAATAACTGTTCGGCTTTTTAAAAATCTTTTTCTATTTTGGTTTGTTTTTTGCCTGTCTTTTGTTGAGAGTGGGGTGTCGAAGTCTCCTGCTATTAATGTGTAGGCATCTATGTGTTCTTTAAGTTTTTTTTTTAATGATTCTATTTCAAACGTGGGTGCCTTTGTATTTGGGGCATAGATGTTCAGAATTGTGATATCTTCTTGGTGGAAGGTTCGTTTGATGAATATGAAGTGAACTTTCCCATCTCTTGAATAATTTTGGTTGAAAGTCTATTTTATTAAATATTAGAATAGCTACTCCTGCTTGCTTCTTGGGTCCATTTGCTTGGAAAACCATCTTTCAGCCCTTTGCTCTCAGGTAATGTCTATCATTGTGACTTAGGTCTGTTTCTTGTGTGCAACAGATGGTTAGGTCTTATTTACTCATCCGTTCTGTTAGTCTGTGTCTTTTTATTGGAGAATTGAGTCCATTTATGTTGAGAGAGATTAATGACCAGTGGCTGTTAGATCCTTTGATTTTGATCTTGGTTTTGGTTGTGTGTTTGTGTGCTTGGTTACTTTTAGTTTTGCTGTAGTGAGGTTATTTATTTCCTGTGTTTTCCTCCATGTAGTTAGTTTTCCTGTGTTGTATTTTTCGTTCTCATATCTTCTGTAACACTGGATTTGTGGGCAGGTATTGTTTGATTTTGTTTTTGTCATTGACTATCTTGTTTTCTTTATCTATGATGATTGAGAGTTTTACTGGGTATAGTAGCCTGGGCTGACATCTGTGTTCTCTTAAGGTCTGCTTGATATCTGTCCAGGCCCTTCTGGATTTCATAGTCTCTGTTAAGAAGTCAAGTGTGATTCTGATGGGTTTGCCATTATATGTTACTTAGCCTTTTTCCTTTGCAGCTTTTAGAATTTTTCTTTGTTCTGTACATTTATTGTTTTATTATTATGTGGCAGGAGGATGTTCTTTTCTGGTCTATATTATTAGGTATTTTATAAGCCTCTTGTGTGATTATAGCTCTCTTCTTTAAGTTGGGGAAATTTTCTTCTATGATTTTGTTGAAAATATTTCCTGGGCCTTGATGACGAGAATCTATTTCCTCTGTTCCTATCTGTTCTTAGGTTTTGTATTTTCATGTTGTTTGGATTTCTTGGACTGTTTGTGTTAGGAAGTTTTCAGATTTAATATTTTCTTTGACAGATACATCCATTTCTTCCATTGTATCTTCCACGCCTGAGATTCTTTCTTCCATCTTTTGTAATCTGTTGGTTATCCTTACCTCTGTAGTTCCTGTTTTCTTACCTAAGTTCTTATACCCTATGATTTCCTCCGTTTGTGATTTTTTTAAATTTTTCCAAATCTATCTTCAAATCGTGAGCTGTTTTGTCGATTTCTTTCATCTGTCTGACTGCAGTTTCCTGTTATTACTTCAATTCTTTCACCTGTGTGTTTGAACATTCTTCTGTTTCTTTTATTTCTTTCTCTGTTTCTATTATTCTATTTCTTAGTTCTGTTTCTATTATTTCCTCTCTGAAGGCGACAAACTGTTTGGCTACATCTTCCTGTATTTCTTTATGGGTAGCCATATTCTGTTTGACTTTATAATTCTCCATTTCTTTTTGGATGGCCATAAACGATTTGACTTTATATTCCTCTGATTCTTTATGTATTTTTTTTTGTTTTCTCCATTAAGCCCTTCATAAGCATAGATGTTAGGTATCTTCTTGGATTTCCCTTATGTTAGGGTGTCCAGAGCTACCTGTCCCTGGATGACTGGGTTCTAGAGATGCCATATTGCTTTGCATTTTGTTGGTTGTGCTTTTATGCTGGCCTCTACCCATCTGGTCGTCTCGGGTGGTGGTTGTTAGTTTCTCGTACCTCCTGGAATCCTTTGGTGGGGTGAATTCCCTTGGCAGGAAGATGATTTTTCCTGAAGGAGGCCTCCTCAGCTTTTTGCTTATGGTCACCGAATGGTTGGTCCTTTTCAGGAATTGCCACAGCTCACCTCAGGTGTATGGCCCTCTGTGGTAACTGTGATTGTTGGTTGGTAGTCAGGTGGGCTCTCCTCTCACCAGGAGAAGTCCTTTAGACAGCTGCCCTGCTACTAGGTTACTTGATCTGAATTTAATGGGCTGCCGCTGCTGCTCTTATACTGTGTTTGCTGAGTACAGCCCTCTTGAAGAAGCAGGGAACCCCACGGTTTGTTCAGTTTAGCTAGGAAGACAGGTTGCACCTTAGTGCAGTGTTTGGGGCTGAACCCATGGATTCCAAGCTTCTGTAGGTCTGAGGTTGGAGCTCTGTGCCCCAGTACTCAAGCAGTAATCAGTGGGAGGTGAGCACAGCACTCCTGCATGTAGCAGGAGGATAGAGTGTGAAGCCCGTGGGAGCCCAGAAACTTTTCTGGAGCTGGGTGTCCTGAGGTCGAACCTGATGTTTCCCCCACCGTGGGGTTTCCTCCTGACAGGGAGTCCCAGTCTGTGGTGTTTAGGGGTCTACAATTCAGTCTGGACAGTGAGTAGAACATGTAGGCATAGGCAAGTGGCTCCTTGCTGGTGGCTGGGTCTCTGTAGGAACCCAGGAACTTTTCCAGAGGCCTTTGCAGGAGGTGGTGGTGTGGTGTTCAGCTGAGTGCCTTGAGGTTTGTTTCCCTCATGGTTAGATTTTCTTCTGACAGAGGAACCCAAGCTCTGGTGCCCTGAGGCCCACAGTTCTGTCTGGTAAGTTGATTTGGGCATGCAGGCAGGTCTCTGGGCTGGTGGCTGAGTACCTGCTGGACCCTGGGACCTTTTCCATGGATTGTCTGGGTGACCTGAGGTCAGTCCCAATTACTCCCTTCATCATGGGGTTTTCTCTCCATTGGAAAATCCAGTCTCTGGCATTGTGGGGCCCACAGTTCAGTCTGGGATGGTGATCAGAGCACTCAGGCATTTGGCTCTGGGCTGGCAACTGAGCCTGCTGGGACCCAGGAAGTCTTCAGAGGTTTAGCTGGTTGACCTGAAAATGGACCCGATTGCTTCCCACATGGTGGGGTTTCCTCTCTCGTAGGAAACACAATCGTTGGTGTTTTAGGGCCCACAATTCAGTCTGTTGGTCGCTGTGCCATCACTTCTGTCCTGCTCTTCAGACACAGTGTCCTCTTGGTGCCGCCATCTTGGATTCCCCTCACAGTTCAGCTTTTACTCTCACCCTTGTGGCTCTTTGTACCTAGATCTCAGATATGGCAACTGAGCTCTGGCCTCGTGTATGAGTTTCAGAAGCTGAGCTTGGGTTCAGTTTCATTGCTAACAATCTGCTTCCTTGAACATGCTTTTCCCTGCCACACTTCTCAGTATTCCTGACTCACATCTGTAAATCTCTAGGCTCTCATCTTGTAGAGTAGCAATTGTCAGTGAATCACCTGTGGAAATTTAATGAATACTGGTATCTGTCCAGGTCTCAACCTCAGAGGTTCTCACTAATTGAAAGCAGATGCACTCTGAGCATTGAGATCCTTTAAAATTTCAAAGTTGACAACAGCTGCTTTAGAAAAAAAAAATTTTTTTCCACAGGGATAATTCATGGTTCCTTATAAACAAAGTCTTGGTAGCTCAATTTCAAATTCTTTCTATTTTCTCTGAGTTATCATCAGTAATAAATTTAGACTTAAGTTGGGATCCTTGGTACATGGATGCATTTCTACCCTCCAATACTGAAATATTAATATAATGATAATTTTGATAAAACTCTGGATCCTAAATACATACCTCTTGATCACAGTCCTGTGCCTCTTTATCTCTAGGTGTGTATTCCCTATGCTTCCAATTGAGTTTACTTTCCAAGTACTTCATTTTAGACAAAATCAGGCAGACATGGTGATATACTCTTGTAATCTGAACACTTGCACAATGGAGGAAAGAGATTAGGAATTCAAGGTCATCCTTGCTATATAGTGAATTTCAAGCAAGTTTCGGCCACATGAGATCCTGTCCCCCCAAATCAAAACTGGTCATAACTGTAGTAGTTCCTCACTTAAAATCCTTCTGAAGCTCCATAATGAACACATAAAGTACAAATATTTTCTTAGGCCCATTTAAGATTTGGTTCCTAGTAATAAGGAATAGAAGTTTCAGGGCAGCTTGTCTATTGGCAACCTTGAGGCCATCGTAGTCTACAGAGTAAAATCATATCTCTAAAAGAAACAGAAAAAATGAGGGAGAAAGATTTAGTTCCTCCTTCTCTTGAATACTAAGATTTAACACTAAGATTTAAATTTCAGTTCCCCATCTCTGTCCTTGCAGGCCCTTTTTCTCTGCCTATAATACCTCCTTCTTCTTAATCTAGTAAACTACTCAGCATTCAGGGATGCAACTAAAGAGTTTCCTTCTCTTTCTAGACAAAAGAAGTTATTTTCTTCTCTCACCCCCCCCCAAAGTCATTTCCTGGTGTGGTAGCACACACACCTCTAATCCCAGTACTTGGGAGACAGAGGCAGGCAAATCTCTGTGAGACCATCCTGATCTACATAGTTTCAGGACAGCCAGAGCCACATAATAAATCCTGCCTCAAAAAGGAAAATCACAGCAACAAAAGAATTTTATCTGGGGCCCTACAGGCTTAAGGATTTTTAAAAGCTCTCCAGGCTGCTCTGATATCCGAAGGTAGGTATCATAGCTATCAATTACCATAAAGCTACAGTGTACTTCAACCAGGTCTCATCATTATCTGCTCTCTCTCCTAGACTGTCAAGCCTTTGTAAAAAAAGAAAGAAAGAAAGAAAGAAAGAAAGAAAGAAACTGTGTCACACTCAATTCTGTAATCCCAGTATCTGCTAAAAATGAATGGATAAAAAAATAATTTTTCTATTATTTTCTCATACTTACATATATAGTCTTCTTTTCATCAAAATATGATATTACCTTATAAGACTAAATATTTTACCAGTGGTGTAAATGATCACATTTCCTCACTTACATTAAACTCAACCTGCTCAGAAATATGCCATAATAATTTGTTTGCTTTAATAATTCATTGTAGGACCACAACAGGTGAATTAATAAATCTTTCCAGAAGATATTTGTAACTGTAGTTAGTCATATTTCCTGAGGACATATTTACTAGTGGCATGCAGTAACATTCCAGAGCCTGCTTACAGACCCAGAGTGCAATGATCCCACCTAAAGTTTTCTTTTTTTAGGTATAACTTGATACTGGGACCATGATCATTTTACCCCCAGAGCAGTCTCTCTAGTGGCTCCATTACACCATCACATTCTCACCAACAGCTGCCTAGCTACAAAGCCTTGAAGATGGCTCAGTAAGTCAAGCTCAGAAATCTTGAAGATATTTATGGAATTACTAAAAAGTTCAGAGACCCTGGAAATAGAGGACACCTGTTGCTGTCATTCCACAGCAAAGAAGACACCAGAACACTTGAATCTTTATCTTAGGAGAGAATGTTTAACGGTACTTTGGAAGTCCCTGGACATGAAGCCCCAAGAAAACCCAATCTGAGTCTAGGATATGTGTGTTCTTTAACCTGTACCCATGCTTTGGCAGGATGTCCTGTGAAAGGACCTTTCAGCAATTTGACCTCGATGACCTAGTCACATAGAGCATATTTCTAGTCTGGGACCATTACACATTTCCAAAAGAACAAGGTCCTGAATGTTTCATAGGGCCATGAGCTGGCAACAAGTATCTTGATGCAATAGTTAATTCAAAAATATATGAATCAAAAGTAATTGTTTTCCCTACCAACATACTCATAAAACAAAGCTTAAAGCTACAAACACAAGGAAGCTAATGCTAGCTGCAGCCTTAGTCTAAGAAGCACCTTTTGAGAATATTTTTTGTTAAAATTTATTCAGTTTGTTCCTGGCTGTGGCAATCTCAACATTGCTCCCTCTTCTCCTTCTATGCCCCTCCCCTAGTCCACTGATATGGGAGGACCTCCTCCCCTTCTATCTGGTCTCATCAGGACTGGCTGCATCTTCTTCCTCTGTGGCCTGGTAAATCTGAACCTCCCACCCAGGGGGAGGTGATCAAAGAACGAGCCACTGAGTTCATGCCAGAGACATCATCTGCTCCCCTTACTAAGGGACTCACTTGGAGAATGAGCCTATGAGTTACATTTGAGCAGGGACTTTATGTCCTCTCCATGAATGGTCCTTGGTTGGGGTATCAGTCTCTGCAGGGCCCCCAAGACTCAGTTTTTGGCTCTGTTGGTCTCTTTTTGAGCTCCTCCAGGTCTTTCTATTTCCCCCTTCTTTCATAAAATTCCATGCATTCAGCCCAAAGTTTGGCTATGACTCTCAGCCTCTGTTTCCATACCTCGATCAGTAGAGTCTTTCAGAGGCAGTCCATGGTAGGCTCCTGTCCTGTTCCCTGTCTTCTCCTGCTTCCAATGTCTTTTGCATTTGCCCATCTGAATGAGGATTGAATATCTTCCCTAGGGTCTTCCTTGTTGTTTAGCTTCTTTAGTAGTATAGATTTTATTATATTTATCCCATATTATATGTCTAATAACCACTTATGAGTCAGTATATACCATGTGTGTCTTTCTGCTTCTGAGTATGCTTCTTATTTTCAAGACTGAAATGGCATGCATTCAAGCCCTTGTTCTTTAGTGTAGGGCTTTACTGTGGTTACAAATGGAATGAAATGGACCTTTCTGGCTGGATCTTGTTTTCTTTTCTCCAGCAACACTTTCCTTCAGACTACTCCAAAACAAATGCAGAAAATACTGAAAAAAATCTGGGGAAGTTAGTTGTATTAACATTGATAGCAGATATTGATACACTCTGAACTGGTGAATTTGCAAAGGAGTTCCTTCCAACACTTACTGTGAATAAAGAGGGGTGACAATATTCCCTAGACCCCAAACTTGAACTCTTAGCTTTTCCAACTAATCTCCTCCATGTCCTACCTCCCATTTCTCAGGTTATACTATAGGCTTTAAGTTCCCATTTGTTCTCTCAAAGCACAAGTTTCTTTATTATCTGCCTTCCACAGACACAGTTTTTGGCTTTGGACTGAAACATCACTGACTTCCTGACTAGCTTTCATCACTTGTTTGGCTAGTTTCCCTCTGACTGCGTCTAGGATGTCCTGTTTTTTCCCTCTCTCTGTTCTGTTTGTGATAGAAGCCCTGCCCCCTCACTGTTCTTGGTCCTTGCTCCCAGGATTATAACACCCAGAGTAGGCCACAGTTTTCATCTATTGCCATTTTCAGACTCTGTTCATGACCCCTGTATTTTGTACCTGCCACCAAATGCTCTGTATCCCTACAAGCTTCTTCCAGCACTTGACACTAGCAATCCTAGATGTTCTGTCTCTTAGAGTTTTTGTTTTGTTTTGTTTTTTTTGTTGTTGTTTTTCCTAAAAGCACTCTTAAATTTTGGATTCATTTTCTGTGAGTCTAGCTTGAGGTATCATCCAGCTGTCATATCACACTGCTTTTCTTCACCTCCCTCCAATTTCGTTTCCTCTGCCCATTCAGGAGTTAGCAATATAAATCTTCAGAGGAACTATCACAACCACTAATTGTCATAAAGCATGCGCGCACGTGTGTGTGTGTGTGTGTGTGTGTGTGTATGTGTGTGTGTGTATGAGTGTGTGTGTGTGATGGGGGGGAGAAGGAGAGAGAGAAAGGAAAAGTGGGAGAGTGTGTCATATATTTTAATATTTTCAGTTAAATTTCCTTCACCAATTTTAGTCAACCAGAGGAATACCATTAGTTTATGGATTATATGAGTGTTTGTGGCTAGAAATGACAAATCCTTAAGTTTTAAAAATATGACATAGAGCTGGGCATGACAACATGAGGTTATAATCCAAACTAGAGAAGATAACGAAGCAGGGTTGCTTGAGCCCAGTAGTTCAAATCTGGAAAACATATCAAAATTACACTCTGTGTTTTTGTTTTTGTTTTGTTTTGTTTTTTGGTGTGTGTGTGTGTGTGTGTGTGTGTGTGTGTTTACCTCAGATAAACAATGTTTAAAGTATTGCTTAATAACTTCTTTTGTCACATTCTCTTTCAGGGAATTTTAAAACATTCATATCAGTACCTTCTCAAGCAAACAGAATTCAGTAGATCTATGCTAGAATGAAATTTCAGAACCCCTCTTTTATAATATTTTTATTTAATACAATTTATTCACTTTGTATCCCAGCTATAGCCCCCCCTCCCACAACCTCTCCCAATCCCACCCCCTCTCCCTCTTCTCCTCCCTTGCCCCTTCTCCAGTCCACTGATAGGGGAAGTCTTTTTCCCCTTCCATCTGATCCTAGCCAATCAGGTCTCTTCAGGACTGGCTGCAATGTCCTCTTCTGTGGCCTAGCAAGGCTGCTCCTCCCTGGGGGTGGGGTGGGGGGACAAAGAGCCAGCCATTGAGTTCATGTCTGAAATAGTCCCTGTTTGCCTTACTGTGGAACCCACTTGGAGACTGAGCTGCCATGGACTACATCTGTGCAGGGGTTCTAGATTATCTCCATGTGTGGTCTTTTATTGGAGTATTGGTCTCAGAAAAGACCCCTAGACCCAGAATTTTTGAGAACCCCTTTCTTTTAATAATAGCCTTTACATGTGAACATACAGTTTTTATACTACTGCATTAAGAGATATCACTTTATATAGCTTTATTCAGTTTAAGCATTAGGACATTGATAACAGCCATTAGTCCATGTACTCACAACAGCATATAGAAAGTTCTTTAACTTGGCGGTTTAAGAAAAAAGCAAAACCATCCATTGAAAACAACTAGATGTGAACTCTATTAAAGAGAACTATGTATTACCATGCACAGCCAGACATGCCTGAAAATAAAGCTCTTACCTCACTGAGGTAGGAGGATAAGTTCAAGGCCATCCTGGGCTTTACAGTTAGATATTGGCTAGCCTTAGAAATAATGAGACCCTGGTTTGAAAAATGGAAGAAGGAAGATAGAGAAAGGTAGATACAAAAAAGAATAAGAAAGGAAGGGAAGGCACAGGAGAGAAAACAAAACAAAAATTATTTATCTTTTTGGACACATGTTTACATTTATACATATGTGCACTTACATTCTGCTTTGTTTTTTTTTTTAAATTTATTTTTATATCAATCACAGGTTAGGTACTTTGCATCCCAGGCGTAGCTCCCCTCCTTCCTTCCCTCCCATCCTCCCTCTCCCACCCTCCCACTCCCTCCCTCATCTCCCTCCTCCCCGCCCCCTCCAAGTCCACCAACAGGGGAGGACCTCCTCCCCTTCCATGAAACCCCAGCTTATCCTGACTCCTCAGGGCTGGCTGCAATGTCCTCCCCTGGGATCTAGCCAGTCTGTCACTCCCCGGC
>CM053742.1:45011160-45027756 GCA_028658305.1 Pachyuromys duprasi
TTGTTTTGATGACAGTGTCTTTTGCTTTACAGAAGCTTTTCAGTTTCATGAGGTCCCATTTATTTATTGTTGATCTTAGAACCCGTGCTGTTGGTGTTCTATTCAGGAAATAGTCTCCTGTGCCAATGAGTTCTAGGGTCTCCCCCACTTTTTCTTCTAGCCGTTTTAGTGTGTCTGGTTTTATGTTGAGGTCTTTGATCCACTTGGACTTTAGTTTTATGCAGGGTGATAAATATGGATCTATTTTCATTTTTTTTTGCATTTAGACATCCAGTTGGACCAGCACCATTTGCTGAAGATGCTGTCTTTTTTTCCATTGAATGGTTTTGGCTTCCTTGTCAAAAATCAAGTTTCTATAGGTGTGTGGGTTTACTTCTGGGTCTTCTATTCGGTTCCATTGATCCACTCTTCTATTTCTATGCCAATCCCGTGCAGTTTTTATTACTATTGCTCTATAGTACAGCTTGAGGTCAGGGATGGATATACCTCCAGATGATCTGTTGTTGTACAGGATCGTTTTGGAAATTCTGGGTTTTTTTTGTTTCTCCACATGAAGTTGGGAATTTTTTTTAAGGTCTGTGAAGAATCGTGTTTGTATTTTTATGGGAATTGTATTGAATTTGTAGATTGCTTTTGAATACATCAATATTGATGTTTATTGTCGCACTATTTAAAATAGGCAGGAAATGAAATTCACCTAGATGTACATCATGAGATGAATGAAGGAGATTCGAGATTGCAGCGCTGGGAGGACACTGTGTATGAGGAGCAGGACAACTGTGTCGGCACAGTGACCAAGAGACTGAACTCTGGGCCCTAAAACACCAGCGACTGTGATTCCCAGGTGAGAGGAAACTCCATGGTGTAGGAAGTTATTGGGTCCATTCTCAGGTCACCCAGCTAAAACCCCTGAATCCTTTCCCCGTTCTGGCAAGTGCTTGGTCTTCAGCCCAGAGCTACATGCCTGCATGTCCTGATCACCTTCCCAGGCTTAACTCTGGGCACCAAAACACCAGAGACTGGCATTCTCAGTCTCAAGAAAACCCCACAGGGAAGGAAGAAAACAGGACTAACCTCAGGTCACCCAGTCTATCCCTGGAAAAGGTCCTGGAGACTGGTAGGCACACAGCAACTAGCCCAGAGTGGGGACCAGCTGCCAGCACAGAGACCTCCTACAAGCCTGACTCTCCATCGCAGACAGATCTGTGTGCCCCAGGACCCCAGAGACTGGGTTTCCCTGTTTGGAGAAAACCCCACAGAGAGGGGAACAGAAGGTTTGAGCTTAGAATACTCAGCCTACCTCCCCCCTCCACACACAGAGAAGTTCTCCAGAAAAGTATCCAGGTTCCTGAAGGCACCCACTGGCCATCTTGGAGCCACCACCCACCAACGCCTGCATTCTACGTGCCATCCCAAACACCACAGATTGAGTCTCCCTGTTGGGAGGAAACCCCACAGTGGGGGAACATCTGGCCCTACTTCAGGACACCCAGCTCTGAAAAAGTTTCTGGGTCCCCACAGGCTCCAGGCTCTAGACTCCTGCTGTATGCATGAGAGCTGTGCTTATGTGCCACTGATTACTGCTTAGGTACAGGGGCACAGAACTCCAACCTTGGACCTACAGAAGCCTGGGATCCCCGAGATCAGCCCCCAGATACTGCTCCAAGGAGCAACCAGTTATCCCTAACTAAACTGAACAAACCATGGGGCACCCAAGTTACAGCAGCAGCTCAATAAATTTGCAGCAAGAAACTCAGAAGCAGGGCAGCTGTATCCAGGACTCCTCCAGGTAAGAGGAGAGTCCCCTTGACTAACAAAGATCACAGTTACCACTCAGGTCTATACGCCTGAGGTGAACTGTGGCAATTCCTGAGAAACATTAGCCATTCAGTGACCATACCCAAAAAGCTGAGGAGGCCTCCTTCAGTAAAAATCATCTTCCTGCCAAGGGGATTCTCCTCACCCCAGGATTCCAGGAAGCACCAGAAACTAACAGCCAAAAACTATGGTAGCACAATGGGTAGAGGCCAGCATAAAAGCTCAACCAACAAAAGACAGAACAATATTGCATCTCCAGAATCCAGTTATCCAGCAGCGAGCAGCCCTGAGCACTCCAGCATAAATGAAATTTAAGAATAAGACCTTACATTTATGCTTATGAAGAGGATAATAGCGGAAACAAATAAAATGCATAAAAAATAGAGGAAGATAAAGTCAAACAGATTATGGCCATCCTTAAATATGGGAAGATGGTGCCAAAGAGTTTGTGGCCTTCAGAGAGGAAATACTTAAATCACTGAAAGAAATAAAAGAAACAGAGGAATGTTCAAACAAACAGGTGAAGGAATTGAAGGAAATACAGGAAAATACAATCAGACAGGTGAAGGAAATCAACAAAATGGCTCACAATGTGAAGATAGACTTGGAAAAAATAAAGAAAACAGAAATGGAAGAAATCATGTAGAGAAAGAACTTAGGGAACAAAACAGGAACTACAGAGATAAACATAACCAATAGACTACAAGAGATTAAAGGAAGAATCTGAGGTGTGGAAGATACAATGGAAGAAATAGATATATTCATCAAAGAAAATATTAAATCTAAAAAAATTCCTGACACAGACCATCCAAGAAAGCCAGGACAATATAAAAGACAAAACCAAAGAGTAATGGGAAGAGAGGAAAAAACAGATTCCCTCCTCCAAAGCCCAGAAAATGTTTTGAACAGAAGTCATAGAAGAAAATTTCCCCAACTTAAAGTAGAGGCCTATAAGACTACAAGAGACCTACAGAACACCTAAGAAATTAGACCAGAAAAGAACATCCTCCTGCCACATAATAATCAAAACAGTAAGTATACAGAACAAAGAAAAAAATACTAAAAGCTGCAAGGGAAAAAAGCAAAGTAACATAAAATGGCAAACCCATCAGAATCACACTTGACTTTTCAACAGAGACTATGAAAGCCAGAAGAACCTGGACAGATATCATGCAGACCCTAAGAGAACACAGATGTCAGCCCAGGCTACTATAATCAGCAAAGCTCTCAATCATCATAGATGGAGAAAACAAGATATTCAAAAACAAAAACAAATCTCAACAATACCTACCCACAAATCCAGCATTACAAATGGTACTAGAAGGAAAAATACAACCCAGGAAAACTAACTACCTTCAGGAAAACAAAGGAAATAAATAACCTCACTACAGCAAAACTAAAAGTAGCCAAGCACACAAATCCACTACCACAGTCAACATAAAAATCAAAGGCTCTAACTGCCACTGGTCAATAATCTGCCTCAACATAAATGGACTCAACTCTCTAATAAAAAGACACAAACTAAAAAAAAAAAAATGGATGCGTAAACAAGATATAAAAATCTATTCCATTAAAGAAACACCCAAGTCACAAAGATAGATCAGGGGAGAAATAAAGAAAGAGATCAAGATTTCATTGAATTAAATAAAAATTGAAGGCACAACATACCCAAACTTATGGGACTCAATTAAAGCAGTGCTATGAGGAAAGATCATACCACTAAGTGCCTTCAAGAAGAAATTCGAAACATCTCATACAAGCAACTTAATGGCTCAACTGAAAGCCATAGGAAAAAAAAAAAGAAGCAGACATACCCAAGAGGAGAAGACGGCTGAAATAATCATACTCAGGGCTGGAATCAATAAATTAGAAACAAATAAAACAATTCAAGGAATCAATGAAACTAAGAGATGGTTCTTTGAGAAAATCAACCTCAGAGACAAACCTTTAGCCAAACTAACTAAAAGGCAGAGAGACACTATCCAAATCAACAAAATCAGAAATGAAAAGGGGGACATAACAACAGACGCTGAGGAAACTCAAGCAATTATTAGGTCTTACTTTAAAAGCCTATATGCCACAAAATTTGACAAACTAAATGAAATGGACAGTTTTCTTGATTGATTCTACTTGCCAATGCTAAATCAAGACCAGGTAAATCAATTAAATAATCCTATATCCCCTAGAGAAATAGAAGCTGTCATCAAATGTGTCCCATTCAAATAAAAGCCCAGGGCCAGATGATTTTAGTACAGAATTCTACCAGACTTTCCAAGAAGAGCTAACACCAATACCCTTCAAACTATTCCTCAATATAGAAACAGAAGGAACATTACCAAACTCATTCTGTGAAGCCACAGTCACCTTGATACTTAAACCTGACAAAGACCCAACAAAGAAAGAGAATTTCAGGCCAATCTCTCTTATGAAAATTGATGTGAAAATACTCAATAAAATACTCACAAACCACATCCAAGAACACATCAACGATATCATTCACCATGACAAAGTAGGCTTCATCCCAGGCATGCACGGGTGGTTTAATATACAGAAATCCATCGATGTAATCCATGATATAAACAAACTGAAAAAAAAAACAGACCAAATGATAATCTCTTTAGATGCTGAAAAAGCATTTGATAAAATCCAGCATTCATTTATGTTTAAAGTCCTGGAGAGATCAGGGATACAAGTCACTTACCTAAACATAGTAAAGAAAATATACAGCAAGCTTATAGCCAACATCAAACTAAATGGAGAGAAACTTACAGCAATCTCACTGAAATCGGGGACAAGGCAAGGCTGCCCCCTCTCTCCATACCTCTTTAACATAGTACTTGAAGTCCTTGCTAGAGCAATAAGACAATTAAAGGAGTTCAAGGGGATTCAGTTTGAAAAGGAAGAAGACTCTTTGTTGTAAAAACTTCACATCATTGAAGAAGATATCAAAAGATGGAAAGATCTTCCGTGCTCATGGATTGGTAGCATTAACACAGTAAAAATGACCATACTACCAAAAGCAATCTACAGATTCAGTGCAGTCCCCATCAAACTTCCAACACAATTCTTTACAGACCTTGAAAGAATAATACTCAGGTTCATATGAAAAATAAAAGAAATCCCCCCACACAAAAAAAACCCACCTCAGGATAGCTAAAATGGTCCTGTACAATAAAAGAACTTCCAGAAGTATCACCATCTCAGATTTCAAGCTTTACTATAGAGCTAAATATATTAAAAAGAAACCAAACAAAAACCCAACAACAACAAAAACATATGGAACTGGGCTCAGTGGGACATGCCTGTAATTTCAGCACTCAGGGAGGTAGAGCAGGTGTATCTCTGTGAGACTGAGTCCAGCCTGCTCTACCAAACAATTCAGCCAAAGACAGCCAAAGCTACAGAGAGGACACTGTCTTGAAAAACCAAAATCCCCAAACCAAACCAAACCAAACCAAAACCCAAAACCCCATATATTATTGGCACAAAACCAGACAGAACTATCAATGGAATAAGATCGAAGATCCAGACATAATTCTACACACCTATAGATACCTGATTTTGATGAAGAAACCAGAAATACACAATTGAAAAAAAAAAAAAAAGCATCTTCAACAAATGGTGCTGGTCAAACTGGGTGTCTTCATGTAGAAGAATGCAAATAGGTCCATACTTATCATCCTATTAAAAACTTAAGTCCAAGCAGATCAAAGACATCAACATAAAACTGGATATTCTAAATCTAATAGTAAAGAAAGCGGGGAGTAATCTTTAACACACTGAGACTAGAGACAACTTCCTGAACAAAACTCTGAGCACAGGCACTAAGATCAATAATTAAGAAATGGGACCTCGTGAATCTGAAAAGCTTCTGTAAGTCTAAGGACACATTTAATCAGACAAAGCAGCAGCCTACAGAATGGCAAATGATTTTTACCAATTCCATGTCAGAAAGTGGACTAATATCCCAAATTTATAAAGAACTCAAGAAGCTAGATATCAAACACCAAAATAATCTAATTTAAAAATGGTGTTCTATGAAGCATCAACCAAGGACCATGCATAGACTCGACCTAGGCCCCCTACATAGATGAAGCCCATGGGCAGCTCAGCCTCCAAGTGAGATCCCTAGTAAGGGTAACAGGGGCTGTCTCTGATATGAACTCTTGTTTCTCGCTTTCTGATCACTCTCCCACAGGGAAAGAGAATGTGCTAAGTCTTGATGTGACTTAGTGAGCTAGGGTGGGTGTGTTGTTGTTGACTCCCCTTATTTAAGGAATAGGGGAGGGAGAAGGAAGAAAAGGGAGGAAAGGTGGGATCAGGAAGAGAAGAGGGAGGGGGCTATGATTGGGACGTAAAGTGAATAAATAAATTAATTACTTAAAATGAATAAAAAATAGTGTAGAAAATTTTAAAAGTCTAAACAGAATTCTTAGTAGAGGAATCTGAAATGGTGAGAAACAGAGAAATGTTTAACATATTTAGCCATCAGGGAAATGAAAATCCCAACTTCTTTGATCAGCTGCCTAGAAGGGGTTTAGATAAACAGGTATTTGGATAGAACACACTCCAACCTGTTGAGCTTCCTGCAGGCTGTGTAGTTGCTCCAGGTTCCCAGATTTGTGAGCTGTTACCCATGCCGGGGTTGACTTTGGTGATGCAGCTGTCTTTGAGTCATTTCTGTTCCTCTAAGTAACCCTTCACCCATACTCCTGTACATAAACGCAATAAAACTCATTTGTTCACCAAGTTGGGCTTTCTTTCATGCTGTCCATACCTTGGTGAGTCAGGGGCTTCCTATTGGATGAGTGGACTTGTACGTTGCATTCCCTCAGGAAAGTTTTGCCACATAACATGAGCTAATATTATATTTATATTGAGAAAAACCAACAAACTAATTTGCTTGTTAAAATGAAAATAGATATACATTTAACAATATGAAGAACTATCTGAAATAAACTAATACACTGAATAACAAAGATTTCTTAATTTTACATAAATTTGCATATGTACATATAAATGTTATATATGACAACATTTCAACCATATTTTATGTGTATGAGTGTTTTGTCTGCATGTGTTTCTGTGTATCACATGCATGCCTGGTGACCACAGAGGCCAGAAGATGCCAGGTCCCCTTGAACTTGAGTTACAGACCATTGTGAGCCATCATGTGGATTCTAGGAATCTAACCCAGGCCTTTGGAAAGAGCACCAAGTGCTCTTTACGACTAGTCATCTTTTCAGCCCCTATATGCCACATTTTATAATGTATATATTTCTCTTTTTGAAACAGGGTATCATGTATGGCAGGCTGCCTTGATATTTCTTTGTTGCTGAGAATAGCCTTAAACTTTTGATCTTCTTGCCTCTACTTCCTCAGTTTTGAGATGATGGACATATGTCACTAAGGGTGGTTTTATTTCATGTAGGGATTAAAATCAGGGCTTGTACATGCTAGGTAAGTATTCTACCAACTGAGTTTCACATCTCTTTTCTATTTCCTTGTATAATCTACTGTCATGTTGAAGTCATTTACAAAATGCAAGTTTAAAGATAAAATCATTAATAATTTAAAGTAGTGACAGTGTATTAAGTCACATCTGGAATCTTGGAAATGACAAGTGCTCTGTGATTGTATGGATTTACTTCTTGAACATTGGTTTATGGTCTAAAGGAGGTGTGTGTGTGAGGGCTGCTTTTAGATACCATTAGAACTCATGAAAATACCAGCTGCTGGATAGTTTACTGAGCCATACTTAACTGGGACAGACTGGGTTTCTTGCTCCAGGCTTTTCTCTGTAAAACTGATAGCTTATCTAAGTATATGTCTGGAATTAGTTTCTAACTAATCTGACTTCTACTACTTCTGAGTACAAGCGTTTGTTAGCGACCCAACACTGATGCAATTAATTACCCAACTATTTGTAGACTATGTGATAGCTTATTAGTGACTACAATTTTGTTTTGGACAAAAGGATCTGACCTGAGAATGTTTAGTAAGAGCTTTTGCCAACTCTGTTCAACTTTTTCTTCCTTACTTTGAAGGTACTTTTTAAAACTTTGATTTCATTATCTTTTAAAACTCTGTTCTAAAAGTTTTGCTACCTTTGTTTGTAGTGCTAGGCTAGAATTTAGTGACTTCACACAATATGATCAAGCCTCTTTACTCCTTAGCTACTTTCACAAACCTTGGTAATTTTTTCTTGATTATATTTGTTTTGGTGTTAGAAAGGGTCACTATGTAGCTGCAACAGGATTGGAACTCCCTATATAACACAAACTGACCTTGACCCTTGCTAGCGTTCTCTTTTCTTTAAGACTAAGTTTCACTGTATAGCTCAAGCAATCTTGGCATTTGTGATCCTTTTGCCTGCGCCTTGGCCTCTGCCTCTCTAGGAGTGCTGGAATTTTTGGCATGCACCACCAATTCCAGATAAAATTGCTACTTTCTACCATAGTGCTCCATATATCAGTTCTAGAATATGCCATTCTAATTCCATGCTCACAGGGCTGGAAATTCTCCAACTCTATGCAGCTAGTGGCAGCTTCTCTGCTTTGCATTGCTGTCCCAGGAAGTTAAGTGGAGGCTTGAATAGGCGTGGGAGGCAGAAATGATAGAGTTTCCTCACTTAAGAACTGTCAGGGTGAAGCCTCTGGAGAAAGATGTCTAGGTGAGAGTGCTAGAAGGCTGAGTAATTTGAAGGGCATTTAAAAAAAAAGGGAAAGCTAATTGAAAGGGTTGAATAGAATCAGGGTCTCTTAAAAGTCTAAAGAAATCGAGTCAATTTTATTATCCTGGATCTATTGAAGATAAAATGCCAAGCAGAAGTAAAAATTTGTGGCATATTTTAAAGGTATACACTTAGATAATTCAATTTTTTTAAGCATGGATAGCATTATGCAATATAATTGTTCAGAATAGCTGCTGTGTTTATACAATAGAAATTTATAGTAGAGTATGAATTATTTATGTTATTACTAATTGTAGTAAAAGAAATATAACATCATATTTACCACCTTAGCAACTTTATTGTGCAGTTGGAGAGTGTTAAGTACATTCACATTATTGTGCAATCAATCTCCAGAACTCTTTTCATCTTGGGAAAGTAAACTGCACTCTTAAATAATTCACCATCCTCACTATGGTTCCTGGTAACAACTATCCAACTCTGCAGCTATGAATTTGACTGCTTTAGATACACATCAGAAACCATACAGTATTTGTATTTGTGGAGATGCCTTATTTCACCTGGTATGGTGTCCTTAAGACTTACCCATGTTGTACTCTATGACAGTATTTCTTTCCTTTAAAATGTAATAATATTCAATGTATGCATATGCCACATTTTGTTCATCTATTTATCTGTGGATGAACATATGAGCTACTTCCACTTTTTGGCTATTATGAACAGTGCTGTTATGAACATGGGTGTGTAAATGTTTTTCTAAGACCCATTTTATTTCTTTTCTCTTCTTCTGCATGTATATAGTCCCAGAATGCTTACTGGAAGAACTTTCTGAGTTTTTAATGTACTACTACCATCTTTCTTCCATAACTGTAGCATCATTGTACAATCTCAAACACAGGTCCTTAGACTCCTAAAGTCTTTGAATCTTCACCAACACCTTATTTTCTGTTTGGATGTTTTAGGTAGTGCTCATCTAGAGGTGGGAGGTAGTATTCTTTTCTTTCTGTACCTAAGTAGTATTGTAACCTATTGCAAGATATTTTATCACACTGTGAAGTCTGGGATTGTGTTGTGTATGGGAAAAACCTGTTTCTAGATGTGTTGTGGCTCAGCCCTAGCACCTTTAATCTAAGTGCTTTCTGCTTGTATTAAATAAAATCAACCATATGTCAAGAGGCAAAGCAAGCAAAAAGCTGACAGGTGGTGAATATAGGAAAAAAACATGCAGAGTTAGTGGAAGTCAGGAGGATGGATAGAGATATGCATAGGAGGTAGAAGGGAGGAAAATTAAGGATGAGGGTTTTTTGAGACCGTGTGAAGAAATAGATTTCTTTCCTTTGGGACATCAGCTGAGGAGAAAGCTGAGTACTTCTTTCTGTCTCTCTGAGCTACCAGGATTTCAGTCTAGTACCTGGCTCATAAATTTTAAATGGAAAAATTAAACAATTGAGATTTTGTTAGAAAACAACAGTAATCTATGATTTCAAGGTACCACAGTTTGCCTAACCATTTGTCCATTGAAAGATATTTGAGTTTTTCCAGCTTTTAGTGTTATGTTATTCACATTAATGTAAGGTGTTTGTGAGAAGATAATTTTTCATTTCCTTCAGGTTCTTCCATTTTCCCGCCCCCCATACTTCCACAAGACCCCCACAGCTTTGCCCAAACATTGGCTGCAAGTCCCAGCATCTGTCTCAATCTGCTGCTGGGTGGAGCTTCCCAGACAACAATCAAGTTAAGCTCCTTTCTGGAAGCATAGCAGAGCAACATTAATAGTGTCAGGGGTTGGCTCTCTATCATGGGGTGGGTCTTAGGTTGTGCCAGGCACTGGTGGAACATTCCCTCAATCTCTGTTCTTTTTTATTCCTGTACTTCTTGTAGGCAGGGTAATTTTTGGATCAAAGTTTTTGTGGGTGGGTTGTTGTTTCCCTCCCTCCACTAGGAGACCTGCCTAACTAATGGTCACTTCAATCTCCATATCTCCCTCTGGTAGGAGTCTCAGCTAGCGTCAAACCCATAACCTCCCAGGAGCCTACCCTGTTTCAGGCCTCCAGCTTGTCAAAGAGTAGCCCTGCCTCAGTTTCCCTTTTTGTTCTTAGCCCTCTCACCTTCCATATCTGATGCCCACTCTCATTTCTCTCCCCATTCCATCTCCTACACAGTTCCCTGTCTTCATTCACTTCTGATATCTATTCAATTTCCCCTTCTAAATGTCATTCCAGCAGTCTCCCTTGATCCCTCCTTGCAACTTAGCTTTTTTGGGTCTGTGTATTGTAACAAGGTTATCCTGCACTATATGTCTAATATCTTCTTATAAGTGAGTACACACATGTGTATTTTTCTGGGTCAGGATTACTTCACTCAGGATAATCTTTTCTAGTGCCATCTATTTGCCTGCACATTGCATGATTTCCTTGTTTTTAATTGCTGAGCAGTATTCCATTGTGTAAATGTACCACAATTTCTGTATCCATTCTTCAGTTGAGGAACATCTGGGTTACTTCCAGTTTATGTCTATAACAATAGAGCTGCTCTGAATGTCATTGTGATACAGTGGAGCATCTTTTGAGTATATGCCCAGGACAGGTGTAGCTGGAAATTGAGGTAGAACTATTACTAATTTTCTGAGAAAGTGCTGGATTGATTTCCAAAGTCGTTGTACAAGTTAACATTTCCACCAGCAATAGAATCGGGTTCCCCTTTCTCCACATCCTCTCCAGCATGTGTTGTCACTTGAGTTTTTTATCTTAGCCTTTCTTATGGGTGTAAGGTGAAACCTCAGAGTCGTTTTAGTTTGCATTTCCATGGTGGCTAAGGATGTTAATAATTTCTTTAAGTACTTCTTGGCCATTGGAGATTCCTGTTGAGAGTTCTCAGGTTAGATCTGTATCCCATTTTTAAATTGGATTATTTGGTTTATTGCTAATTTCTTGAGATATCTCTATAACCTCTCTCTCTCTCTCTCTCTCTCTCTCTCTCTCTCTCTCTCTTTCTCTTTCTCTCCATATTGGATATTAGCCCTTTGCCAGATGTAGGGTTGGTAAAGATCCTTTCTCAGTCTGTAGGCTGTCAGGATTTTTTTTCTGCTGACAGTGTCCTTTGCTTTACAGAAGCTTTTCAGTTTCATGAGTCCCTGTTTATTAATCGTTAATCTTAGAGACTGAGATGTTGGTGTTCTGTTCAGGAAATTGTCTTTAACCAATGAGTTCAAGGCTCTTCTCCACTTTTTATTCTATTAGACTTAGTGTATCCAATTTTATGTTGAGGTTTTTGATCCACTTGGACTTAAGTTTTGTGCAAGGAGATAAATATGAATATATTTGCAGTTTTCTACATGTAGACATCCAGTTAGACCAGCAATATTTATTGAAGATGCTGCTTTTTTTTCTATTGTAAGTTTTAGCTTCTTTGTCAAAAACCAAGTATCTGAAAATGTGTGTATTTATTTTTGGATCTTTGATTCAATTCCATTGATTAACCTGTCTGTTTTTATGGCAGTACCATGCAGTTTTTATTGCTGTTAGTTTGTAGTATAACTTGAAATCAGATATGGTGATACCTCCAAAAGTTCTTTTACTGTACAGACTTGTTTTTGCTATACTGTTTTTTAAAATCTTTCTATATGAAATTGTGGATTTCTCTTTCAATGCTTGTAAAGAATTGTTTTAAAATTTTGCTAAGAATTGCATTGAATCGGTATATTGCATTTGGCAAAGTGGCCATTTTTATTATGTTAATCCTGAGATCCATTTTTTAAGTAATATTTGTATAAACCATGGAATGTAGATCCAGTTTCACTTTGTACTGATGGTGATCAATTGCTCCAACACTACATATTGAAAAGGTTATCTTTTCTACTTTAAACACTTTACACTTTTCAAAAATAAGTATAGAAATCCAGGGTCTATACATTCCATTGATGCTGGGAATTCAAACTTGTACAACCACTTTTGAAATCAATCTGGCTCTTTCTCAGAAAGTTAGGAATAGTGCTACCTCAAGATCCAGCTATACCACTCCTAGGTATATATCCAAAATATACTCAAGTACACAACAAAGACATTTGCTCAACCATGTTCATGGCAGGTATATTCATAATAACCAGAAACTGGAAACAACCCAGATGTTCTTCCGAGGAATGGATACAGAAATTGTGGTACATTTACACAATGGAATACTACTCAGCAATTAAAAACTAGGAAATCATGAAATTTGCAGGGAAATGGTGGGAACTAGAAAAGATCATCCTGGGTGGGGTATCCTAGAAGCAGAAAGGTACACATGCTTTGTACTCACTTATAAGTGGATATTAGACATATAACATAGGATAATCATACTAAAATCTGTACACCTAAAGAAGCTAAGCAAGAAGGAGGACCCTGGGTAAGATGATCAATCCTCATTCAGAAAATCAAACAGGACAGGCATTGGAAGAGGGCGAAAACAGGGAAGAGGACAGTAGCCTACCACAGAGGGCCTCTGAAAGACTCTCCCCAGCAGGGTATCAAAGCAGATGCTGAGACTCATAGCCAAATGTTGTGCAGAATGCAGGGAATCTTATGAAAGAAGGGGGAGATTGAAAGACCTGGAGGGGCAGGAGCTCCACAAAAAGAGCAACAGAACCAAAAGAATCTGGGCCCAGGGGTCTTTCTGAGACTGATATTCCAACCAAGGACCATGCAATGGAGATAACCTAGAACTCCTGCACAGATATAGCCCATGGCAGTTCAGTCTCCAAGTGGGTGCCCTAGTAATAGAAACAGGGGCTGTCTCTGACATGAACTCAGTGGCTGGCTCTTTGATCACCTCCTCCCTAAGGGAGGAGGAGTCTTACCAGGCCACAGAGGAAGACAATGCAGCCAGGCCTAATGAGAGGGCCAGATGGAAGGGGTGGAGGACTGCCCCTATCAGTGGACTGGGGAAGGGGCATAGGAGGAGAAAAGGGAGGAAAGATGGGTTTGGGGTAAGATGAGGGAGGGGGCTACAGCTGGGATAGAAAATGAATAAATTGTAATTAATAAAAAAACAACACAGCAAATTGAAAAAAATAAAAGAAAGAAATCCAGGGGCTATGATGTATGACTATAATCCCAAGTACTAAGGAGGTTGATTGGTAAATTAGGCATATTTTTGTGGATTTAGTTTGAGAATATTTTGCATCATCGATCCTTACTCTTTCCACACAATCTTCATTATTATAGTTGTAAAATACCTTAAACCCTTATTTCTCCAATTTCATTCTTTTTCAAAAGTGTTTTAGCTTTTCTTGTTTGTCTTTTTGTTTAAACTTTTAGGATATTCTCATTTATATACACATCAGTTTTGCTCAATTTTCATATAATTACATTGCACTTATATACAAAATTTGGGAGAAAATGCTTCTTAATTGTGTTCTGTCTTCCAAATGTCTGAATACAGCATGTCTTTACATTGACTGATTGATCTTATTTTATCAATTTTTGAGGCAGGTCTCACTATATATCTCTGAGTAGAGAGAACTCACTGTGTAGCCCATTTTGGCCTTGAACTTGAAGCTTCCCTCATTTTTCTACCTCTGTAGAGCTGATATTCCAGGCATGAACAATCACAATATTTGCTCTATATCTTGAACATTTGCAAAATATATTTATTAATTCTAAGAAATTTTGTACGTGCTTTGTAATTTTTTAAAAGTAGATTATCATACTGTCCAAGAATAAGGTCAATTTTATTTCCTGTATTCTGATCCTATATGCCTTTATTTCCATATCTTGTGTTATGCATACATTAGTTTTTCTTGTTACTATAATGGAGGTAGGATCACTTTACAAAAAGGAGAAATTCATTAAAATCACAGTTTGGGAGCCTAAAGTCCAAGAATAGCTTCTGATTAAGACTTGTGGAGAACAAGAGCTCCACAAAGATCAAACTGAGCAGGGCACAGGGGTCTTATATGGGCCAGTTTCTCCAACCAAGGACCATGTATGGATATGTCCTAGAACCCCCGCTCAGAAGTGGCCCATAGTAGCTTGGTATCCAATTGAAGACTCTAGTAAGGGGAACAGGGACTGTTTCAGACATGAACTGGATGGCTGGCTCTTTGACTCTCCCCCATACATGCCAGGGAGTAACAGTCTGGCTAGATCCCAGGGGAGGACATTGTAGCCAGCCCTGAGGAGACAAGATGAATTGGGGTCAGATGGAAGGGGAGGAGATCCTCCCTTGTAGGTGGACTTGGAGTGGGCGGGGAGGAGATGAGGGAGGGATGGGGAGAGTGGGAGGGAAAGAAGGAGGGGTTTACGCCGGGGATGCAAAGTACCTAACCTCTGATTGATATAAAATAAAAAAAAAATAGCAGATGGCATCAAAGTTGGAAAGAGTACCAGAAGGAGAGATCACATATCTGGAAACCAGAGCAATGACAGAATTCAGACTTGCTTTTTAAAAACTTTAATTGTATTCCAGGCACCTTTGTAAGGCAAAGGCAAGTGTATCTCTGTGAGGTTGACAGCAGCCTTGCCTAAAAATGTGAGTTCCAAGACAGCCAGGGTGGTTACACAGAAAAATCCTGAAAAACAAACATACATACAAAACCAAAACCAAAGAAACAAAAGACAAAACCCTACAACTTTAATAATAACTGTCTTGGGAAAACTAACTCAGAAGTCTCATAAGAACTATTCTAATCTTTGAGGATCATGACCCATTCAGCTCTTAAAGTTTCATACCACCTCTCAATATCACCATCCCAGGGATAAAGCTTCCATATAGGAATCCTTGGGGACAAACCACATCCAAATCATAGCATCACATTGGTTAAAATTGTTAGTTTTATGGTGAATTAATTGTGAGAGCAGATACATATTCTTGTCTTGTTTTTGGTCTTTAGAGAAGAACATATGGTTTTCATCAGTATAATCTTAGTCCCAGAATTATTATAAGTATTTTTTAATCAAGATGTTGTTATCCTTGTTGATGAAGCTTTTTCTATATTTCTAAAGATTTCCCCTTATATACAGGTGTTATCTTTGACCAAATGCTTTTTCAGTATTGATTCATATTGTCATATGTTTTTAATTTATCATGCTAATATGGTAAGTTATATTACTTGAATTTTGAAGGTTGAAACAGCCTTGTATTTCTGGAATAAATTCTGCTTGTTCATGCTGTATAATGTTCCCTTTATTCAAAGCTCTATGTTAGAAATTTTTATATGTGTAGTGAAAAGGCATATAGTTTCCTTTTTTATACTGCATTTAGATTTTGTATCTTTGGAATAAAAAGATTTGGAAAATTCCCTAGTCTATTCTATTTTCTGGAGAAAAATATATAAAATCACTTTAGTCTTTCTTTAAATGTTTGACAGAATAACCCAGTGAAATAATAGGAAATTTCTGCTTGGAGGAATTTTCAAAACTACAAATTAAATTTTCTACATTTATGCTGCTTTTCAAATGATCTATGTTATATGGAGTAAATAGTTTTAATTTATTGTTTTCAAGGCACCAGTTTATTTAATCCACACAGTCAAATATATGCGTAAAGTTGTAGCATTACCTTATTATCCCTTTTCTGTTGATGGGGTATAAAATGGTGCATTCTGTTTAACTGTGGGTTAGTGGTAATAATTGTAGTGTAATTTTTTTCTCTTTTGCTCTTTCAGTATTCCTGAACATCTGTCAAGTTTCTTAGCCATTAAAAAAAAACCTGGCTTTTATAGCAACAAAAATAGCACGGTACGGGCACAAAATCAGACACATAGATCCACTGGAATAGAATAAATGACCCAGATATAAACCTACACAGATACAGCTACCGTATTCTTAAAAATAAAGGTACTAAAAATACACATGAGAAAAGATAGCCATTTCGACAAATGGGAAAATTAGATATCCAGACATAGAAGATGAAACTAGATCCCTATCTCTCACTCTTCACAAAACTAACTCAAAATAGAATCAAACATGTTAGTTTAAGACTTGAAGCTAAAATTGTTGGAGGAAAAAAAATGAAAACACTTCAAGATAGAGAAACAGGCAAAGACTGTGAATAGAACTCCAGTTGTTCAAGAAACAGTTCCAATGACTAACAAATGGAACTTCTTGAAG
>CM053742.1:45028256-45057805 GCA_028658305.1 Pachyuromys duprasi
AGATGGAGTATCTACTTATTTGGTTCCTTAACTTCTTCTTTCAGTTTCTTTCATATATGTTGTATGATTTTTGTTTTATTTGTACCTAAGTACTTCTTTTTGTACAGTGTTGCATAGATAGTACTGGTGCTTTAAATTTTAAATTCTACTTGTTAATTGCTGGTATATAGGGAAGTGATTTTTTAAACTAGCTGCATATCTTACAACTTCATTATAATTGATTATGATTTCCAGGTTATTTGGAGATACTTTTATATTTTCCATGTATACAACTGTGTCATTTGAAAATAAAGTTTCATTTCTTGCTTTCCTGCTATCAGTGACTTTCTTTTTCATGTTTTATTGAGCAGCTAGTACTTCCAGAGTGATGTTGTATGGGAATACTGAGGGAAGTATTCTTGCTTTATTTTTCATCTTAACAGAATAAATTTATAGTGATCTTGCTTCAAAGAAATCCCATAAAACTGGCAGGAAACAGGTATACTCACTACAATTCATTGTCTGGATATATGTCTTCCCTTGAATTTACAATAAGTAAAGTCAAAATAATTAATAATATATTAATATAGACAGAAAAATCATAGTGCATGCACTGAATATTTTGATAAGTTGTTTAATATTATATTTAAGTGATTTTGTGATGATCCAAGACTTAGTAGTAAGTAATAAGAGATTCATATTTCATATCTATTTTAATTTGCATCTGATTATAAATCCATGTTGTTAAGTTAAAGACAATCTTGCTCTGTCTTGAAATTTAATGATTTAAAAATATGCTAGCTTAGCTTAAAAATGTAAATTGAATTATTTATGAATTATAAAATTAAATCTCATAGTAATTCATTATGTGAAATATCTATGAAACTTTTTGATATATATATATATATATATATATATATATATATATACAGTATAGGTTACAGCTAGAAGTAGTCTAATAATGTTAGTATTTTAACAAAATTTGTCTCAAGAGTATAGGGTACATAGGTTTGAAAAATTATAGTTATTTTTCTGAAGTATAATTGTTGTTTAATGATACTAGTGTAGTCTAATCTATTTCTTGTATGCTATTAATCTAAAAGCCTATAACCTTTGGCTATGAGATTATGTGTCACCTTTTTCCCTACTTCTACATTTTACATCTTGATTAAAGTAGCTATAAACCATTGACAATAAATTCAAATAAGATCAGTTATATGTAAGGACAAACAAGAAAAGAGTTCTTTACATGACTAGATAAAGCTGGAGTTAATTGGCTAGATGTCATTGTGAATATTGTCATATTTGATATTTTGATATTATATCTAGAGGTATGCTTAATTAATGATATATTTTTGGGGCTGCACCTATGAATCCCATGTGAACTATAGTAGAGCTTTTCAAAATCTATAATTAAATTTTAAAATGAGAACTTAATGGTAGGTAATTTGCAAAGTAAGGCACGTAGAGTCTAGGAGAATCATCCTTTATTATTGGTAGTGCTCTCCTAAATAGCCTCTTATTTTAGTGATTAAGCATAGGAGACACTGAAGAGGTTTGTGTTGAAGTAGCACATGACTGCTCTTTAAAAATTCAAGCTATCCAAAGAGTGATCCACAGCAATATCAGTTTCATTTACAGGTCATTGTGATATTTTGAATTTCTTTCAAATATGACCATCTGTCTTCTGTTACTGATTGCTTTCCTCATTTAGACTCTCTGGTCTATTTGATAAGGGATTAAGCTTGAAGAGATGAGGCAGGTGTGTTTGATTGGGCTCGGAGGATTGCTTCACTTCTGGGTTCCTGAAATAGGAACTTCCTTCCAATCTTCATTCATAGTGAATCTTTACAACTATCATACTGCTTCACCAAGCTCTGAAACAGCACTCGTGCTCCCATTTTCTTGCTTTCCTCTCTATACATTTTTATCTTATGTTTCTGAGTCTGTTATAAGGACCTTCAGAATTTTGCCTAGCCAATGATTTCTTCCCTTTGTTTTGAGTCAATAACCCTTGGGCAAGGGAAGCTAGACTATATTATGGATATGACTAGAAGCAGAGTTTTAAGGAGAAAAAGCCAAAACCATAATCTGGTACTTAGTTACCTATATTTAGTTCTAGAACACGATGTGGTAAAAGATGAGTTTATGTGTGGAAGATACAAGAGAGGCAGATGAAGCTGATGGTGTGTGTTGGGAAGAGAAGTTCAAGACTTAGTCTTTGGACTAAATATGCTAGACTTTATTGGCTATGTATTTTACATAATACCTAATACCTATTGGTGGAAACATATATTGCTTGTGTGGTTGTTTTAATAAGAATGCCCCTCATAGGACTGTTTCAGTCATGATCTTGATGGCTGACTCTTTGACCCTCCCCCATACAAGCCGGGGAGTGACAGACTGGCTAGATCCCAGGGGAAGACATTGCAGCCAACCCTGAGGAGACAGGATAAGCTGGGGTTCGATGGAAGGGAAGGAGGTCCTCCCCTGTTGGTGGACTTGGAGGGGGCGGGGAGGAGCGAGATGAAGGAAGGAGTGGGAGGGTGGGAGGGAAAGAGGGAGGGGGCTACGCCTGGGATTCAAAGTACCTAACCTGTGATTGAGATAAAAATAAATAAATTAAACAAACAAACAAACAAACAAAAAAAGAATGCCCCTCATAGGCTCATATATTTGAATGCTTAGTCACCAGGGAGTGGCACCACTTGAGAAGGATTAGACAGTGTGGTCTTGTTGGAGGAAATGTGTCACTGGGAGTGGACTTCGAGGTTTCAAAATTCCATGCAGGTTCAATCTGTTTGTCTGTCCATATTTCTGTCTCTGTCCCCCTTACTCTACCTCCTCTCTGCTTGTGGATCAGTATGTAGTTCTCAGCTACTTCTCCATCATCATGGCTTCTTTTCACCATTTTACCCACCATGATGATAACGGACTAACCTCTGAAACTGTAAGCAAGTCTCCAATTAAGTGCTTTCTTTTATAAGAACTTTCTTGGTCATAGTTTCTCTTCACAGCAATATAATAGTGACTAATATAACTTGTTAAAAGAGCCACAATAGACAGGCCACGACTCATTTTCAAAATGATCTCCTCCTAACATTACTGACGTATACTAACATTACTCTGCTGCATGTTGGACAGTTGGGAGGCAGGTATGCTCCCCTGTACATAGCCATAGACTGATGATACTAGTAGTCAATATTAATGCTGTCAAAGGGCATCAAAAATTATTTTATGAATTAGAACCCTTATCTTCCCCTGGTGGTGGTGTTCAAAATGTAGCCAAAGTGGAAGGAGCCAGAGGCAAACATCAAACAAAGATAATGTTGAGAGATGGATGCAAACGCAAACATATAGAACATTATATTCTACAGGACAGTTAATTAACTATTACTTGTAGAGTACAATGTAAGGCAGTGGTTCTCAACCTTCCCACTGCTATGATCTTTTTACACAGTTCCTCTTGTTGTCGTGACCCCAACCATAAAATTATTTTTGCTGCTACTTCATAACTGTAATTTTGCTAATGTCATAAATTGTAATGCAAATATCTGACATATAGGATGTCTGACATACAACCTCTGTAAAACTGTTGTTCAACCCCTAAGGGGTTGTGACCCATGGGTTGAGAGCCACTGATGTAACGTATCATGATGAGAATGGACATAAACTGCAGATAGGTTTTATGGAGAGTGGAGTGGAGGCTATTGAGAGATTGTGAATTTGTGTGCCAGTTTCTTTTAAGACTTTAGTAGTTTTATTTAATATACAAGTAAATGTCTATATTTCTACAATAGCAAATGGATCAAATGATGCAGAATATGAATCATTTACTGATAAAAGGGCTTTAAATATAAAGCAAAGTTATATCAAAATATAAAAAAATTAAATGGACAGACCTGGAATCTATAGGCTAATTAAAAAAAAATGAAGTGAATTTATGACATGTACAGTGAAATTGAAAAGTTCCATCCGTACTTTGTAGAAGGGCTACCATAATCAGTTGGCTGAAGATGGACTAGAAGAGGTGTCTTAACAGAAATTTAAAGTTTTGAATGCTCCTTCCCTGAGGACTAGCTTTCATAGAACTAGAAGGTACCATGCAAGTTTCCGAAGGAGGAAGGCAACTGGCAGTGCTACCTAGGTATGAAACCTATGAATCATATCAATGACCAGTATTGCAAGATAATCATAAGTATAGTGACACACATACTTTGGCAGTAACCAACACCTCTATAATTTCACTTAAGACCTGCTCAACAAGAGGGATACCATGCTTGGTAGTGGAAACCTACCTAACTACTCACAGCTAGTGAAATCATGATTATTGAAGAAGAATTTACAACCACCAATTTACTAAACGAGCATTTTCCTAAGCACAATCTATAAAAATTTATTCTTAAACATACAGTTAAGTGTAGTCTTAACCCCTAATCAAGGAAATTTCTCTTTACAACAGATGGAGAGCACTACAGGAAACCCAAACTAATCAAACTGTAGAGTTGTGGAGCGTAATCCCAATAGATACATCTATAAAATCCTCCTGCAGACAAGGGTCAGGGAGCATTGAAGAAGAGGGTGCATAAAGGTTCTAAGAGCCAGAGAACCAGGGAGTTTGCTGAGAGGTTGTGTCTCTTAGTAACAACAGAAGCTATACCCATAAAAGTCTCATCAACATGATTGTCTAAACATGAGCTGAACAAGGAGCACACCAATAGCCATGCCAAAGTGGTTAAGGAACCCTCCACAAAGAAATGCAAGGCAACTGAACAAAGCTAGGAGAAGGATAGGTGGTCTTCACCAGAAAACAAAAACAAACAAACAAAACACTAGTAAGTTGTCCAGTGCCAAACAGCAAGCCCTGAAAACACACATAAAAATAACATTAAAAGTAATCAAAAGGTTTTATTTAGGATTATGTATGTATATAAATGCATATATGCATTCAATAAGAAACTGATGAAAAAGCATGCATTTGAAGAAGAGCAGAGGGGTTATATGGGTGGATTTAGAGGGAGGAAAGGGAAGTGAGAAATGTGATTAAATTATACTCTCAAAAAAATTACAAGTCCTTTTTGCTTGTGCAGAATCATCTAAAAATCTTCAAGAATGAATGGGCAGTACTGTGGCACCCCCTTTCTTTCTATAGTTGCAACAGTTTCTATTTTAATATGATGAGGTTTTGAAGTATCATCAGGATATAGCTACCAAACAATTGGATATATCTCCTTAAAGATGAATGTCCTGGGAGAATTCTGGCTGTAGAATAAGTTTGAACACTGTCAGCACATAGCAAGTCTTCATATCCCAAGAAGTTGTGTCAAATGAGAGAAGGGAGCTAACAAAAGCACTGTGGGAAACCCCAATTTTTTTTTGAGACAAACATTGTATCCAAAAGAAAAGATACAACCAGTTAATTATGAGAAACGGCTGAACTGAAAGTTTCAATAAGGATTTGGTAATCAGGACCAAAATGGATCCAGATAGAAATGTGCCTTTGGATATGATAACATGGAGGCCAGTGGTGGCCACCAAATAGATGTTTCAGTAGAGTAATGAGACTTTTTCAAATTGTGCTAGCTAGGGCACTGTTGGATAGTGTGTCCTAAAGATATAAGGGATTTTGTACCACTCAGTAGCATGAAACTTTGATCAATAAAAGATATGAGCTGACTGTTATAGATTCTTCTTCAATCTTTCTTATTAACTATTCAGAGATGTAATTCATATTTATTCCATCTTTCTAAAAGAGTGTTATTAACTGACCTTTATATTTACTCACACTCCTTCACATTTCCCTTTTTCCTCTTCCTTTCTTCCCTAGGACTGCATACTTAATAATGTTTTAGGTTAAACCATATGTCTTCTATATGTATGACAAGGATTTGAACTTCAACGCTTTTTCATGGTTCAACAGAATAGTTGCATGTAACCTGTTTCTCTGTTTTCTGGGGAACTTGGGATTAAAAAAACATTTATAATTGTCTTATTGAAGTAAGGTGTATAGTGATATGCTGAATCTGAATGCTTGTTAATAGCATTTGTTAAACCTCAGACAGATGTCATGGAATGTGTTGTTTCTTGTATACAATGTTATTAAACATATAATGAATATATTATTTTCTTTTTGCTCATATGGAAAGTAACATAAAGGGGTTAAATAATTTGCTTGAGACCACAGCTAACAAATGAGTGGGACCAAATTCAAACCCAGATCTGTCTGCTTTCTAAGCATGTTTAAAGTACCATGTTGCTTTGCCTATGAAGCAAAGTAAGTCAGTTAATCAAAGAGTGTTAAAATGGTTGACTACAAGTATTGAAAGCCTGGTTACAGTTAAAAACTCATGGATTGTCTGGGTACAGGTCAGCACATGCTTATAATTCCACTACTTGGGAGGGAGAGGTAAGATGATCACCATGAGTTCAAGATCAGTCTGGACAATTTAGTGAGTTTTAGGATGTCATGTGCTATATAGTGACACTGAATTTCAAAATCAACAAAAAGTCAATAACTTGTAGTAACTAAAGTTTACACAGGAGTACCATATTATCCACTTGACTGTAAGATCAGAGAGATTTGGTAACTGATTTGCTTCAGTATTAAGATGTGATATTGATAGCTAAGGGAATGGAAAGAAAATTATAAAGGGAGTTGAGTGTATTTTTAAGAGTGACATTTTATGTGTGGACTGAGTTTAAGACAGTGAGGTTTTTGGTGGAAACTAACTGCCAGTTATTGACCCAACGGTTCAGGATCAAAGAGTAGATTCATTGGGAAAGAAAAATTGGACATAATCTAGAATCTCTGCTCGGATATGGCCCATGATAGCTCAGTATTCAAGTGGGTTCCCTAGTAAGGGGAACAGGGACTATTTCTGACATGAACTCAATGCCCCCCGCCCCCGCCCATGGAGGAGCAACCCTACTAGGCCACAAAGGAGGACTTTGCAGCCAGTCCTGAAGATATCTGATAAACCAGGGTCAGATGAAAGGGAAGGAGGTCCTCTCCTATCAGTGGACTTGGGAAGAGGCAGGGAGGAGATGAGGGAGGAAGGGTAGGATTGGGAGGAAATGAGGGAGCGGGATACAGCTGGGATACAAAGTTAATAAACTGTAACTAATATTAAAATAATAAAATAAAAATGTTTTAAGACAGCACTAACTTTAAAAGGTGGTAAATAAACAAATATTTATAATCCCTCATGCCATCAGTAATTTTGTTAAAGAGTTCACTAACAGTAAATCTCAGTCGTTTATGAATCAGAAATATATGTGAAACCCAGGAACACATATTGATTTAATTTGTGAAAGGTGTTGTTCCATCTATTTTCTTATAAGTACAGGTGGTTCGTTTTTGTTCAAAAGTTCTGAATAAAAAATTAGAAAGCATAAAAAAAGAGAAAAATTGGACAGTCATTAGTATAGAAGTTGAAACTATAGTGGGATATTTCTCTGAAGAAACCTAAGAGAGAAGTATTATCTCCTATAGCAGTGGATTAGGTCACTGAAGTGTAATGGAGATTATCGTCATTAGAACTGAAGATGCCAAGATTCTGTGGAAACATTGTTGAATATACATAATGTTTATGGATTTAGCAGTTATCCAAAATTATGGTAAAAGTAGAGATGGATTGTGGTCTATGTGTTTCTATTAGATTCTTTTATTGTTGCTGTGATGAAATACAGAAAAGCACAACTTAAAGAATGAAAGATTTCTGGCTCACAGTTTGAGGGGTACAGTTTAATTTTAGAGGGGAAGACATGGTAGCAAGAGCATTAGGCAGATTGTCACATTGTATCCACACAAAAGAAGCAGAGCTATGAATGATGGTACTGTTTATACTCTCCTTTTTATTTTGTTTGCAAGGCCAACCCATGGAATAGTGCCATCAATAGTTAAGGAAGTTATTCCCAACCTCAGTTAACCTAATCTAGAAACCTAATCTGAAAACTTCCTTACAGATACACCCAGAGGTTTGTCCCCTAAGTGATTCTGTGTCCTGTCAAGTTGATCATCAATATTAACTATTATAAAAAATATTAACCATCATAATATTGGCCTTTTCAATAAACATAGACCAGGGATTATATGACAGGAAGGACAGGTCAAATATGGTATATAGTTAGATTTCCAGAAGGCAGGATTATTTTATTAGATGAAAATTTCATACATGTCTACAATGTGTTTTGATCATATCTACCTCTCTGTACTCCCCCCAGTATCCCTCCTTCCCTATATCTCTGAACTTAATGCCCTCCATATGTGTGTGTTTGTGTGTGTGTGTGTGTGTGTATAATTAGCACAGCTCTAGGGGTTACTGAACGAGATCAAGCCAGTTAAAAATTACATCATGGAGCAGTGAGAGCTCCTAAGGCTCCACCCTTAGCTAAGGTGCTTCCAACAGATGAGACCTCCTTGGGGTGGAAGAGTCACTATTTACTGGTAGGTTTTCCATTCAGTACAGTACTAATTGGACTCAGGTGATATTTTTATGAAAATCAAAGACTGATTTAGAGTGGAGACTGGCAATATACCTGTAGATAAAATCTGGTCTTCTTGCCTGTGTCTGTCAATATAGTTGTACTGGAGCACAGCTATGCCTATTTGTTTAAGCTTGTTTCACAAAGCTTGAAATATGTAATATCTTTTACCTTAAAGGGAAATAATTTGCCGAGAGATGGAGTTTAGTTGTAGTGCTAAGAACAAATAATATAGTTTTCTCTGACTCCATGCCAACCTGTAATGCAGATTGCACAAGAATGAAGAGCCTTGAAATGGCTATGTAAGATGTAGAGTTGTGGTACAGAGAGCCAACTTCTAGTCACTAGAGCAGATGGAGTGAGCATAGAAGGAAGAAGAGGAAAAGAAAAGGGGTAGTGATTTTGTATTGTGGAATGAGTTCCAGACAGTGCAATAGATTTGTTGGGCATGAAGGAGCAGTAAGACATTGTGTAGCGAATGAAGTTAGAAAAAATGACATTGAGAAAATTGCCAGATGGCTGATGTCTAGCCAGTTTGCAGTTTGGATGTTGCCCACGCATCCCACGTATCACAGACATAAAAGGGGAAGTAGAAAATCACCCAAGGCTCTCATTTTTGTTGGGATGAGCTATTCCCACATCTAGTTTGGCAAGGAATTAAAAATTCAAAAGGCAAAACACCATGGCAGGTAGCTTTTAGGATATCCTGAGACATATTTACTCCTTTCTTTTGAAAGTCTGAGAAAAATGTCATCTGGCAATTGGGGGATATAGAATACACTCTTGTTTTCTCCATACTCATAGATTTTGTTAGTTACAGAGTTCACTTTTCTTTTGTCCCTTAGCTGGACAGTTTGCACACCAACAATGTTAGTTTGAATGTGGTACATTTCACACACACACACACACACACAAACACAGAGACAGACAGACAGACAGACAGACAGACCAAAACTGAGTGACAGACAGACAGAGAGACAACAAAAACAGAATAGTCTGAGACTAAATATTTTGGAAATCAGTGTTTTAGAGAAAAATTGTAATATGTTATGTTAACATAGGATGTTTAGGGAAGTGCCATCGCCATGGTTTTAAATGGCTGAAACGTGAAAGTGCTAGGATCCTATGCATGGTGGAGGAGGATAAGACAAAGATGGTGAACACTCACAAAACTAGGACTCTAAGATATAAAACTTTCTTCTGAAACTCACAAATGGAATCATTTTAGAGTAGGGAGGAACATGGGTAGTAAACCATAATTGCAGAGGAATGGGTCTTATATTGCCTGTGGCTAGTTGGGAAAAGTATATGGACAAGATTCTGACTTTTGATTGTTTATTTTGAAAAAAACACCATAAAAAATTGAGCTTTAGAAATGTGATGTGATATAGTGGTGTAGAGCGTGGGCTAGTTATCTTCAAGTACTGAATAACACTTAACTGTGTAACCTTAAGCAATTATTTCCTATAGTACCAGGTTTTTATTTGTAAATTGTAATTGGTAATAGTATAGGGTATGTGTTGAATTAGTATGTGTCCATGTGAATCTATACCTCACATTGAATGTACTGGTGTATAAGTAAATATTCAACAAGTGTTTAACTATTATGATGTCAGTGACCAAATAAAAATATTCTGGTTGTTCGTTGTATTATTATCTTTCTTCTCTTTTCTTTCTTTCTTTTCCTTCCTTCCTTCCTTCCTTCTTCCTCCCTCCCTCCCTTTCTCCCTTCCTTCTTTCCTGCTTTCCTTTCTTTCTTCTTGTTTTTGTGACAGTATTTCACTGTCTGGCCTGAAACACACTGTATAGATCAGGCTGGCCTTGAACTCAGAGATCTGCAAGCCTCTGCCCAAGCGGGGATTAAAAGCATGAGCCAGCATTGCCAGCTATATCTTCTTATCAAGTTTAATAACCAAAGGAGAGATTTTGTATAATAGTTCAAATTTATCCTTTTGCCATGGTGAACATATTGTGAAAGAGGATTTGTAGTATTTTGGAGGGTATTATTTGCATCATAAAAATGCTTTTCTAAATAAGTTTTAAAGCTCATTCTTCAAAATATTCTGTGGCTGTATGGAGGAAGGGAGAAGGATAGAGAGGAAGAGACAGAGAAGGTCCTGACAGAGTAGTGGTATTTTCCTTGGTGCATTTCAAAATGCTACCACAGGGGGGTACTCTTTCCTTACTCTAGAATCACAAGTGGGTCACGCTTACTTTTTCATTTTATTTTAATTTTTTTAATTTTTTTCAAGCTTACTGTTTAAAGATGAGCAGATGCAGGTAGAGTATTTAAAGCAACTTAAAATCCGTAGCTTCTTGGAAAACTGAAAGTAGCGATATTTTAAAAGAATAAAGCTGTTAAGAGATTTAAGTTTAAATATTTTACAATAGAAAACTGCTGGAAAAATTAAAATGAAAATACCTATTTGAAGATTTTTTAATTTAAATCAGAAACATTAGAATTTTGAAAAATTATAAAATCTAAAATTAGTTGATTACATATGAATATCTAATGTTTGTGTGGATGAGATATATATATATATATATATATATATATACATACATACATACAAACACACACATGCATACACACATGCAGAAACACATACACATACATACACATTTACCAAAACCCCTTAAAGGCCTAAGATTGATGCCTGAGTAGTCTTGTTCTCTGTGGATTAACGAGATTCCTCAGGTCAAAATGTTGAATGCACATTTTTGCTCCAAATGTCTAACATGGATGTAGATCTGATGGGTATGATGAGCCCAGTTATTCACCTGTGGCTCACATACAGTAAGAAAGAGAAGTCCAGATGTTTTTACTCTGTTCATGAATGCAACTCTCAGTCCCTGGACTATTGGGTTAAATAAAATTGTAGGGGTCATATGATACAGGCACAACGTGGAAGAGCGGTGTTCCTTAGGGCTCCTTAAGGAAACTGCATGGTGGAAATATAAAGCTTTTCTCATTTTTATGTTATTCTCAGTTGATTGATCTTTTCTTCCTTTAGTTTTTGCAGTGATCATTTGATATTTTTATTTTAAATAAAATAACCTCAGTCTTGTTTTTAGAAACACAGACAGAATAATCAAAGCCAAAAAAATGGTTTAGATTCAAACTTCTAATCTTAACATTAATCCATAGTATCACCCAAACTGAAGGAATGCCAAATATGTGTACTGATTGTCACTGAGTTATAGAGTCAAGATCTTAGGCCCTGGGTGAACAGAGCAAGTGTATATTATGAATTTGAGGACAAAGAGGATGATCACAGAAGATAATATTGAGCAACTCCTTACAAAAAGAGGACTCCAACGTTTCACTGTGAGCAAGGCTGGGGCTTTCCTCGGTTACCTATGTGAAAACCATGAGAAATTCTGTGATATTCTAGAGTAGTGGTTCTCAGTCTGTGGGCCATGAGTCCATTCAGCATCAGGCGACCCTTTCACTGGGCATGCCTAAGACCATGGAAACACAGATATTTGGATTATGATTCATTACAGTAGCAAAGTTACAGTTATAAAGTAGCAATGAAAATAATTTTAATGGTTGGAAGTCACCACAACATGAGGAACTGTATTAAAGGGTTGCAGCATTAGGAAGGTTTAGAACCACTGTTAAGAGGAAGATTCTCCTGGATAGCCGGCCAGCATTGAAGGTCTTGCTCAGTGGTTATTGGGTTTGGTCTGTTTCTGAGAAGTGGAAGGTATGGTCTTGTAGGGCCAGAAAGAGGTTTCCTTTTCCAAAGCACTGAACAATTTCCAAAAAGTAGAAGAAAGTCCAGGGTAATAGGTTAATGATCAGCATTCCTGAATTCTTCATATTCTGGCAAGAAATGATGATATGCTAATAATATATGCCAATGTAGACTGTGATGCAGTACTTCAGAGAGGCTGGTCATGTACATTTGGGTGAAGACGAAACACCTTGGTAAGGAGTTTGTAGGAATATTCATCTGCTCCTCATTGTATCACACCTAAGGCCTTTCAAATCTTAGTATGTATAAACAAATATACTTGTCGGAGAAACCTTGGAAGATTGCTGTGATACTTCAGACTTGAGGGACAGAGAAGAAAGAAGGGACAGAGAAGAGAGAAGGAAATTGTATATATATATATATATATATATATATATATATATATGTGAGACTCTCTCTCTCTCTCTCTCTCTCTATATATATATATATATAGTGTGCGTGTGTGTGTGTGTGTGTGTGTGTGTATGAATTGTGGTTTCCTGATGTATCTGATGTAAAACACTAGAGAGGCAGAAGGCAGGTGAGTTTGAGACCCCTCTGGTTTACACAGTGAGTTCCAGGACAGCCAGGGATACTCTGCCTCAGGAAACCACTTTCCTATCTTGTTTCCCTAACTCTTATAAAAGTGATAATAATTGTATCTTCATCTGATAAAAGAATGGAAAATGATGATACATTCCTTCTTCATCTGATAAAAGAATGGAAAATGATGATACATTCATTCTTCTGCCCTTCTCATGATAGTGCCTCTTTGGAAAAGAAAGATATAGTGAACCTCTGCTTATTTTTCTGTTTATAGATGAGAAATGTCATGTTGTGTAATTGGCTTTGTTTTGAAACAGAGACTTTTTTAGGCCAACTTTGTTTCTCTGACCCAGTTTTCCCCTCTTTTCTGTCACTTGGCTTACTTAAAATATGAAACTGGGAAGCAATCACTTGGGGCCTTATGATGACTATGTCACTGATTTGGTATGTGCTGTTGACCAAGAGGCTTAACAGATGAGACACAGGAAAGTTAAATAAGGTTAGAAGAACTGTAAGTACTGGTTTGTATCATTAAGATGTTATTTATGTCAATATTTTAGAAACAAAAGAAAACCTTAAAGCCAAACCGTAATAAAATGTAACCCTCCTCTCCTACCCTTTTCCTGCTTCTTCCTGCATATTGTCCCTATATAGCTGCAATAAAGTCCAGAATAGAGAAGGTCTGGTGTAAACATGGCTTTTATCCCTTTTGGTTTAGGTTACTGAAAATCCAGCTGCATCTTTTGGATATGCTTTTTGGTGCTTGGGAGTGGAAACAGAAAGTTCTACTGGGGAATGGAAATAAATCTGTTTTGAGTACTTGGCCCATACTGATCAACTCACTTTTGTCTTGGTTCATGTTATAAACTTGGATGCCTTCTTCTGAGGTAGAAAGGAAGTTTTGGCTTCTAGCCTCAGGTAGGCTTTGAAATTGTGATATTCCTGCCTAAATTTCCTAAGTGTCTGTGATTAGAAGACTGTTCTACCAGGTTTAACCTAGGAATAGAAAACTATATAGAAAATAGTTTTGAGGGGGTAAATAATGAGTTTGATTTTGGGCTTGTAAATATGAAGCACCTGCATGTCACTCAGAGAGATGTAGAAGATTCTGATATACAGAGAGGTGGCGGGACTGGATTCAAACAGGTAACATTCTCTGCTTCAATCCATTGATGGCCAGTATCAATAAAATACAGACAAAATAGATATGGCTTCATAGTGCTCACTTTGGAAATATCACCCTATACTAAGAAGGCAATACCCTTCTTATTAGTCTCTCTAATTTCAGTCCTTGCATTCTGAAATATTTTTAGTATTCTAATTTTAACCTTAATATATATGTATCTTTTAAAAATACATTTTTATTCTTTGAGAATTTCATACATCCATTTGATGTATTTTAATTACAGTCATCCTTTACTCCTCCCAGATCCACTCCCTCCCACCCCCACTCACTTTATATCCTTTTAATTTCTATAACTCGTGAAGTCCAATTTGTGCTGCCCATGTACTCACAGGGTTGTGGTCAACCTACCAAGGCCCACACTCTTATTTTACTTTTTACTCTTTTTTCCCATTGGTTTTCCTTCTCCCTCTCAGCCTTCTCATCTCCCAACCCTGGTCTCCCCTACCTGACACCCATTCTCGTTCCCCTTCCCATTTCCTCTCCTATGGAGAGTTCTCTCTCCTCATCCACTTCTGATATCTATTTTATTTCCCCTTCTGAAGGAAATTCAAGCATATTCCCTTGGGTCCTCCTTGTTATGTGGCTCCTTTAGGTCTGTGGATTATAGTATTTTATCCTGTATTATAGGTCTAATATCTGCATATATATATATACATACATACATATATAACATGTTTATCTTCCTGGGTCTGGGTTACCTCACTTAGGATGATTTTTTTTCTAATTTCACCCATTTGTTGCAAATTTCATGATTGCCTTGTTTATAATAGCTGAGAGGTATTCCATTCTGTATGTATACCACATTTTCTCTTAAAGAAAACTGATTCTTCCCTCCTTGGACACCACCAAAATACCAATAGTTTCTCATCTAAGGATGAGTTCTAGGGATGGGTCCTTCTTCACTCCATGTTGAAAGGCTGACTTGAATGATTTTGTGCAGGTCTTGCACAGAGACTATGAGTTCATGGTTACTGTGGTCCTGCCCTTTCTGAAAAAAGTTTTTCTCTGGTCCTTTCCAACTTCTGGCTCATACAATATTTCCACCTCTTTTTCCATAATGGTCCCTGAACCTTGGGGAAGGGCATGGTATAGATGTCTCATTTATGGCCTGAGTACTTCATAGTCACACATTCGCTGCACTTTGATCATTTATGGATTTCTGCCAATATTCACTATACAAAAGAGCTTTTATCATGAGGCCTGAGAACATTACTAACTTAAGGGCAGAGAGGTATGAATTCAGAAGGCAGCTTGACTGTATTTTCATTTAGCAAAATAATAGTAGTTTACCCCATAGAGCCTATGAGCTCCTCTGTCTACTATTTTTGGCTAGATTACAATACTAGAAATATGTTTCCTTCCATGGAGTCTCCTTAAATTCAATCAGAAAACATTTGGTTGACACAATAACATTTATGCCACTATTGTACCCATGGACATATCTTGACAGCATTTGACTTATGCTTAAGTGGGTAGAATTAGATTTTTATATGCTGACATTCAGAAATCCACTTTTCCAATTTTATTCATAGTGACTTTTCATATGCTCTGCTTTATGTAGGCTGATATGCTCTCCCAATTCTATTTGTGTCCCACAAATTTCTCTTTCATGCTTTTGCACATATTTAGGAAAATCATCAAACTTATGGATACTTAGTGCAAAGTAGAGAAAGATGTCTCTCCCTCAAAAGCTTTTTTCATTGTCAGAAAATTGTGCAAATGTACAAATTTTTGTAAGACAACATTCCCTAGAAAACTTTATTGTGTGTACGTTTTGTAAGAATGGAGAGTAGGGGGAGAGGTAGAGTATGTGTGTGTGTGTTTGTGTGTGCATTCCTGTGCACATCTACTTGGTGTTGCTAGAGGAGGATTTGGGGTGTCTTGCTTTATTGCTTTCCAGTTCATTTCACTGACAGGTCTCTCACTGAAGCAAGAGCAAGGCTGACAGTTAACCAGCTGCAGTGATCCGACCTCTTACTTACACCCAGTGCTAGGGTTAAAAATACAAATGGCTCAACCCATGCCTAGGTTTGTACACGGGCTCTGGGCTTTTAAACACAGGCACAGATGCTTGTGTACTCTTGATTACTGAGCCAGCTGTCCAGTCTTTATTAGAAAAAATTATAATAAATATGTATCCTTCATCTTTAGAACAACAAAGCACAACAATTTTCAAATAATGAAAATGCTAAGAATGTGAAGTGTCTGTCCCCTTAGATGAGGAGCTCTTTTCCAGCACAGAAATGGAAGATGCACAAATGCGGTCCTGTTTACACTGTTATGTTGACAAGCAACTCCTGCCCATCATCATCTTTGTGTATTCAAGGGATACTTAAATACTGTGCTGTAAAGCATTTTTTGATTCTGGAAGGTGAAAATATATGTCTTCCAAATCCAGGATAATTGACTGGAAACTCTAATGACCTTTCTAATGATATTGTTTATTTATGGGATATGTTGTACTTAATTAGACAAAAGATACTTTAATTTGACAGTTATTTTTTACTTTTACAATACTTAGTGTTATAGAATTTCCGTATATCTTTTTTTACTTGTGATAACTTGGTTTTATGTCTATTCCTCTGACATCAGCATTGCTACTTTTCACACTCAAGTGTCACACTTTGCTTGGCACATAGCTCCATGTTGGCATACTTACCTAACATGCACAGAGCCCTGAGTTCTACCTAGCACTACAGGAAAAAAAATAGAAAGAAAATAAAGTATCAAATGCCCCAGGTAAATATGATTAGGCTATATGGTCACTATATGTAGCACGCATTCAACTCAGTAATTGAGTACATGAATGAATAAGAGGGATTAAGTAGCAATTTGTATAAAGACCATTGAGTACATGAGATTATCACTCATAGTACTCCCCCAAATTTTAGTTTCAACTTAGAGTGACAAAAATTTTTATGTTCTCGAAGTAAAAGGTGAAAGAGAGAGAGAGAGAGAGAGAGAGAGAGAGAGAGAGAGAGAGAGAGAGAGAGAGAGAGAGAAAGGACCCAAACTCTGGGCAATACATGCAGTTCAGGCCCAGAGGAGAAAGAACTAACCAGGAAGATTGATCCAAAGCAGTCTCTGAGGAAAGAGAAAACCAAGGTAATAACATGGAATCTATGGAATTTTAAGAAACAAAGTGGACAATAGTAGGCGGAGCTATAATGAGGTCAAGAATTCTGAGAAAAAGCCAGTGAATCTGCTTTTTATAAGATCAGTGCTGAATGTCACGACTGTAGTTTCAATAGACTGTAGTAAACTGGAGGAAAAAAGCTAGTGTGCAAAGGGTTAGTTGGTAAATTAATGTTAAGAAGTTAGGCAGGGAGAAATTTGGCTTGTGCAAGGTAGGTAAGAAATTTGTTGATGATTTGGATCAAAGCCAGAGAACCCTGAATATAGACTACAGAGAAAGTGGCTAAAAATAATGGATGAAACAATTTCTCTCAAGAGGAGGCATGGGGAGTAGTAGTAAGTGTCTAAATAGAAGAGGTAGCCGTGACAGGGAAGAAGAAAGTAACTTTCTTTGAGACTGAAGGGTTGTGGTAGAAAACAGGTAAAAACACGCATTTGGAAGAAGGAAGGGAAATGGGGGTTGCTGCATGGCCAGAGACTCTGTGGTGAAGTAGGTGGTGAGGTCATCTATGAGAAGGAAGACAGCTGGGGCAGGACTAGGGGCCTGAGAACAGTGGTAACAGTTTGGATTTAGAACAACTGTTCTCAGAGATTCCCAAGGGAGTGCAAAAGAGGCCTGCCAAGCTGCAGTGCAAGCCCAGCTGAGGTTTAACTTCCCATACAGAATGAGATAGTTATTTCCACAGAATCCATAGAAAATGTGTTTCTCAAGCTTTGCATCAGAATATGTTTTCTTCCAAGAGGAAGAGAATAAAGGCAAGCATATGCATCATCTCCCACAAAAGACTGCTCTTGCTCAGTCATCCATAAGCTTTACAATATCTTTTGAAAGGAATACTTTATGCAGATTGTTTGTAGGTGGTTGAGAACATGGTCCTAAACCAAAGGATCTTTTGTTTTCAGGGCTACTCAGGAACAAACCTTGAACTGCTATGCACAGTTCAGAGCAGAAGCAAACACTGACATTTCTGCAAGACATTGAGAGTGTAAAGTTGCAAATAGCCTCTGAGATAAAACCTGATTTAGCAAAGTGAAACCTTTAAGCTTCCAAGCGGCATGTTAAATCCATCAAAGATCAAATCTCAGGTGGTGCCTTTTAAATGAGAAAAGAATCTCCCTCACACAGGCAGTCTTTCCAAATGCAGTTCAATCATATATTCATAATTATCACAGCATTCTTTGAGGAGGATACATTTGTATACAACTGCTCAAGTGTTAAACATTATTTTTTTTTGAAAACAAAGTTCACTTCCTTTGTTTCAGTGGGGAATCAGAGTGGCATTGATCCAATGGCACAGCTGCCCCAGTACATATACAAGTAATTCCCATTGCTTTTGATCTATCTCTTTAGAGATGGAAGATGCACACATGCATTTAAGTAAAGACATTTTCACGGGTTTGTGTTGCTGGTCTTTTCCAATGGCACACATCTGAAGGCAATCATTAAAGCACAATCTAGTGTAAAGTCATGCATAAAAAAGGTACTACAAATCGTTTCACTTAGATGTCTCTGAACCATTCATAGTTCCCTTTGTGTTTACACAGTTAAAGCGGGATTTATTAAGCATAACCTATATTAAATTATGAATAGTCATCTCCTTTGGAAGTAATTAATTTGTTTATGTGCTATTTTTAACTTTAATGTTACCATTTCAGAAGCACTAAAGAAGGAGGGGGAAAGCATATTATTTGGGAATCTTGTTTCTTAATCCCAAAGGGGAATACCACTCCCTCTCTTCAACCTGAAAGAGCTTATTTCACTAATGCTTCCATATAAATCTAATTAGCAGATATAGGCAAAAGAATTGCTCTTCTTTCCTGCAGAGCCAGGCAAATTTATATGCTCTAATATTAGGAATTATTGTTATTATTACCAAGCATTTATTACGTGCCAAGGGTGCTGCTAAATGCTCTGTGTTTTTCTCTTCACAATAGCCCTGTGGAGTACTTTTGTTTGTAATTTATATGTGATACTTGAGTATCATGGAATTTGTTAAAAGATTTCCTATGATTTTATCACATAGTGTTAGGAACTAAATCCAGGTTTTCTGATAGTTGTCCTTCAGTTAATATTGTCAGCGATCAACTGGAGGAATGCATTTTAACATTTTGCTACTTTCAAACTGGACTACCCCAAGGCCTGTCTTACACTCTGGAACTGGTTATTGAGGATTATATATAACTTCTCCCTGCAATGAATACTTACTTTTCTTTCCTGTATCTAGTTCTCTTCTCATTTTCTAAATGTTCACTGAAATATTTGCCTTTCCTTAACTATTACTTGCTCATTTCTGAGTTCTCAGAGAGGTACAAAAGGTCAAGTTTATAGTCTAAAAATAATCAAAGTGGTTTACTCAAATAGCCTCTAAATTCTGAAAGAATTCTGATTTAACCAGCTAGTAATTATAGACTTAGCTATGCCCTGGGCTCAATTGCAGCTGCTGAAGCGTAACTTCCTACCACATAAACCTGACCAAAGATAATTAGAGGAAAGTACAGGTGGCAAGTTTGCACTCTGAGTAAAGAATTAAGTTACCTTCAACCATGTAGTATCCAAAAAAATATTATAGGATGGTGTGCTCTGGGCCAGACTTGCAAGGGTCTCACCTTTTCCCTTAACTTCTGGCTGCTGACTGATCCTGCCTCCCTTTTTTGAGTATCACCTATCAATGTAACTCCCCTCCCCCCAACACCTTTTAAATTATAGTTCCCTTATTATCTGCATAGTACAGTGGTTAGGGTAAGCCAATAGGCAGAGATGGAAAAGGTATATCATGTATTTTCCTACCAACTTGCTCTGAACTCCCGGTGGCATAAAGAGTACTTTCAGGGCTTGATGCATTGTGTCTGGCCCCATGGCCATGTTGCTGGTGCGGAAAATATGTCCATATGATTGTTCATTATATGTCCCTGCTTTATGGTATTTGCCCATTCAGGCTATTAAGCTTCCAGATATCTGCAGCCATTTAATAGCATAACATCCTAATAGTTTTTCACTGGAATGTGGACCAAATTACAATCCTGTTGAAGCGGGAAAATTTTTTGCTGAAGGCATGAATTTCAATACCAGTTCCATGAGTTCCCTAGGCCTACATGTGATTGGCATACATAGACCTTTAGAGGATATGAGACCAAGAATAACAAACAAGCTTAATTCCCAGAGTCACATTACTACCTGCAATTTGTAGAAAATTAACAAATGTGGAGCCAAGTCACTTAAACAAAGGACAAGCTTCGAAGACTGTCTGTGAAAAAAAAAAAAAAACCAACAAACAACAGTTCTCCTTCTGAAGCATACATGAGGTTCTCAATCTATTGAAACATAGAAATCAGGTACTCTAAATCTATTCCTTCTGACTTCTCATTCATCTACTAATGACTGCTGTATTTTCCTCCATTGTAATGCATTAGATAGAAAGAACAATTGGATTTCAACCCCATTCCATTCACTAGGTATTTTATGCTAATTTATATTGACATAAAACCAGGCAAAATGCAAAGACTAATGGGGTCACTTCATTTCTAAAAATCACAATTGCTTTGAAAGAAAATTGTCTGACTTTGGATCCTCATAAATACTGAGACAACACAAATATTGGAGTTAAGTGTGTGCATCTTAATTATGATTCAGTGTTCATAATCAAAGGAAACATTAGAAGTCCAGCTCTTTGTTCCTGCACACATAATAGAGAATGTGACCATATGTGTTTGAAAATGGTTAAGAGAGAAAATGTAGTTCCCTTTTATCAGATTATGTGCTAGAGTTAAGAATTTCTATTTGATACATGTATATCAATGATATTTATTTTGTAAAAAGGAATGCTCACTTAGAAAAATGTCATTTGGTTCTAGTTGCCTACATAAGATCTGTATTTGTTGGACAAATAGACTAGCTCTTTATAGAAAACTAAACTTGAGTTTAAATAATATATATTTAGTTTTTAAACATTTATTTTATCTTTGTTGATGAAGGGCACATGGTGAGGCACAGATGTGAAAGGCAGAGGACAACTTGTAGGAATTAATTCTTTTTTAATTTTAATTTTTATTATTTACAGTTTATTCACTTTGTATCCTCCCTGTAGATCCCTCCCACTTCCCCTCCCAATCCACCCTCCCTCCCCTTTTCCACCCATGCCTCTCCCGGAGTCCACTGATAGGGGAGGTCTTCCTCCCTTCCTTCTGATCCTAGTCTATCAGGACTCATCAGGAGTGGATGCATTGTCTTCCTCTGTGGCCTGGTAAGGCTGCTCCCCCATTCAGGGTGAGGTGATCAAAGAGCAGGCCAAATAGTTCATGTCAGAGACAGTCCCTATTCACATTACTATAGAACCCACTTGGACACTGAACTGCCATGGGCTACATCAGTGCAGGGATCCTAGGTTTTCTCCATGCGTGGTCCTTGGTTGGAGTATCAGTCTCAGGAAAGACCCCTGTGCTCAGATTTTTTGGTTCTGTTGCTCTCCTTAATTCTTATACCATATGTTTCTGGGGCTTAAAACATTCATAAGGCTTGGCTGCATGAGCCTTTACCAACCTGAGTCTCTAATTTATATCTATATTTATATGGAAGGAGAAGGAGGGAGAAGGAGAGAGAGACTTGCTATGTAGCTGTGGTTGGCCTGTGACTTGCTATGTAGACCAGGCTGGCCTTGAACTCACAGAGATCTGCTTTGCCTTCCAAGTGCTGGGGTTAAAGGTGTTCACCACATTTCCAGTTTATATTTTTGAAAAAAAATATGATTTCTAATATAATTTGCTTATGTTTTTCATGTATTCTACTTTAAATTTCACTTCTTTTTCTATTTGCTTTTATTTTTTTACTGTTATTTTATTTTTGAAATTTTAAAGTGTGTAAAAGAAAATAATTCAAGACACTGATGCAATGTTAACACTGATGTTTCCACTGATGCATTATTCATGGTAGCCAATAGGTAGAAATATACATTTATAGATGAATGAAGACATTATATACATATAATTATTATAATAATATATTATACAAATATATATTATAAATACATATCATATAATTATAATTATATTATACATAATATAATAATTTATATATATCTTTATTTATTACAGTTTGTTCACATTGTATTCCTGCTATAGCCCCCTTCTTCATCCCCTCCCAATCCTGCCCTCTCTCCTTCCCCCATACCCTTTCCCCAGTCCCCTGATAGGAGAGGTCCTCCTCCCCTTCCATCTGACCCTAGCCTATGACTGGCTACATTGTCCTCCTCTGTGGCCCAGAGGTGATCAAAGAGCCAGCCACTGAGTTCATTTCAAAGACAGTCCCTGTTCCACTTCCTGGGAGACTGAGTTGCCATGGACTACATTTGTGCAGGGGTTCTAGGTTATTTCCATGAATGTTCCTTGGTTGGAGTATCAGTCTCAGAAAAGACCCCTAGGCCTAGATTATTTGGTTTTGTTGCTCTCCTTGTAGAACTCCTGTCCCCTCCGGGTCTTTCTGTCTTCCCCTCCTTTCATAAGATTCCCTGCACTCTGCCCAAAGTTTGGCTATGAGTTTCAGCATCTGCTTTAATACCCTGCTGGATAGAATCTTTTAAAGGCCCTCTGTGGTAGGCTTCTGTCCTGTTCCCTGTTTTCTCCATCTTCCAAGGTCTATCCGGTTTGACTTTCTGAATGAGGATTGAGCATCTTACTCAGTATCCTCCTCCTTGCTTAGCTTCTTTAGGTGTTCAGAAAGAAATTATATATAATTATAGATATAATATTATATAATTATATTATATAAATATATAATTACAATAATTATATTGTATATACTATAATAATTTATATTTGTAATGATTTATGTTTATATTATTATAATACACATTATATTAATATGTACTATAATAATATATAATATGTATTATTTTTTTCTTCATTTATAAGTGGATATGTATATATATGTATACACAGCCAAATACTATTCAAAACCTTTAAAGGGAAAATAATCATATCATATAGATATAGATGAACTTTGAAAACTTTAATCTACATGGAAAAAACATACCACAAAAATACCAATATTGAGTGATTACTTTCACCTCAGATATGGAAAGTTGTCAAACCCATAGAAAGAGAAAGTGGAATGGCAGTTATCAAGGGCAAGTGCAAAGGCTAAATGGGTTTAGAGTTTTAGTTTTGCAAGATGAAAATTCTAGAGCTATGTTGTCCAGCAGTATGAATATCCTTCAACAATTCTGAAACGTGTGCTTAAAAGTTGTTAAGGGTGGGGGGTTTGGGGAGATTGCTCAGTGACTAAAATACTTGCCATGCAAGTGTGAAAACCAGATTTCAGATCCTTAGTACCTATGTAAAGTACCAAGTGGGCACGGTGGTCTGCCTGTGATTCCAGTGCTCAGAAGACAGAAACAGAGGAAACCTAACCTAAACATATTGACTACACTAGTGGAATCAGTGAGTTCCTGGTTCATTGGGAAACTGTGCCTCAGTGAACAAAGTGGGATGCAGTCAAGCAAACACTTAATGCCAACTTCTGCTCCCCAGCACACCACACACACACAACTGTGCACATGCATACATGCACTTACAGTGAACTAAGCATACATATTATACATATACACCATAATAGACACAGGCAGATAAAGATGTTTATTATAATTTATTTTATTTCATATGTGTATAGTACAAAATATGACATTTTTATATGACTAATATAAAAAATTAACATATCTGTTTACACAGTTACTAGTAATACCACAAGACACTTACTCTTAACAATTTTTGTTACAATTAACAATTTTCCTGTAATAATAAAATAATATTAATTTCAGCCATGTTATGACATTAGAGATGTAGTTTTATTCATCTTATATGTATTTGAAATTTTATTCTCTTTGATTTACACATCCCCACCTGTGGCTCTCCATCATTCCTGGGGTCATTGGCCACTGGTCCTCAGGAACAAAGGAATAGAAATGACAAACTGGGGATTCAGTGGCCTGTGAGCATAAACAGAAGTGACCTGGGATCAGCTTTGGGGAGAAAGATCAGTTTTATTTGAGATGAAAGAGTGAAAGAGGGGGTTATGTGATAATCAAGGTATGCAAATGTCATTGGCTGAAGGGCTAATAATGAGATGCCTCATTTATATGGAGAGGCATTTCAGGAATCCCAAGTGTTTGCTGAATGAGTTCTTATCTGGAGAAATGTAGTTGGACCTGTAATTTCCCTAAAAATTACATTCTTCAGGGAATTCTTCAGGTAGAGGGTGTGGGGATCAGGGCCCCTGGGCAGAGGAAAGGCAGCTTCTGGGACTAAGGGCATCCTCCATTATGCACTGAGCTCAGGGCTTTCTGGTAACAGGGCTACAACCTTAGCAGCAGGGTTCCCTCACACCCAGCTCTCCCTCTGATTTCTCACTGTGCCTGGTAAATACTGTTTTACCCTCTATTTCTATAGATTTTTTTTTGCAGAGCTTTAGTGAACCCCTGTTTGCTTATGTTAAATTCAGCTAGTGCTCTACCACCAAACTATGTTCTCAACCCCTGTCTTCTTTATAAGATTCTACATATAAGCAAGATCATGTACAATTTTCTTCCCATATTTTTTGCCTTCCATGTTCATCCCTCTTGTTGGAAATAGCAGAATGTCCTCCTTTTAAAAGGTCCAACAATATTCTAATTACTACAATATGTGTAACACAATTTCTGTTGCCACTCACTTCTTGACACATGCATAGGTTGTTTCTATAAGTTGGCTATTGTGAAAGTACTGCAATCAGCATGACAGTGCAGATAGCTTTATGGGGTGCTGAGTTCATTGCTTTGACTACATACCTAGAAGAGTGTTAAATGGATCATTTGGTAGTTCATTCTTATTTCCTGATGACTATGCTGATTTATATTCCTACAGGCAAATTTCATGTGTACGTTTTAAAATTTTAATTACATTTTATGGAACTGGAAAGATGTCTCAGTTGTTAAGAGCAGTGACTGCTCTTCCAAAAGGTCCAGCTTCTATTCCCAACATCTTGTGATGGCTTATAACTGTCTGTGACCCCAGTTTCACAGAATCTTATGCTCTTTTCTGGCATCCATAGACACTAGGCACATATATGATACAGAGAAACATATATAGGCAAAATACCCATGTACATAAAATATAGTTAAAATTTTAATTACATTTTTTGTTTATTTATTTTGTGTTTACACACATATATGTATGTGCTCCATGGTACATGTTAGGGTCAGAGAAGGCACGGCTTTTCACCATGGAGGTCAAGATGCCTTTATCCACTGAGCCACCTTGCCAGCTCTTATATCTATGTGTTTTCTTTTAACTCCAACTAAAAACAAAAAATGAGATGATACTGAAGTAGAGTGGGCTTCTATTTCAGTACAATGGTACCTATATAGGAATATATATATATGAATATATATATATATGAATATATATAAGAATATATTAACTGTAATGATATACATTAAATCATGGATAGAGCTAGAGATAGAAAGACAAATACTGTATATTCTTATTTATATTTAGAGTCTAAAATAGTTGCTCTAACAGAAGTAGAGAGTTAAATAGTGGTTACTTGAGTCTGAAAAAGCATAATGTTGTGTTAAGAGAGGAATGGTTAATTGATTGGATAGTTAATTAAATTGGATTGGATAAATAACATTTTATAGCCCAGCAAGGTAACTATAATTGACAAAAAAAAATCAGTTTAATACTTCAAAGTAGCCAATAGAGGAGATTTTGAATATTTACAATACAATAAATATCTTTTTTATTTTAAAATATTTATTTATTTATTTATTTATTTATTTATTTATTTATTTCAATTTGTTCACTTTGTGTCCCAGCTGTAGCTCTCTCCTTCTCCTCCGGTGCCCCTTTCCCAGTCCACTGATAGGGGAGATCCTCCTCCCCTTCCCTCTGATCATAGCCTATCATGTCTCATCAGCACTGGCTACATTGTCTTCTTCGGTACAACAAATATATTAAGTGAGAGATGGCAATAGCACTGATATGGTCCATATACATTATATACACGCATTGAAATATCATACTGTGAACTATAATATATACAACCCTCTGTATCAGATTAAAGAATAAAATAAGGGGCTGGAGAGATAAGGTTATGGTTCAAAGCACTTGCTGCTCTTCCTAGAGGACCCAAGTTAAGTTTCCAGAACCTAAGTCAAAAAGTTCACAGCTTCCTGTAACTCCAGCTCCAACAGATTCAACAACTCTGGCCCTGTCATCACCTGCAGGCATATAGGAAATCTCCCTCCTGGAGACAAATCCTCTTTCTGGCTGAGGGCCTTTTGTCCTCCCAGAATGAGATTCTTGGGGACATATCCATTTCTTTTAGGTCCATTGTTGTAATAGTCTGATATTCAGATTGAGAGATTTAAGTGTTTCTTCAGAATATCTTCATTTCTGACAGGCTAGTTCCAACATCTGTCTGTCTCTATTGATAGGAAAATCCTAGCAGCATAAGCCTAGTAGTGTAGTAAGTTTGCAGGGTGAATCTGGGTATTTATTATTAAGTCAGAGAGTGCTGGCTTTTAGATACTTTAGGATGGTGATTGTAGTTTTTGCTTTTTTTGTTTTGCGGTTTTATTTGTTTGTTTGCTTGTTTGTTTTGGGAAAGGGTCTCCGTATAGCCTTGGCTGTCCTGGAACTTACTCTGTGGAACAGAGTTTCCTCAAAATCACAGAGATCCCCCTGCCTCTGCCCCTGCCTCTCCAGTGCTGGGATTAAAAGCATGTGTCACCCACTGTCTGGCATAGTTTGCTTTTTTGTTTCCTTCCTTCCTTTTTTCTCTTTTCTTTTCTTTCTTTCTTTCTTCCTTCGTTTCTTTTTTGTAAGCTCATCTATCAAAATGTTGAGATATCTCAAATTAATGACTTAATGATGACCTCAAGGCTTTGGGAAAATAAAAACAAACAACACTCAAAAACATTAGGTAGGAAGAGATAAAAATCAAGGCAGCCCCTGAGTCATCATGAGGTCTGGCTCAGTCTGCCTTCCTTTCTTCAGAATGGTGTAATTATTCCTTTCCCTTATCTTCCTTTTCTCATGGACACTGACCTGAGCCTAAGTATGCTTTTAGGCCTTAATTGACAGTCCCCAACAGACCTTCATGATTAGCTTTTCCATTTTTCCTCTTCTGGACAGCTGGGAGAATTATCTCTTACCTGGTCCTGTGTTGTCTTTTTAAACTCTAATTTTTTTTGAGCTTTAAAAAAATCAGGACCATATTTTTAATAAAATATAAGCAACAGCAACAAAAGCAATACAAAAGAATTATTGAAATGAAAAGTTGGTTATTTGAAAACATTAATAACACTGACAAAACTTTAGCCAAACTGACTAAAAAAAAGAGGATCCAAATTAATAAAATTAGAGATGAATTGAGATACATTATAACAGATGTTATAAAAATTAGAGAATCCTAAGGACATACTTTAAAAATATATATTTCACCAAACTAAAGCTAGATTTATATGGCCTACAAATGATGAATCAAGATGAAATAAATAATTAAAAACTCTATTTGTGTTTCCCTGCTAGCTTATGATATTGAGCATTTTGAATATTTATTGTCTAATTTTATTATTATTATTATTATTATTATTATTGTTGTTGTTGTTAAGTATCTATTCAGGTAACCCACTCCTCTTGGTTTTAGAGACTGCACCCAGACAGGGCTTTGCATAGACTATGCAAATATTTTACCACTGAAATATATCCTCAGACCTCATTCACTCATTTAAATTTTGGCACACTTGTTTTAAAAATATATTCTGCATAGTAATCTTTTGTCAGATGGATGTTGGAAAATATTTCCTCTTATTCTGAAGGCTGCATCTTATATAACTTGATTCCTTCTCAGATGAGCAGAAAACATTTTGTTTGATGTATTGTAATTTATTGGTTTTCTTTCTGTTTCCTGTGCTTTTTGTGGTCTTACTGAAAAAAAAAAAACACCTAAATGGCATATATCAATGTCTTTAATGTCAAAATCTTTGACTCTCTCAATATCCATATGCTTCTTTTAGTAGTTTCCCAGTTTCAGATTTTGCACCTCACTCTTTAAACAATTTCATTTGGGGGGGGGGGGAGGTTGCTTCAGTCTTATGCATTTTCCCAGTAGCAGTTATTGAAGAAGTCTGTTTTTTTTTTTCAATGTATATTTTCTTGCCTTGGTCAAGAATTAGTTGTATATAGATCTGTGGGTTTATTTCTGTGTTTTCCTGTCCATTTCAATGTTCTGTGTGTCTATTTTTACACCAATGCTATGCTTAAACTGTTATTCTTAACTTGGGTATCCTAAACAGCAGAAGGATATTTTTATCCTATTCAGCTTTAAATGTTTCTATGTCTAGAGTGTAGCAAGAATTTTCCTCTCTTCTCTCTCTTATTTGAGGGATCAGTTGCTATTTCTCTTTTAAATCTGAACTCTTTCATTATCAGCTTACTTTCAGTTATAAAAGGTGTAGACTAAATTCCTGTTAGAAGGGAATGTCTGTTGGTGACTTCTTCCATCACACTAATGTTCTAAAGAGTCATTGCTACAACAGTTGATTTGAAGTGTCAGGAAACAGATTGGAGACTTATGATGAGTGTGAGAGTCAGAGAAACTGACAGTTCACAGTCAGCAGGAGGGAATGGACTAGAGGATACTGGATTGAATACTCTAAGTGGGTGCGTGTAGCAGAGTGGTTTTAGACAGCCGTTATAGTAAGTAAAATAATAAAAGAGAGTAAACCCTGCTCAGAGTACCCCTGAATTTTCAAAATTACAGCCTCAAAGAATTTTCTTCTGGGTTAAGCTTCTCTTTGTGTTTTCTACCCTCCTGTTTAAGGCAGAAATAGGCCCTGGTTTGTCTGACATTATATAGCAAACTCCTTCATGTTTTCATGGCACTCACTACTCTTCATGTATTTGTGGCTATCTGTTCTTCCTCAAACATGTATGTATTCTCTCCAGGCATTTGTTTACTTTTATCACCTAAAGACTTACTTCCATTTCTGGCATGTGGGGTTGTTAGTGAAATTTGTTCAATAATGAATGCCATGATTGAAATGGTAAAAATACAGTCTACCTTGCCAGGTTGTTGTTGATTGGCTTCTCATGTGAATAATGAATGCGGCTGCTGGCCTATGAAGAAATTCAGTTGGGCAGAACAATAATTTCTCTGATTTAAATTGTTCTAGGACTCAGCCCCAAATAGATTCTTAAAATCTTGCAGACTCTGGAACCCCCGCACAGATGGGGCCCATGATAGCTAGGTGTAGGACTGAAGACCCTAGTGAGGGAAACAGGGACTGTTTCAGTCAAGATCTTGATGGCTGACTCTTTGACCCTCCCCCATACAAGCTGGGGAGTGACAGACTGGCTAGATCCCAGGGGAGGACATTGCAGCCAGCCCTGAGGAGACAGGATAAGCTGGGGTTGGATAGAAGGGGAGGAGGTCCTCCCCTGTTGGT
>CM053742.1:45057905-45098816 GCA_028658305.1 Pachyuromys duprasi
CAAATCTTGCAGACTATATCTAAAACTGAAGTTTCTCCCTGGGAGTTGGTAAAGACCTCTTGATGTTTTATAAACTGTAATCCCTTAATTAGGCTTTGAGGAAGTATTATTGAATTTGAGGTCATTGGGACAATTTTTTCTTGTGGTAGGGATACAACCTGGGGTCTCTTATATGCTAAGTAGAGGCTCAATCACTAAGGTACAGTTGAAGTACTTAAAAAATGTATATTTTTTAAGTCAAGGACTTGCTGAGTTCCTTAGGTTGGCCTAGAACTCACTCTGTAGCCCAGGTTGGCTTTGAACTCAAAATTTTCCTGTGTTTGGTTTCCTGAGTATATGGGACTATAGACCTTCACCACTGGTCTTAATGTGACAATCACTAACTAAATAGCAGGGAAGGGAAAGAGCCCAATGCTCTCCTCTCATGTTGACCACAGTTCAGTAGACATGACAGCTTTTGTTTATTTAGGCTTTGCCCAAATTGCAGTCAAGAGCCTCCCATCCTGCAAAAGTTGACTTTTATTCTTTGCCACACTGTCTCTTTCTATGGTCACTCTGGTCCTTAATTCTTTCCCCTTTCGTTTAAGAGTACAACATCCTTTTTATTCCTAATGCTTCTACCTAAAACCCAATATACAATTGAACAGTAATGGACTGTTTCTGAAGGAAGTTAAGGCAGTGTCACCACATATGACATTTGTCTCTGAGGTTACTCTCATGGAAGCAAAAAGTTTTGTATTTGCCATAATATTTCTGAAGATTGCTTTTATTCTCTATTCATGTCCCTGCCACCATCTCTTTCTTTCCCTGTATTATAAGTGTGTATGTGTGTGTTGTTACATAGGGAAGGAGTCAATGTTTGGTATCTTCCTCTATCTTTCTATACCTTATATTTGACACTTGATTTCTTACTGGAGCTTATCATTTCTACTACACTGAATGGCATCCTCCTGTCTCTGTCTCACTACACTAAGGTTACAGATAAGTGCTGACACACTTGATATTTAAGAGGCTGCTGGGAATCAGAACTTAGGTCCTCATGTTTGAATGGCAAGTATTTGACCTGCTAAGCCATTTTCCCAGCCCATATTTCTGAGTACCTTAAGACAGTGTCCTCACAATGAGCTTTCCACTCGTCCCTGCCCTTCTTGAAGTGTTTTATTGATAGTGGTGTTACAGAAATGATTATTATTTAATATTGATTCATATGATTCTTAAATCAGCAGTTATTATTCAACTGGCTACTACAGAAATGAAAGAACACAGATACCTGTTAGATTTTTAATATGCCTATACACTGGAACTTGGCAGAAACTACCCCCTGAGCTATCTGATTAACTCCCAGCCCTACATCCCATGCCACTTGCTTTAATTATTCCTATCTCTTAGGCCTCCCATCCAAAATCCCAGAAATACTTCCATATGTTTTTCATCTGGGCTGCTTCTCTCCACTTGCTGATCCTCAGAGCAAGCTCCTCTCAGCTATGTGCTTCTAGTTCCTGTTTAACGTATGGTGACTCTGCTTTATTCTCCCTTCTTCCTCCTCTCCTACACCTCTTTCTCCCATGATCCTTCTGCCCTCTGATCCCATGAACCTTAGCTCCACCTACCTCTCTTCTGCCCAGCCAAGGTTTAGACAATTTTTGGCCAATCAGGAATAATTTAGGAGCCCAGGTTACACAGAATCACTTGGTGTATATACATGAGCATTTGATCGTAGAACATTAAAGATCTCAGGAGACAAGCAGTTAACACTTGAATATATAGTAGCTCCGTATCAACCACAACATGGGAGTGCTGCTGGACTCTCCTGCCCAGCAACCTTAAGCTGGAAGCCCTCAGATAAGTATTCCATCTTTTTCCTCTGCTCAGCAAAGTATGTTTTCAGGAAAAGACCTCAAGGTGATTTTCTTTATGCGTTAAGGTTCAACACCTTTTTACTGTAATTTCTATATTTTCCTGTCTTGATTGGCTGAGTAACTGGCCTTTCATATTTCAAATTCAGGCATCAAAAATAAGGAAACGATTTCACTGTACATTTTAAATTCATATAATCCTATTGGGTAATTAGTATTATGTATAGATGGAGGAAAAATAATTAGAGGATTGTGAGGTAGGCAGGAATTAACTATCTTAAATGTGTAGTTAAATGGAGGATTTATTAATTGGTATTACACTATATTTATTGAGTCTCGGGTTAGTGCCTTAGACATCTCAAGAACTACCAAGTAGAAAACAGTCTGAGTTTAAGATTATGTTACTTCACAGAACATTGCCTCTACATGCCCAAGCATGTTCTTATGATTTAACTGATTGGAGAAAGCTGAACATTGGTTCAAGATAAGCAAATACTGCAAGCCATAGAAGTTGATTCACTAAGTAAAGTATCCTGAAGTATTAAGATGGTGCAATTGAGTCAGTAACCAAGGAACATGGATGGCCTCTACAAAATGAAAAGGGTAAGGAGGTGGGTTCTTTGTTATAACCCTATGGCTACCTGGCTGGGGAGATGGATCCTTGTCTAAAATGTTGTCTGTATAAACATGAGAACCTTAGTTTGGAAACTGGCACCTGCATAATTTCTGAGTGTAGCACTGCCCATCTCTAACTACAGCATTGTGGAGGCCAAGGGTGAGTGAGCTCAAAGACAGAAATTTGGAACTCAGTAGTCAGTCTGTTCAGCAGAACTACAGTGAGTTCCAAGCTTAGTGAGAAATCACTGTGTATCAAAAAAAAAAAGATGGAGAACAATAGAAGAAGATACTTGAAGTCAACCTCTGGCCCTCACATCACACACACACACACACACACACTTGTGAGTACACACATATGCACATTGCATGTATGAATACACTGAGTGCACAAACACAGACATGCTTAGAGAAATACATTGTTGCTGGCACCTTGATTTTATAGAGTATTTGACATCTATAAGTTCAAGATAGAACATTTACAGGCCTGTGATCCTAGTACTGAAAAGCTTAAGTGAGTAAGATTACCAAGATTTTAAAATTATCCTGGGTTATGTAGTATGTTTTGGGCTAACCTGAGCTATAAAGTAAGACCTTATCACAAAAAATAAAATAAAAGTACGTTGCTGAATGGCTAATTTCAAAAACTCAAGTGACAACACATGCTGGAGAGGTTGTGGAGAAAGAGGAACCCTCCTCCATTGCTGGTGGGAATGCAAACTTGTACAACCACTCTGGAAATCAATTTGGCGCTTTGTTAGACAATTAGGAATAGTGCTTCCTCCAGATCCAGCTATACCACTCTTAGGCACATATCCAAAAGATGCTCAAGTACACAACATGGACATTTGCTCAACCATGTTTGCAGCAGCTTTATTCATAATAGCCAAAACCTGGAAACAACCCAGATGTCCCTCAGTGGAGGAATGGATACAGAAATTATGGTACTTTTACACAATGGAATACTACTCAGCAATTAAAAAGGAGGAAATCATGAAATTCACAGGCAAATGGTGGGACGTGGAAATGATCATCCTGAGTGAAGTATTCCAAAAGCAGAAAGAAACACATGGTATATGCTCACTTATATAGACCTATAAGATAGGATAAACACTGAAATCTATACACCTAAAGAAGATAAAGAAGAAAGAGGACCCGGGGTAAGATGATCAATCCTCCCTTAGATAGACAAATGGGATAGACACTGAATGTAGGAGAAAACAAGCAACAGGACAGGAGCCTACTACAGAGGGTCTCTAAAAGAATCTACCTAGCACTATATCAAAGCACATGTTGAGACTCATAACCAACCCTTTGGCAGAGTGCAGGGAATCATATGAAAGAAGGGGGAGTTAGTAAGACTTGGAGAGGACAGGAGCGCCACAAACACCAAATATATCAGGGCACAGGGGTCTTTTTTGAGTCAGTTTCTCCAACTAAGGACCATGTATGGATATAACCTAGAATCCCTGCTCGGATATAGCCCTTGGTAGCTCAGTAGCCAAGTGGGTACCCTAGTAAGGGGAATAGGGACTATTTCTGACATGAACTCAATGGCTGGCTCTTTGGCCTTCCCTACCGTCCCCTGAGGGAGGAGCAGCCTTGCTAGACCATAGAAGAGGACATTGCAGCTAGCCCTGAAGAGACCTGATAAGCTAGAGTTAGATGGAAGGGGAGGAGGTCCTCCCCTATCAGTGGACTTGGAAAGGAGCAGGGAGGAGATGAGGGAGGGATGGGGAGAGTGGGAGGGAATGACAGAGGGGGCTACAGCTGGGATACAAAGTACATCACCTGTGATTAATATAAAAATAAAAAGAAAGAAGTGGGAAATAGTAAGACCTGGAGAGGACAGGAGCTCCACAAGGAGAGCAACAGAACCAAAATATCTGAGCACAGGAGTCTTTTCTAAGACTGATACTCCAATCAAGGACCATTCATGGAGACAACCTAGTACCCCTGCACAGATGTAGTCCATGGCATTTCAGTGTCCAAATGGGTTCCCTAGTAAAGGGAACAGGACTGTATCTGACATGAACTGATTGGCCTGCTCTTTAAGTACCTCCCCTTCAAGGGGTTGCAGCCTTATCAGTGGACTGGGAGAGGGGCATGGGTGGAAAAAAGGGAGGGAGGCTGGGGCTGGGAGGCGAAGACTGAGGGAGTACAGATGGGATACAAAGTGAATAAAATGTAATTAATAAAAATAAAAGTAAAAAAAAGAATGTGATATTGAGTCCCATTGTTTTTACCATTAATATGTAGCTACATGTAATAAAAAGACACATAAAAGTAATATGTAATAAAAACGGGAAACTTAGCACCAAGGAAGTATTTCTGGGCACTTATAAGATGCATTTAGAGAAACTTATTTTCCATGACTACCAACCCTTTTTCATCCCTAAGTTCTTTCTGGCTAACAAAGCCAATGCCCACAGTATCTATTTCTTGCTTCTTTGCCATGAAAATAGAAAGCAAATGTGCTTGAGCTGTTAATAAATTAATGAATCTGAAAAAAGTATGTTGCTTTACGTCACTTAGATTGTGGTAGTTTGTTACAATATAACATGGGGATCAGGGAGTCATTGATGCCTATACAACAACAATAACAACAACAACTCTCATGGAATTGTAGGGGTATCCAAAACAGTAAAGATAGCTGTATACTAGGGCCAAACCTGAACAGCACATGTGTGTAATTTAGTCCCTTCAGTGGAGGTTATTCAGTCTTGCTTTTTGTCTTGAAATATAAAGGTACATGATCATTTTTGAAAAGCTTTAGGGAGAGAATGAAAGAGAAGAGAGAAGGGGAGGTGAAAGAACAGGAAAGAGAATGAAAGAGAGAATGAATGAATGAATTCATAAAATAGTTTTATTTAAAAGCAAAACCTATGAAAATAGTATATCCCAGAGGAGTCTCTGTGAGGGACAAGTATACAAGTATTGATAGTATAGTAGAAAACAGATGTCTTTTTAAATATATTTATTTTTAATATTAATCAAAGGTTATGTACTTTGTATCCCAGCCATAGTCCCCTCCCGCATTCCTTCCCAATCCCCCATCCCCCCCTCATCTCCTCACTGCCCCTATCCAAGTCCACTGATAGGGGAGGACCTCCTCCCCTTCCATCTGATCCTAGCTTATCAGGTCTCTTCAAGACAGATGTCTTGATCCACACCAGTGACTCATTGCAATGAACACTTGCAAGTAAATTTGTTTGGGCAAAATGGTATTATTATGTGATACATTGCAGCTTCCAATACCATTGAATTTTTTTCTTTCCTTCTAATTTTTATTTTTAATTTTCTTTTGAAGGGAAGTTATAGGGTAGTGGAGAAATGGAAAGACTAGGAAGTGAGTGGGATTGTGGTAGTTTATGTGAAGCTCCCAAAGAATTGATAAAAATACTGGGTTGAGAGAGAGAGAGAGAGAGAGAGAGAGAGAGAATATATATATATATATATATATATTATATATATTATATTATATATTATATTATATATATATATATTATATTATATATTATTATATATATATATATAATGTTGTAATATCAGGTATCCATCCACTAGGTGTCAGAAGAGACTATATCAATGCTCCTAACTGAAGGCTTCAATATACTTCTGATTGAAATTGAGAAGCAGACAATTGTGAAAACAGTAAATAACTGGCATTTAAAATGAGGACAGGGTACAATAAATACTCCAAATTATTTGCTTTTGGAATATGGATGTCAATATATGCACTTATTTGGTACTCTGATAAGGCCACATGAAATCTTGCCAGCACACTTAAAATAATTTATAATACCTCATGGAAGTTATTCTGCTTGTTTCTCTGTGGCTTGTGGCTTTATATGTACATTTTTACCCTCTGCCTAGAAAGCATCCTCCAGCCTACCTCAAGGGGATTTGATTTGCTTTATTGGTTTTATGTAAGTTGGGTCGTTTAGAGAAGCCATTGTATTTTCAGTATTTTTAAAATTATTTTTCTTCAAAATTTATTGATTATATATCCTGATTGAAGCTCCCTCCCTCAACTCTACCCAGTCCCACCCTCCTTCCCTCTCCCCTGCTATCCCCTTCCCCTAGTCCACTGAAAGGGGGAGTTCTCCACCATTGCCATCTGCCCATAGCTTATCAAGTCCCATAAGGACTGCCTGGATCCTCTTCCTCTGTGGCCTGGCAAGGCCCCATCATGGGGCAAGTGATCAAAGAGCAGTCAACTGAGTTCCTGATGGAGGCAGCCCCTGCTCTCCTCACTCAGAGATCAATATGGCGACTGAGCTACAAGTCAGCCACATCTGAGCAGGGGGTCTAGGTCCTCTCCATGCATGGTCCTTGGCTGGTGCATCAGTCACTGTAGGACCGCTTTGGCTCAGATCCTTAAGCTTTGTTGGTCTCTTTGGGGGCACTTATATCCCCTCCATGTCCGTCTATCCCCACCCCTCTCTTCTTCCATAAGACTCCCTGTACTCTGCCCAAAGTTTGGCCATGAGTCTCAGCATCTGCTTTGATTCCCTGTTGGGTGAATCCTCTCTTCTACTGCTTCTGGTGTCTATCCTGTTTGCTATTCTGAATGACATTTAAGCATCCTCCACAGGGCCCTCCTTAGTGTTTAGCTTCTTTAGGTCTATAAATTTTAGTAAGGCTATCCTATATTATATGGCTAATCTCTACTTATAAGTGAGTGTATAACATGACCATCTTTCTGTTTCTGGGTTGCCTCAGGATGCTCTTTTCTAGTTCCCACCATTTGCCTGCAAATTTCATGATTTCCTTGTTTTAAATAACTGTGTTGTATACTTGAGCCTCTTTTGGATATATGCCTAAGAGTGGAATAGCTGGATCTTGAGGAAGCACTATTCCTAATTGTCTAAGAAAGTGCCAGATTGATTTCCAAAGTGGTTGTACAAGTTTATATTCCCCCCAGCAATGGAGTAGGGTTCCTCTTTTTCCACATCCTCTCCAGCATGTGTTGTCGCTTGAGTTTTTGATCTTAGCCATTCTGATGGGTGCAAGTTGAAATCTCAGCGTCATTTTGATTTGCATTTCCCTGATGACTAAGGATGTTAAACATTTTTTAAGTGTTTCTCTGCCATTCGTTATTCCTCTATTGAGAATTCTCTGTTTAGTTCTGTACCCCATTTTTTTATTGGATTTCTTGATTTGTTGCTTTTTAACCTCTTGAGTTCTTTATATATACTGAATATTAGCCCTCTGTCAAATATAGGGTTGGTGAAGATCCTTTCCCAGTCTGTAGGCTGCTGTTTTGTTCTGACAACAGTGTCTTTTGCTTTACAGAAGCTTTTCAGTTTCATGAGGTTCCATTTATTGATTGTTGATCTTAGAGCCTGTGCTGTTGGTGTTCTGTTCAGGAAGTTGTCTCCTATACAAATGAGATCTAGGCTCTTCCCCACTTTTTCTTCTAACAGCTTTAGTGTGTCTCTGTGTAGTATTCCATTATGTATATATACCACAATTTCTGTATCCATTCCCCTGTTGAGGGATGGCCTGTTTCTATATTCTGGCTATTACAAATAAAGCTGATATGAACATAGTTGAACAAATGTTTTTATTGAATGGTGGAGTATCTTATATGCCCAGGAGTGGTATAGCTGGATCTTAAAGTAGTGGTATTCCTAAATTTCTGAGAAAGGGCCAGGTTGATTTCCAAAGTGTTTGTACAAGTTTGTACTCCTACCAGCAATGGAGGAGGGTTCCCCTTTCTCCACATCCTCTCCAGCATGTGTTGTTATTTGAGTTTTTTATCTTAGCCATACTGATAGGCATAAAATGGAATTCCATAGCTGTTTTCTTTTGCATTTCCCCGATTATTGAGGATGTTGAGCATTTCTTTAAGTGTTTCTCTGCCATTTGATATTCCTCTGTTGAGAATTCTCTTTGTAGCCATATAGCCCATTTTTTTTTTTAAATTTGGGTTATTTGGTTTGTTGGTGTTGAATTTCTTGAGTTCTTCATATATTCTGGATATTATCTCTCTATCAGATACAGGGTTGGTGAAGAACTTTTCCCAGTCTGTAGGCTGTCATTTTGTTCTGATGGCAGTGTCCTTTACTTTACAGAAGATTTTCAGTTCCATGAGGTTCCATTTATTAATTGTAGATATTAGAGCCTGAGCCGTTGGTGTTCTGTTAAGGAACTTGTCTCCTATGCCAATGAGTTTGCTGCTCTTCCCCACTCTTTCTTCTAACAGGTTTTATGTTGAGGTCTTTGATCCACTTAGACTTTAGTTTTGTGCAGGGAGATAAATATGCATATATGTGCATTTTTCTACATGTGGACATCCAGTTTGACCAGCACCATTTGTTAAAAATATTGTCATTTTTCCATTGCATGGTTTTGGCTTCTTTGTCAAAAGTCAGGAGTCCAAAGCTGTGTGGGTTTATTTCTGGATCTTTAATTCCATTCCATCGATCCACCATTCTTCTTCTATTCTAATACAATATAGTTTTTTATTACTGTTGCTCTATAGTACCACTTGAGATCAGGAATGGAGACATCTCCGGAAGATCTTTTATTATAAAGGATTGTTTTAGCTATTCTGTTTTTGTTGTTGTTGTTCCATTTGAAGTTGACAATTTTTCTTTCAAAATCTGTGAAGAATTGGGTTAATAATTTTATGGGAATTGCATCGAATCTGTAGATTGCTTTTGGTAAGATGGCCAATTTTACTGTTAATCACTGAGTTCATGTCTGAGACAGTCCATGTACCTTACTAGGGTACCCACTTGGACACTGAGCTGCCATGTGTTACATATATGCAGGCATTTTATGTTATCTCCATGCATGGCCCTTGGTTGGAGTATCAGTCTCAGAAAAGCCCCCATGGCCCAGATTTTTTGGTTCTGTTGCTGTCCTTGTGGAGCTCCTGTCCCCTCCATGTCTTTTTATCTCTACCTTCTTTCATAAGATTCCCTGTACTCTGCCCAAAGTTTGAATATGAGTCTCAGCATCTGATTTGATACACTGCTGTGTAGAGTCTTTCAGAGGCCCTCTGTTGTAGGCTCCTGTCTTGTTCATTGTTTTCCCCCTCTTCCCATGTCTATCCCATTTCTAAATAAGGATTAAACATTCTGCCCCGGGGTCCTCCTTCTTGATTAGCTTCTTTAGGTGTACAGATTTTAATATATTTATCCTCTATTATATGTCTAATATCCAGTTATAAGTCAATATTTACCATGTGTGTTTTTCTGCTTCTGGGATACCTCATTCAAGATCTTTTCTAGTTCCCACCATTTCCCTGCAAATTTCATGATTTCCTAGTTTTTAAATGCTGAGTAGTATTCCATTGTGTACATGTACCACAATTTCTGTGTCCTCAGTTGAGGAACATCTGGGTTGTTTTTGGATTCTGGCTATTATGAATAAAGCTACTACGGATATGGTTGAGCAAATGTCCTTCTTGTATATTTAAGCAATTGTTAGATGTATGCGTAGGAGTTTTACAGTTGGTTCTTGAGGTAGCACTATTCCCAATTTTCTGAGAAAGTGCCAGATTATTTCCAAAGTGGTTGTACAAATTTACATTCCTATAAACAATGGAGCAGGGTTCCTCTTTCTCCACATCCTCTCCAGCATGTGTTGTCATTTGAATTTTTGATATTAGCCATTCTGATGTGTGTAAATTGAAATCTCAGGTTCATTTTGATTTGCATTTCCCTCACGGCTAAAGAAGTTGAGCATTTCCTTAAATGTTTCTCTGCCAATCGATATTCTTCTATTGAGAATTCTCTGTTTAGCTTTGTACATCATTTTTAAATTGAGTTACTTGATTTTTTGCAGTTTAACTTCTTGAGTTCTTTATATATTCTGGATATTAGCCTTCTGTCAGATATAGGGCTGTTGAAGATCCTTTCCTAGTCTGTAGGCAGTTATTTTATTCTGTTGATAGTGTCCTTTGCTTTACAGAAGCTTTTCAGTTTTATGAGGTCCCATTCATTGATTGTTGATCTTAGAGCCTGTGCTATTGGTGTTCTATTCAGGAACTTGTCTCCTGTGCCAATGAAGTCAAGGATCTTCCCCCTTTTTTTGTAACAGGTTTAGTGTGTCTGGTTTTATATTGAGGTCTTTGATCCACTGGGACTTTAGTTTTGTGCAGGGGGATAACTATGGATCTATTTACATTTTTCTACATGTAGACATCCATTTAGACGAGTACCATTTGTTGAAGATACTCTTTTTTCCATTGAATGGTTTTGGCATCCTTGTCAAAAGTCAGGTGTCCTTCTGCTTCGGGGATACCTCACTCAGGATGATCTTTTCTAAATCCCACCATTTGCCTGCAAATTTCATGATTTCCTTGTTCTTAATTGCTGAGTAGTGTTTCGTTGTGTAAATGTACCACATTTTCTGTATCCATTCCTCAGTTGAGGGACATCTCGGTTGTTTCCAAGTTCTGGCTATTATGAATAAAACTGCTATGAACATGGTTGAACAAATGTCCTTGTGGACTTGAGCATATTTTGGATATATGCCTAGGAGTGGTATAGCTGGATCTTGAGGAAGCACTATTCTTAATTGTCTGAGAAAGTGCCAGATAGATTTCCAAAGTGGTTGTACAAGTTTACATTCTCACAAGCAATGGAGGGACGTTCCCCTTTCTCCACATCCTCCCTAGCATGCATTGTCACTTGAGTTTTTGATCTTAGCCATTCTGGTGGGTCTAAGGTGAAATCTCAGGGTGATTTTGATTAGTATTTTCCTGATGACTAAGGATATTGAGCCTCTTTTTTAGTGTTTCTCTGCCAAGTGGGTTCCCTAGTGAGCGGAACAGGGACTGTCTCTGACATGAACTCAGTGGTGGGCTCTTTGACTGCCCCTGGGGTAGCAGCCTTGCCAGGCCATAGAGGAGGTCAATGTAGCCAGTCTGGATGAGACCTGAGAAGCTTGGGTCAGATGGAAGGGGAGGAGCACCTCCCTTATCAGTGGACTTGGAGAGGGGGATGGAAGGACGTGAGAGAGGGTTGCATTGGGAGAAAGTAAGGGTGGGGGCTACAGCTAGGATACAAATTGAATAAACTTTAATTACTATAAAAATAAAAATTTAATTAAAAATATAAAGCCTTAAAGCAATTCTAAAATAATTATAAGGTATACATCAATTTTTCTAATAAACATTTTGTTTTATATGATAAAAAAAATCAGGTGTCTTCTCCAAGCACTGGCACAATTATGCCTGTGACCACATGTCTCTGGGGAGTGAAGACAGGAGGATTTCTGTGGTTTACGGTTGCCAGCCTAGCTCCAGGATCAATTAGAAACTTTGTTTCAAAGGAACAAAATGGAAAATGGTAGACAAGGACACATGACATACTTTTCTGGTCTCTGTGAATGGAATTACACACTCACACACAGATATAACCATAAACTACAAGCACATCACACACATGTGTGTACACACACACACATAAACACACACACAAATTCTATTTTAATATAATGTTATATAACTGAATCACAGTATACTGTATCTCAGGCAAGTAGTCAATAAGAGTTTGATATAATAATATATTGACACATAAAATAAATAATTATTTTGTATAAATATTTTACTATTATATATTAATTTTTAAAATTTACTGAATGAGTTAGTTATTAGCTTTCCAAACAGTCATTAAAAGGGATTATGATGGGAAGACATTTGAACAAGTTACATTTGATCTATGGAATTGGATGGAATCGAGTAGAGATAGAGTTGAAAAGGTCAAGCCATTTCTGGTAGAAGTAAGCAGACGTTTTAAAGTCCAGACATGGAGATTTACCAACGACATTCAGTAGATTCTCAGTAGTCCAGTTTTCCTGGTCTGTGGGTTGCATAAGGTTTAAAAATTAGCTTTCCAAATACAAACTTTAAATAAGGCCTTGGAAAACAAATTAAGGAGTTGATCCTTCTCTATGTATTACAATGATTAAAGGTTAACTTTTTTTACTATTGAAAATGTTAAACATACACAAAAGTAAACAACAGTGTGATAACTCCATTACCCTGATGCAGCTATTTCATCTTTTGGCCACTGTGATTTTACTCAACTATGACCCATTTTCTCTGTGTTATTTTGAAGCAAGTCTCCAATAGTCTATTGTTTTATACATGTGTCTCTGAAGTAAAAAGACATGCATAAATATTGTAAAAATATGCACATTTTTATAAATTATATATTTTTCAGAATATATATTTTACTACATCATCATGATCACACTTAAAAGAGCTGACATTCTTTTGTTAATATGGTTCAAGGTTTTTAAAAGGTGCCATGACTGTGTAGTGCTCAAACTGCAAAAGAATGTTTGTTCTTCCAAGTATAGAACAGTGTTCTAGAGAGCTTTTGGCTATAAAATCAAAGTGACACTATTATACCATTAGTGACATCTTGTCAGGCTGATCATTATGGTTTGTAGACTTTATAGGTGGGTAGGAGTGCTGCTTGTTTTTCTCCTTTAACAGATAATAACACTATGAGTGCTAATCTTCAGGGAGGAGGCTTCTAGGTTGGTTCTACTTTGAGTCCTGTGTTTGAAATGTGTGATCCTGAAAGGTTCTCCAATCCCAGTGTTCATCCTAAACATGTACATACAAACAATACTAAATGGACTCAATATGTGCATATGAATTGTGTTATTTAATAGGCTATCTTTCTCTACTCTTATTCATGCAACCCAGAGACCATTGGAACTGGACGACTGATAGTTCACTGAATGTACCTGGTATATTCCCACTTCTGGACTCATCTGCTTCCCTCTACCAGAAATTGCTTGCTCTTCCCAACTCTGTCTCTACTTGTCAAATTCCATCCAGTCCATTTATCATATTGATGTTGCCTATAGAGCTATCTAAACACAAACATCCTAAATAGACCATTAAGAAAAAACATGTGTAGTGTGTTTGGCTCATGCAAAGTCATTTTTACAATGTTAAAGCATGCAGTTACCTCAGAAGCAGAGCTTGGAAATGTTTCTTAGAAGGGAAAATGGCATAGTCAGTTTTCATTAAAACAAAACTGTCAAAACAAACCTCTCAACCTTTTAAAGTCAAAAAATAGCAGGGGATTCATTTCCTTTAGTTTTTGGCACCTTTTTGCTGGATCTGCCCAAGAGAGAGATTTCAAAATGTACTGAGGTTAAAGAGAGATAATGAAAGGAGAGGAACGTAACAAAAAGCCCAGTATCACAATAAATTACATCCTTCTGAAGGAACAGAATGATTTTAGACTAGATTATTATCTCGGGTTGTTTGAAAATATCTTGTTATCATGTTAGAAATGTAGTTACATTGTGTTGCATATTGATGAAGAGGAGGCCACTGAAACCCACAGCCTCATTATTCTCTAGAGTGTCTTCACCCCTGTGACATTAGCCACCTGGAGCCCTATTTGTTCAGTTGCCCATCTGATAGAATATACGCTATCCTCACTTCCTGTGCTGTGGAGAATTATTTTATTCAACAAGTGACTAAGCCCTTCTTTGGAATGGAAATCACTGATATATTTCAGACAGAATATTTGGTACAAAGCAAAGAACAGGTTTTTTTTTTTTTAAATTCCTTTTTCTAGCATAATTTGTCCCAAATATACTGAATTATTTTTTTAAAAAAGGTAGAAGGTCTGACTGTTTTTGACAGAACTGAAGCTGATTTAGAAAATAAGTGGTTTCTTTCTTCGCTGGAGACTTACTTTCCTATAGCAACATGGGTGAGCAAAAAGGCACCTAGTGGAGCAGCTGTTTTCTCTTGCTAAATTGCAGTGGTAATTTAGCTCTCCTATGAGGTCACAAAAGCCATTAAAATCTAGGAGGACAATTGCACATTGTAGCAAAAGGCTGTGCTCGTGCTGAATGACTTTCCATTTAACATGGTTAAAGATGGAACATGGGCACTTTTAAAAAATGTGCTTTCCACTCCCAAATACAGTTTTCTTAATAAGAAATACAGGCAAAACTTAGAATGCATTGTATTTGTACTCATTTTCTTCTTTTAACAGCCTTTTTTTTCTCCTTGGGTTAATGGTTTGTTCACCTATTGTTAGTACAAACCTATTCTTAACTTCACCTAGATAATAAAGCTCACTTATTCCCCACCACACAGAGATACTGCAAATACTTCCACAGATTACAGAGATATAAAGTGTGGTGTCATCCCTTTATCTGGAGTTTAGATTTCCAACAATCTTAACTGGCATCTCTGAACTATGGCCAGAACCTGAATGGAAAAACAAAAAGTCTTTTTGAGGTCAAAATAACATCTCCAAGGACCACGGACTTTACCCTGTAGGAGAAGCATCAAGAGAGGTGATCTGATCCCAACTTTACCAGTAACCTTATTTTGTACACAACTCTGATAGACTTCTTTACCTGGCTTGCTGGCCCACAACAAATTAGATGATAGGCTATTAGCACCAAGTCCACTGAGCACCAAGAGAAATAACAGCTAAAGCTTTGAAAGCAAACGTGGACTAGAATTTTAAGAGATGTCTATAAATGGAGAAAGCTCAGCAATCTGCAGTTGAGTGAAGGCTTAAACAGCCATGCAAGCAAAAGTAGCCTCAAGTGGATTTCTTCTTTTAAAAATGTGGAAACTGTTTTGACTGTTTCTTAGAATTTGGTCCCTAAATAGTATAAAGTAGACCTAGCATTCTTGGAAGGTAGATATGAAAGAAAGATTCAAGCATAATCCAATAGCACCATAACTGTAAATCAAAGTCATAAAACAACAGAAAATATTCATTTGATTCTTATTAAGAAGGTTACAAAAAGTTACACCCAGAAAAATTTCATTTAAAACCCCCATGCCCATGCAGAGATGTATGAAAGGGGTTATATGGTAGCTTTATGCTTAACTAAGAAACTCTTAAACAGTTTTCCAACATTACTGTCATTTTGCATTTCCACTATCAAAATTTAATAGTTTTCATTTGTATTGTCAATATTAAATAGTTTTAGAGTTGTAATAATTTTATGATAGTAACCCCCTTTAAATTCATACATTCCTCAAAAGTAGTGTAGTAATACTTTTGAGGACTTTTAAAAGTGCTCATGTCCATTCTATAACCTTTTGGTTAACGGTTTGTTCATATATTTTGTCAATTTAAAAAATGGTAAAAAAAATGGTTTTGTTTTCTATAATCAAGTTTCCAGAGTTCATTAAGTTAATATATCATGACTATATGCCAGTTATCATAACTATTTACCCAACTGAAATGAATTTTATATAAAGACATATATGCGCATGTTGATAGTAGCTCATGTCATAATTACTAAAATCCGGAAAATGTTCAAGTGTCTTATAAGTTAACGAACTGTTAAAAAAAAAAAAAAAACCTATGGACTGCCAGAGATGGCACAGCAGATAAGCATGCTAGCTGCTCATCCAGAGGCAGTGGATTCCATTTCCACAAAACAGCTCACACTGTCTATAATTACACCCCCAAGGATTTCTCATACCATCTTCTGGCTTTTATGGATCCTGCATATGCATGAAACATAGACATACATGTAGACAAAACACCCATATATATTAAATAGTAAGTAAGTAAATAAATAAAAGGGATATTTAACAATAAAAATACAGATATTGGTTCCTAACAATATTGATGAAACTTGAATGCTTTATGCTAAATGAAGGAATCGAGCATTAAAAATGCCACATTACTGTATGATTTAGGTTACAATATTTCAGTAATTACAGGACTTGCAGGGTATGGACAGGAGAAGACTACAAAGTGGCAGCATGAGAAAAAATTGTAGGGTCATGGAATTGTCTGTATCTTGATTTTGTTGCTGATTTGTCAATACTTACAGAATTAACATGGGAAACAATGAATTATGCTGTGTAGAAACTATAACTCATTTTTTTCCTACAAAATCAAAAAGGAACAGTTTGGGTTGTTGAAAGGAAATAAGTTTGAAAATTATGGAAAATGCATCACTGTTACTGCATTTCAGGAGACTTTTAGTAAGCTAAAAACATTTGATTACTTATTAGAACTCCCTCAAAAGTTTAATCAAGATTTAGGGAGAAAAAATTGTAATGACTTGAGTTTTAACATGCCGAGAATACTAATGCAACATTATAAGACTTTGATTAGCAGTGATTTATTCCTATGATGGACAGATAGAATCAAAAGGGAAGAGCAAGAAGAAAAAAGTGACTACTGGCTTCTTTGGTTCATGTTCATCTATATCTCACTCTATTTCTGTCTCTGTCTGTTTTTGTGTCTCTCTGTCTCTCTGTCACTCTTTCTGTCTCTCTGTCTTTCTCCATCCCCCCTTCTCCAAAGAGAGACAGTAATCTATTTCTTCTATTTCTTGTTCCTCATCACTGATCATTAAGTTTATCCTTCACATTGAAATAAATATCTTTGTGACCCAAGCGTACCACCAGTATACCAGCCTCAAAAGTATTTTCCATGGATATGTAGGGAGCTATATGAGTTTGTCCTCCTTAGTTCCTTTGCTTTGTATATCCTACATGTTTGGACTTCCCTAATTTCTGATAGCCATAACTGAATGTAACCTTTCCAGGTTTAACTCAAAATCTGCTACCTCCATAAGGTCTCTTTTGATTACACTATTCAAAAGTGAAATTACCTTTAACTTAGCAGATACATAGGAATTTGACTTGTTTTTGAAGGGAGTGAATGGAACAGATGAGCAAGTATCTATACATATTTCAGATGCTAGGTAAATACTATATGCTAGGCCTCTATTAGTTAGCTTTGAGAAAGTTTGTACTGATTAACAACATGAAGGTGCCATGTTGTGTAGGTTTGAATGCCAGCTCTGTTCTATACTAGCTATATGTGGTGGTTTGAATGAAATCCTAGGCATTTGAATATTTGTTTTGATGTTCAGTTCGTGGCTGTTTGGGGAGGAGTATGAAGTGTGGCCTTGTTGGAGGAAGTGTATCACTGTGGGTGGGCTTAAGGATTCAAAAGTCTCCTGACATTCCCAGCATACTCTCTTTGCCTCCTGCTTGTGAGTCAAAATGTGAGCTCTCAGTTGTCCCTGCCATCAGGCCTTTGTTTTCTCCTTCTAAAACAATAGGCCAAATTAAACACTGCCTTTTACAAGTTGCCTTGGTGAAGGTGTTTAACACTGAATTTAAAAAGTAAGACAGTATGTATCAATAATATAGATATATTATTTATTTTTAATATCAATTTCATCGTCAACAAAATGGCATAAAATCAGCACCTGCTTTATGCTGCTGTAGAGCAAACAAATTATCTTCAATAAAGTGTTTGGCACATATGGGATTCCTGTAACTATTAGCTATGATTATTTTGGAAGCAGCCTTAGTAGATCCCACTATTTCTAATTAGATGAGCTAAATATATTAGTTCCAAAATATGTAGGTTTTCAAGGAGACATTATTGTTATGATAGACAGAAATATAAGATTGTGTTCAAATCCATCCCATTCAGACATGTCAAACATATCAGCTACATGGATTACATTATGGATTTTAAGCATGATGAAAATGTATCATTTCAGCTTCCTCAGGAGGTTGTCTGGGAGAGGTGAGAGAGTCATCTGCTTCATGGACCTCTCTGAAGAGAGCCCTTATAGGTGGCCTATTCCACCTGGTAGCCATCTGATATTCTAGGCAGCTGCCTGACACTGCACTTTGGTGTCCCCATGGTATAATTAACAGGCACACTTACAGCTGCCTTGTCAAACAATTGGCCAGACTTGGCAGTAGATACTACAGAGGCAGAGTGATAACAGACAGCACTCGGGAGATATTCCCCACCTTAGGAGCTATGCTTTCCTAACAGTGCCACGGGAACATGCAGTTGTACCCTGAGCATTTCTCTAAATAGTATGTCTGCTTCCTGCTTTGAAGGGACGATTGAAAGTCCTTCATTTGTAATGTGCTTTCATTTTCTAACTAGTACAGCAATATTGTTAGCTTGAAGTACTCCTTGATGCTAGCAGAGTCAGGTGATAATACGGTATTTAAAAAGTCTTCCCTAAACCACACACAGACTTTTAAAAAATCTGTTACCACTGGATAGTCATATCATATTCTGAGAGTGATGCACAAGAGGAATTGTGATGTCAGAGGAAAAGAGCTGGACTAGGAATAAAGAGACCTCCTTCTCTGTTCTAGTTCATTAGCTTTGTGACCTACAGAAAACCATTTGTTCACTGGGAATTTTGAATTTTGTGTATGAGTAAGATGGTAGGATTAGGGAGGAACTTTTTGAGTGATTTTCAGCATTGAAAATCTGATATGCAAGGGTTTTAGGTCCTCTCCATGCATGGTCTTTGGTTGGGGCATCGGTCTCTGCAGGCCCCATGGGTCCAGAATTTTTGGGGTCTGTTGGTCTCCTTGTGGAGCTCCTGTCCACTCCAAGTATTTCTGTCTCCCCTTCTTTTATAAGAACCCTCTTGGACACTGAGCTGCCATGGGCTACTTCTGTGCAGGGGTTCTAGGTTATCTCCACGCATGGTCCTTGTTTGGAGTATCAGTCTCAGAAAAGACCCCTGTGCCCCAATTTTTTGGTTCTGTTGCTCTCATTGTGGAGCTCCTGTTCTCTCCAGGTCTTTCTATCTCCCCCTTCTTTCATAAGATTCCATGCACTCTGCCCAACTCACTTATAAGTGGGTATTAGACATATAATATAGGATAATCATACTAAAATCTGTACACCTAAGGAAGATAATCAAGAAAGATGAGCCTGGGTAAGATGCTCAATTCTCATTCAGAAAGGCAAACAAGATGGACATCAAAGAGGGAGAAAACAGGGAACAGGACAGGAGCCTGTCACAGAGGGCTTCTGAAAGATTCTACCCAGCAGGGTATCAAAATATATGCTGAGGCTCATAGCCAAACATTACAGAGTTTTTGAAAAAGATAGAATTTTAATGAAACAAAAAGTAATCTGATGCATAGGGATTTTTAATCTTATGCTCTGTTGTGTGCAGTGGAGCTCTGGGTAATTATGTTTGAATCCCTACCTGGAGACTTTGTGCCTTGCCAAATAACAGACTAATGTGGACCAGGTAGGAAACCTGCTATTGAAATTTCCAGTCTTAACTGCTTTCCATCTTTTTTGGAGACTGGTGCATAATCTTGTATGGCATTTGTATTCAGAAGGGTACATTGGTTTTTAGTAAAAAGCTTATCTATAATATGGGACCTAGGGCTCAATTGAAAGCTCAACATTGCTGTTTCACATATGGCATACTTTTTCGCTGGGCTTTCTTATCTGGGCTTTGTTTTTCACATTTTATCTATGTGAGCCATCAGGCTACTACTTTGAGAAACACTGCTGTTTTTCTGCAGGTAGCTCATTTCTTTTTGTGAAGAAATATGTGTGTGTTTGTGTGGGTTTTTTTTTGTGTGTGTGTGTGTGTTGTTTTGCATATTTAGGTGCTCTCCCCAGGTCCAGATAGGGCAGGTAGCTACTTGTCAGTCTCACCTTTGCCTTCTGAGTTTGTTTGCCCATTTGAAAACAAGTTGAAGAGAACCTCAGAGAGAGTGCAGACAATACTCTGGGCGATTGACAAGGAGACTAGTAGGTCTGGTTGGGTGTTGTTAGAAAGTTTGGTAGACCCCAATCCTGCTAGTTTTGCCTGAAGGGGTGAGACAGATTTAGAGGCAAAAGAAAACATCTCACCAGTGATGAAGGTATGCTAAAGAGGCATTTATGTCTCTCCCTTTGAATATCAGACTATGGAAACAATGTATCCCATGAAATTGGAGTTTCCTCAGGAACCTCATACTAAAAGAAGGAAAAATTCAGACTCTAGAAGCAGCCAGAGGAGGAACCTGTCTCTTGGGGAAGGATTTACAATTTACAATGTTGTAGGAAAGAATGGAACTGAGACAATAGTGAGACATAGGAGAGCACATTTGAGCAGGACTGCTTACTTACACTATATCTCTTGCCTTCTATTTAACCTTGCCCTCATATTAGGCCTAAGTCCCGATTTATCACTAGCCTTTGGCCCCTTTCCAAATGTATCTGCACATTGAATACTGCCCTATCACGTGTATTGCTATTACCCATTTGTTTAATCAACTTACCGAGGCTAAGCAAATGAGCCTGGCTTGTTAATGTTGCCAGGACTTGGGTTCTGAGCCTAATATCTCTGCTGTCAAATGTGTATCTCAATTTCCAGCTATGCACTTAAAGATTTCATTAGGAATATGATGGTGAGAATGCTTTCACTCTGGAAGCCATATTATACCACACATTAGGGATTTTTGCTTTTTTTTTTTTTTAAAGAACAAGAGCTCTACAAAGACCAAATTAAACAGGGCACAGGGGTCTTTTACGAGACAGTTTCTCCAACCAAGGACCATGTATGGATATGGCCTAGAACTCCTGCTCAGATGTGGCCCATGGTAGCTCGGTGTCCAACTGGAGACCCTAGTAAGGGGAACAGGGACTGTTTCTGTTATGAACTCAATGGCTGACTCTTTTACCCTCCCCCATACATGCCAGGGAGTAACAGCCTGGCTAGATCCCAGGGGAGGACATTGCAGCCAGCCCTGAGGAGACAAGATGAACTGGGGTCAGATGGAAGGGGAGGAGGTCCTCCCCTGACAGTAGACTAGGAGGAGGCCGGGAGGAGATGAGAGAGGGATAGGGAGAGTGGGAGGGAATGAGGGAGGGGGCTATGCCTGGGATGCAAAGTACCTAACCTGTGATTAATATAAAAATAAATAAATTACATTTTAAAAATCTTGTTTCCTTTGTCTTATTCAGAGTGTATAAATTCTGTTACTTGATCTTTAAATTCATTAGATCTTTCTTCTGTCATTTCAAATCTACTATTAATCCTTGAGAGTGAAGTTTTAATTTTGTTTATCATATTTAGCGAAACTAAACTTATTTTGTTCTTTATATCTTCTACTCCTTTTCAAGGCTACTTTTTTCTAATTGTTTTAAGAATGTTCATGATTTCTTGCAGGATCGTTTTGTAATTACTGTTTTAAAGTTATCAGATAACATCTGTGACCATTTGTCTATCATCATGTAAAAAGATACTTTCTTCCATATATGGATGCTACGTGATTATATCCTGGACATTTTGAGTGTTATATGACTCTAAGCCAGTGGTTCTCAACTTTACTAATGCTGAATGAAACCCTTTAATAAGGTTCCTCATGTTGTGGTACCTCCCAACCATAAAATTATTTTTGTTATGATCCTGCACTACAACAGATCATCTGGAGATATCTCCATCCCTGATCACAAGCTGTACTACAGAGCAATAGTAATAAAAACTGCATGGGATTGGCATAGAAACAGAATAGTGGATCAATGGAACTGAATAGAAGACCCAGAAATAAACCCACACACCTATGAATACTTGATTTTTGACAAAGAAGCCAAAACCATTCAATGAAAAAAAGACAGCATCTTCACAAATGGCGCTGGACCAACTGGATATCTATATGCAGAAAAATGAAAATAGATCCATATTTATCACCCTGCACAAAACTAAAGTCCAAGTGTATCAAAGACCTCAACATAAAACCAGATACTCTAAATCGGTTAGAAGAAAAAGTGGGGAAGAGCCTAGAACTCATTAGCACAGGAGACATCTTCCTGAACAGAACACCGAAAGCACAGGCTCTGAGAGCAACAATGAATAAATGTGACCTCATGAAACTGAAAATCTTCTGTAAAGCAAAGGACACTGTTGTCAGAACAAAATGATAACCTACAGACTGGGAAAGGATCTTCACAGAGGGCTGATATCCAGAATATATAAAGAAATAAAGAAGTTAAAATGCAATAAATCAAGCAATCCGATTAAAAAATGGGGTAAGAAGCTAAATAGAGAATTCTCTGTAGAGGAATATAGAATGACAGAGAAACACTTAAAGAAATGCTCAATGTCCTTAGCCATCAGGTAAATGCAAATCAAAATGACCCTGAGATTTCACCTTACACCCATCAAAATGGCTAAAATAAAAAACTCAAGTGACAACACATGCTGGAGAGGTTGTGGAGAAAGGGGAACCCTCCTCCATTGCTGTTGGGAATGTAAACTGGTACAACCACTTTGGAAATCAATCTGGCACTTTCTCAGACAATTAAGAATAGTCCTTCCTCAAGACCCAGCTATACCACTCTTAGGCATATATCCAAAAGATGCTCAAGTATGCAACAAGGACATTTCGTCAACCATGTTTGTAGCAGCTTTATTTGTAATAGCCAGAACCTAGAAACAAACCAGATGTCCCTCAGTGGAGGAATGGATACAAAAAATGTGGCATTTTTACATGATGGAATACCACTCAGCAATTAAAAATGAGGAAATCATGAAATTCGCAGGCAAATGATGAGATATAGAAAAGATATCCTGAGTGAGGTATCCCAAAAGCAGAAAGACACACATGGTATATGCTCACTTAATAGACCTATAAGATAGGATAAACGTACTGAAATCTATACACCTAAAGAAGATAAACAAGAAGGAGCACCTGGGGTTAGATGATCCATCCTCATTTAGATAGACAAATGGGATGGACATTGTATGTAGGAGAAAACACGCAACAGGACAGGAGCCTACCACAGAGGGCCTCTGAAAGAATCTTCCTAGCACTATATCAAAGCACATACTGAGACTCATAACCAAACCTTTGGCAGAGTGCAAGGAATCATATGAAAGAAGGGGAGTTAATATGACCTGGAGAGGACAGGAGCTCCACAAGGACCAAATATATCTGGGCACAGAGGTCTTTTATGAGGCTGTTTCTCCAACCAAGGACCATGTATTGATATAACTTAGAACCTCTGCTCAGATATAGCCCATGGTAGCTCAGTATCCAAGTGGGTACCCTAGTAAGGGGAACAGGGACTATTTCTGACATGAACTCAATGGCAGGCTCTTTGACCTCCCCCCACCAGGGAGGAGCAGCCCTCCTATGCCACAGAGGAGGTCATTGCAGGCCGTCCTGAAGATACCTGATAAACCAGTGTCAGATGAAAGGAGAGGAGGTCCTCCCCTATCAGTGGACTTGGAAAGGGGCAGGAGATGAGGGAGGGAGGTTGGGATGCAGGTAGGATACAAAGTTAATAAGCTGTAACTAATATTAAAATAAATAAAAATATTTTCTTATTACTTCATAACTGTAATTTTGCTACTGTTATAAATTAGAATGTAAATATCTGTATTTTGTGATGGTCTTAGGTGACCCAAGGTCGTTGAGACTCACAGATTGAAAGCTGCTGCTCTAGTCCTTATTTTAAGTCTTTGGAAATGTGAATATTTTACTAGGCAATCTAACTAGTTCATTTGCCTGCAATTTCCAATTCACCTTTTGTCTGCTGGCTTCATTTATAACTTGCATTCAACTTCACAAACATTTGCATTGCTTTTCAGACCTCTGTCCAGTATGTGCTATCCAGCCATCAGTTTGGTACCTGCATACTCACCTAGCTCGAGGTTCAATTCTTCAAGTTTTTGTCACGATTCTCTAGAAACAGGGTGATTATAAACAAATCCATATACATCCATAGCTTGGCCATGGACTTAAGAGTTACTAAACAATTTAATGGGATCGATCACCTGAACTCTTCCTTCTCTGCAATAGCCCTTATGATTATAGTTTCCTTTTTATTCCTTCAGCTTGAGATTGGGTTTTTGTTTTGTTTTGTGTGTTTGTTTTGGCTCCGGACTCTGTTATGTCACCCTTGGTGTCACATCTCATGCAAACAACCTTGTAAATTTTGATCCATACATACTCATCTTGCACCACTGTCACTGAGCTGATGTCTAGTGGGAGAGGGAGTGAAGCAAGCAAACAGATGATCAAACAAATGAAAGCAAACACCAATAAAACCCTCTCAAACATCTGTGCACATTACAAATTTCTTCTAGTCCTCAGGCTAGAACCAGAGATTCTCTTGAAGCTGATCTGCTCACATAGACACTTACAGTGGGGTATCAGTCTGTGGCTTCTTAGGTATTATGGGGAGGATGAATAGGAATGGTAATTTCACCACCCACTTTATAATACTTTAAATTTTGATTTTATTTCCCAACCTAGATGTTACTATTTACACATCTTTGAATAGCTTCCCTATGAATTCAGTCCCAGTTATATAGCTGAATTCAATAAGTAAAATAGTAGAGTGTACTTACTCTATCTTGCCTGGAGCTGACAGTCTACATTTTCCCTTAGAGATCCAGTTGTTAAACATTTACTTGTATACTGATTTTAGCCAGTGAAACTGTAAGCAAGGAGAGTCTTTCTGTTACTTTCAGACAGACCAAGCACTTCTTAGTTGTTTGATGTTGAATAAGTAGTTTTGTTTTTTACTACTCTTAGCCCGACCTTTTCTTTTCTTTTTTTTTTTTTTTTGGTTTATTTGAGACAGGGTTTCCTCTGTGTAGCCCTGGCTGTCCTGGAGTAGCTCTGTAGACAAGGCTGGCCTCAAACTCACAGAGATCTGTCTGCCTTTGCCTTCCCAGGTACTGGCATTACAGGCATGCACCACTGTGTCCAATAGATCTTTTTGTTTTAACTTGATAGTAACAGTACATATCTCAGTGGGTTGTTCTAAGAGTTAGTTAAAATAACACAGTATCTAGTACAGGGCCTGGTGTATAGTATAATAAATGAAAACTATGTAATTAAAAATAGAGAAAATATATTTGTTGTTCAGTCTCCTTTAGGACCAAAAGTTACACATTTAATTAGGGATAGAACTCAGAGATAGATATAAGCAGGCCTTGTGCCCACCTATTGTTGTGTTGAGCATCTGCTTTAGAAGCAGCCAGTGACTATACAGCTCAGCTACTTGCTAGATTATATGACATCGGGCAAGTCACTTCATTCTTTTGTGACAGTAGTAAAATGAGTACAGTGACCATGTGTACTTCCCTGGAACATTGACAGGACTAAAGAAGATGGTACATGGAGCACTTTCAACTAATATTCACTAGTATTAATACCCTGTCAATATAATTCACTTTATAATTCACAATATAATGGACACTTTAGGGATAATAGATGAAATACAGATAGATGATTGAAACACACACAGAGGCACACACAGACACACAGAGATACATACACAGAGATGCACACATACCGCTTACACATAATATTGAGGTGCTTGAGAACTTCTGTACTGAAACAGTGCTCAGTCAGCCTATCTGTGCAGCACTACTGGACCAAAACCCACTTTCTTGATCTCTCAAACATTTGACCATGCTTACTGGACTATAGCAAAGAGAAATTAATGAGAACAGTTAGTCTGTCCAGATTGACTAAAGGCCTCGTCACTTCCTGCTTACAACTATAGTTCTCAGCCCCCTTCAAGTTAACAGCTTGTAACTTTTCAGCTTACCCTTTCAGTGAGCTGGGCTGACTGCTCTCTTGGCTTGGCTACACCAGTAGCATGTAGTTTTGCTGATGCATTTTTGTGGTTTGTCTAACACCTTCTTTCCACAGTAGCAAATTTTCCTTTTTGGGTATCTGGAGCATTTTAAAATTTCTCTTTGAGCAGTTTTTTTTATTTATACATCTCTTTTTTGCCTCTCAATTATTTTTTTCTTAATTTAAACATTTCTCTATTCTCTTAAGGATGTGTAGATTCTATTTTAGAGCTCTGACAAAACAAAAAGTGCCCATAGCATTTACTATTTAAAGCAGCAGCCACAGCCATTGCAAAGCTCTTAATGTGATATGATACTGTCCTCTGTGCCCCAGCCTTTGCTCTTTTTTTTGGAAGACAGCAGAATGTAGCAAATAGAGACTTGCACTGGCAGTCAGAAAATCAATGTCAAATCTAAGATCTGCCTCTCCTATTCTTGGACTCATAGATCAAGTCACATCACAGTTGTGGGCTTCAGTTTCTGTCATTTGGATGCATTGGAGGCTAGGGGTCTGCAGCCATAGAGATGAAAGAAGGTCAGAAGTGGAGTAGATGGGTACCGACAACTGTGGAGAAAAACGTCAGTGAACAGCATCGAATGGCACTGGGTCCCCACTAGGAAAATGGAGGGATTTAAGGAGTTGTTATATAGCCAGTTCCTTTGTTCCTCATCCCTCTAGTGGATGGGAACATTGGAAATATGAGTTCTATGTGAAAAAAAGAGGTTTGAGCCAAATGATTGCTAAGACCTCTGAGCTCCAAAATGTGGGGATTACCAAGAGGATCTAAGACAAAGCAGGTGCAGAACTACTACTGAAGTTGCTGCTATGTTTGCAGGGGCCCCTAGCAGAAAAACTAAAATTGAGTCATTTGATCTCGAAGATTTGGTTTCCTCATTTTTGAAGGAAGGGATTACACCTCCTTGACTTAGTGCCCAGGGCAGCTATGAAGAACAATGGGATAGTGACTGGGAGTGAGGCACTGGTGGTCCTACCAAGCATAACTAGCTACCTCTCATTTGGGAAAATATCCCTCTCCTCTCTTCTTCCCACAGTTGACACCAGGCTTTTCACTGTGTTTGCTGGGGGGAGGGGAGTCCATATTGTCTGCCTAATGGTTGATCTAATGCCTGACTTACAAGACTGGCATGCATTCTGTAGAAACTATGCTTGAAATTTTGAATTTTAATCTTTCTCTGGGTTAGAAATATGGAGCACACTAATATATATATTAATATAATATTATATATATATATAATGCAGCACATTTGAAGTGAGCTATAGCTGCCAGGCAGCCATGCAGCACAAGGGTAAGCAACAGATACTCAACAGTGCCCTCCCTGTGTTATAGACCTATGACATCCTGTAGCCTAAGTGTATAAAGTGTATATTAAACTCAATGATAGTGTTGATTTCCCATGGATGTATTTAAATGTAACCCAAAATATGAACTTTTGAGATATACCTAATATACTGTTTTTTAATTTTTGTTTTTGTTTTTTTGTTTTTGTTTTATTGTTGTTATAAGTAAAGGAGCCTCTGTGCTTGACATACAAGAAGAAGATTTAGGTGAAAATGACTCGTGTCAATGAAGATTATATAAAAGTTGATGTGATTTAAGCTAAAGTATACCAGAGAACAGATCCTGTGTCTTCAGGCTCTAATATTAGGCAAGTGCCTCACCATGAACTATAAACCCATCTCTTTTCAGGCTATAATGTTAATTTTCAGCTTCTTCATTAAATAATTGGAGAAAACACTTAGCTTTTTTTCTTTTTTACAATTAATTCATTATATATCCTGATTGAACCTCCTCCCTCACCTCAACTCCTCCCATTCCCACCCTACTTCCCTCCCCCCACCCCCATCCCTTTCCCTTAGTCCACTGAAAGGGGAAGTACTCCTTCCTTGCCATCTGACCCTAGCCTATCAAGGCTCATCAGAACTGCATGGATCTTCTTCCTCTGCAGCCTGGCAAGGCCACACTGTCAGGGGGAAGTGACCAAAGAGTGGGCAACCAAATTCATGTCAGAGATAATTCTTCCTCCCCTTACTCAGGATGTCACATTGAGACTGAGCTGTCTATGAGCTACATCTGAGAAGGGGGTCTAGGTCCTCTCTGTGCATGCTGCTTGGTTGGTGAATCAGTTTTTGCAGACCCCCAATGACCCATATTTTTTGACTTTGTTGGTCTCCTTGTGGAACTCCTGTCCTCTCCTGGTTTTTCTATCTCCGTCTTCTTCCATAAGGTTCCCTACACTCTGCCCAAAGTTTGACTATGAGTCTCTGCATCTGCTTTGATGCCCTGTTGGGTGTAGTTTTTCAGAGAACATGTATAGTAAGCTCCCATTTGGTTCCCTCTCTTTCGCTGCTTCTGGTGTCTATCTTGTTTGCCATTCTGAATGAGAATTAAGCATCTTCTTTATGGTCCGCCTTGTTGTTTAGCTTCTTTAGGTCTGTAGATTGTAGTATGGTTATCCTATATTATATGACTAATAGATGAAACCTCACTCAGAAAGACAAACACGATAGATATCAGAAGTAAGAGAAGACAAGGAACAGGACAGGAGCCTTCCATAGGGGCCTGCTGAAAGACTGTACCCATCAGGGTATCAAAGGAGATACTGAGACTCGTAGCCAAATTTTCAGAAGACTGAAGGGAACCTTATGGAAAAAAGAGGGCGATAGAAAGACCTGTATGGGACAGAAACTATTCAAGGAGAACAACAGAGCAAAAAATCTGGGCCCAGGGAGCCAGCAGAGACTGAGACTTCAATCAAGAACCATGCATGGAGAGGACCCAGAATCCCTGGTCAGGGGAAGCCCATAGGCTGCTCAGTTTCCAAGTGGGTTCCCTAGTAAGGGGTACAAGGCCTGTCTCTGACATGTACTCAGTGGCCGGCTCTTTTTTTTTTTGTAATATATTTATTTATTAATAATTACAGCTTATTAAATTTGTATCCAACCTGTAGCCCCCCTTCCTCATACTCTTCCAATCTCACCTTCCCTCCCCTCTTCTCTATCTATTTCCCTCCCCCAGCCCACTGATAGGGGAGGTCCACCTCCCCTTCCATCTGATTCTAGTCTATCAGGTCTCGTCAGTAGACCTGCATTGTCTTCCTCTGTGGCTTGGTAAGACTGCACCCCCCTGAGGCAGAGGTGATCAAAGAGCAGGCCACTGAGTAATCCAATTAAAAATGGGGTACAGAGCTAAACAGAGAATTCTCAATAGAGGAATATCGATTGGCAGAGAAACACTTATGGAAATACTCAACATTCTTAGCTATCAGGGAAACGCAAATCAAAACGATCCTGAAATTTCACCTTACACACATAAGAATGGCTAAGATCAAGAACTCAAGTGGCAACACATGCTGGAGAGGATGTGGAGAAAGGGAACACTTCTCCATGCTAGTGGGAATGTAAATTTGTACAACCACTTTGGAAATCAATATAGCACTTTCTTTTTTTTTTTAAGTTTTAGAATTTATATTTCTTCTTTTTAATTTTTTATTACCATTTATTTCAATTTATTCAATTTGTATCCAAACTGTGTCCCCCTCCCACGTCTCCTCCCAATCCCATGCTCACTCCCTCTTCTCCTCCTATGGCCCTTCCCTAGTCTACTGATAGGGGAGGTCCTCCTCCCCTTCTATTTGACCCTAGCCTATCAGGTCTCATCAGAACTGGTTGCATTGTCTTCCTCTGTGGCCTGGCAAGGCTGCACCTCCAGTGGAGGTTATCAGTGAGCCTGTCACTGAGTTAATGCCAGAGAAAACCCCTGCTCCCCTTATTAGGGAACCCACTTGAAGACTGAGTCTATGGGCTACATCTGAACAGGGGTTTTCTGTCCTCTCCATGCATTGTCCTTGGTTGGGGTATCATTTTATTCAGGGTCCCCAGGGCTCATTTTCTTTGGCTCTGTCGATCTTCTTTTGGAGCTCTTTGATCACCTCCGCCTGGAGACTGCAGCCTTGCCAGGCCACAGAGGAAGAAGATGCAGCCAGCCCTGATGAGACCTGATAGTCTAGGGTGAGATAGAAGGGGAGGAGGACCTCCCCTATCAGTAGACTAGGGAAGGGGCATAGGGGGAAAAGAGGTAGGGTGGATGAGACTGGAAGGAGATGGAGGAGGGTGCTACAGCAGGGATACAAAATGAATAAATTATAATAAATACATTAAAACAACAACAAACAAACCAGGGAATCATGAAAATTTCAGGCAAATAGATGGAACTAGAAAAGATCATCCTTAGTGAGGTAACCCAGAAGTAGAAATACACACAAGATATATACTCACTTATAAATGAATATTAACCCTTAGCTTTTGTAGTTAAGTAATTATAACTGTTCTTATACATTCTTAAATTCTATCATTTATTCCTTGTCTAAATCCTGTGGATGCTTTTGCCTCAAATCTTTAATATGTCATACAAAGCTGTTCTAGGAAAAAAAAGTATTTTTTAAAAGTGAGTTAATAAACACATAAAATTTGTGGTTAGTCAGCAAACACTAATTATGTTATCTGTACCACTCAGTGAGCTGGAGAAATAGACATTAAAGTAGAATTTCTATCCTTTAGGAACTTAGACCTTACTTACAGAAACTAGAGAATTACACCAGTGAAGTAACTGCTGTAATTATGTCATGGAAGGTTCTAGGAGAGAGGCTAGGGCGAGAACTCATTTGGTAAAGTCTTGTAGGGACAGAGACAACCTTCGTTCAATCCCCAAAATCCAGTTTTTTAAAAAGCCAGGTGTAGTAGCACATGCTTACCATCCTATCCCTGGGTAGTACAGAATGGAGATCTCTGGGGAAACCCAGCTAGCCATCTTAATCTGTTTACTGAATTCTAGGTCAGTGAGAGATCCAGTCTCAAAACAAACAAACAAACAAAACAAACAAAACAAAGAAAGAAAAGTGGATGGCATCTGAGAAAGATACCTGAAATTTTCCTCTGACTTTCACACTTGTGCATGCCAAATATATGTATACATTTACCTTCATACCCATGTATATACGCACACACACACACACACACACAAAGCCCAAGCATAGTTGGAATTACGGATAGTGCTAGTTCCACATGTGCTGCCATCTGAAATGAGATCCTAAGGAATATTTAGGACTTCCTTGGACAAAGGGCATGATAGAAGTACTTTCTAGGCAGAGGAAGTAATATGTGACAAGGTGTTGGAACATGGAAAGTATAGTTGCCATGGTAAGCCACATCAGCTTGGAAGAGTCAGAATAGAGATTTTGGGGTAAGGAGAGGAGAGATGAAACAAGAGGGATCAGTGGGGGCTTTGTCATAAAGAACTTTGCCCATCAGACTACAAGAGTAGGCAAACTTGGTGTTTAAACGATAGATCAGCAGTTATGAGCAGTGAATATTCTTTCAGAGGACCCTGGTTCAATTCTCAGCATCCCCATGTCAGCTAACAACTGTCTGTAACTTCAGTTTCAGAGAATCTGATTTCCTTTTTTGGCTTCTGGGGATATTTTTGCTGTACAGACATACTCCCCGGCAAAACATCCACATATATACAATATAAAGAAATCAATATTTCAGAAAAAGAGTACAGAGGAATTTTTTTCCAGCAACGTGGCTGATTTGGCAAGGGATAACATCCAAAGACCTTCTAGGTCTATGTGATATGGCTGGACTACCCTGAGTATACCCCTTTAATCCCAAAAAATGAAAGTAAGTTTACTTTGAAAGTGATGTCTAATTAAGGGACAGACAAAGTGATGAGTCAGATATAAATTTGACGTAATGAGTCAGAGATGGGATACACCAAACTCTCACAAAAGCAGGACAGGTAGAGAGGCTGTTTAAGAGCAGTGCAGAAGGAGAAAAAACAGGAAATAGTACTACTGTGGCAGTTTTGCTGGGACAGTTTTCCAGAGCCAGGAAATTAGAACAGATTGCCAGAGTTTTTTGTTAGTTAGTTTGTTTGTTTATTTGTTTTGTGTGTGTGCCATGCAGAACAATTTAGTCAGACACTGAGAGAGAAACCAGATTGAATCAGTCACCTTGGAGAGGAGTTTGAGCCAATGGAGCTGAACCAGCCAGCTGGAATTCAGAAAGAGCTAGAAAGGGTGAGCTTATTCAGCAGTAAGTCTCAGAAGCTGACATAATCGAGGCCTAGGTTAGCTGATGGAGACTGAAAGCTGAAATCTTGATTCAGATTACAGAAGATTAGATTGTATGAAGGCTAGAAGCTTCCAGGCTCAGGCCTAGGGATAGTTATAGAGAAAGATTCTGGGCTTAGCCCAAGACTTGTATTCATACATCTTGCGTATGGCTCTATTCTCCTCCCCACATCAGAGGAAATAACAACATTTACATTTGGCCCTCAACATTTACAAAACTGTAGTCAAACTAGTGAAAAGTTTTAAGTATGGAATTGATACTGTCACATTTGTACTTTTGGTAGAAAGCTATTGTAAAAGGATTTCAGATTCTCAAGCAAATCTACCAAATACAATCATGAAACAGGCAGAAAATTCCATTTAGGAGATGGCAGGGTGGTTGGGTATATGTCAGTTGCAAGTAGGGATAAAGCTTCAAATTGGTCCCACTCACTTGGATCAAATAGTAATATGGGCACCAGGGAAACATTGTTTAAGTGTTAAAGAGAACAACACATTAATATTAGGACTGGACAAAGGATGTGGGTTTGTTTCAAAGGAATTGTTGATTACTGAGACTAGAGATAAAGTGATAGTGGCAGTTCTTTCACATTCTGAGTATGCGAACTACAGTAAGGTACAGAAGGTTGAGGTCAAAACCATGACGATTAGCTTTTTGGTTATAGTAAAGGCATAAAATAATGTTTGTGTTTTAATTAACCTCTACAATTTTCCAGAGGAGTTTGCATTTAAAAAAAAATCCAAATCCATATGGCATAGGCTTATAATTCCAACTACATGGAAGGCTGGTGTAGGAATATTGTTAGTTTAAGAAAGCTTCAACTATATGCTAAGATTCTGCCTCAAAATAATAGGGCAAGAAAGGGTTTTGGTTTTGCTTAGTGGTAGAATACTTACCTGATATATATAAGGCCTTGATTTTAATTCCAAGTGCTGAAAATATCCAAAACATCCGATTTCTCCTGAAACAACTGAAGTCCTGGAAATATTGATGTGGTAAAGTTTCATGAAAGTTAGCTGAGTAGACACAAAGTTTGTGCTCTACTTTACTCCACTCAAAACCCACTCCTCATATTATAGATGCACTCACAGCCAGCCCTGACCACCTTACTGTGTCTGCTTGTTTATGACTGGTTTTAAAAGGTGCAGCAGACAGATGAATTGCATATACAAGATATTCTGTATGATTGTAGTGAAAAAACTAGGTTATCAGATGAGAATAAAGAAAACAAAGGACAGATTAGATTTCAGGGAGAGTTATCAGACTTTTAATATTGTTTTTATAATATGCACACCCAGCTTCAAAACATTTTTTAGGTATAGAATCTCTCAAAGGCCTTTTATAAAATATTCCTTATTTTTCCGTATTTTGACCATCTGTTTACATGTATTTTTTTTCTCATTTGTAAACTTCTTATGATCTGGATTGTGTTATGATCTGGATCCCTTGACTGTACGTAGGAAATAATAATAGCAAGTGCTGAATATGTGTATTTGTTGAAAGGAAAAATGGTGGAATAAGACTTTTGCTCACGTTTGTTGGCACCAATTGAAACAGCATATATCAAAATGCATAGCACTGTACCTGGCATATAGTACATACTTAAATTCTTTTTGTCTTACATACAAAATGACTTAAAGAGAAGATGTTAGATAAAATATGTTTCCCTTCCTTCTTTCCCCTTTCTGCTGTCTGCATTTCAGAGAGTATCATCTTCAGAATAGCAGGGGATTTATTTGCATGCATCCTCTCCCACTCAACAAGGCACTTGTGTATGTATGCACTCCACTGATTGTATGTGCCACTTACATGTAAAGCCCTATTCCAGGCACCACAGGAACACTAGAGATAATATCCTGTTCCTGCTTCTTCTTTGCCTGGTAGGGGGATTCGACACATATTCAAGAATCTGTACATATGAAAGAACAAATCATTCTATGTGCCCATAAGAAACAGCAGACCAAGTAACTCTGTCATTCAAAGAAAGAATCCCCATGAAATTGGAAGAATCGAGAAATGCTTCCTCTTAGAATGATAATGAATTTGGCATAAGAATAATTTAGGTTTTCAGCATGTAGAGGTGGTGAAGTCACAGAGGGAGTCCTTTGCCTGGATACAGTGTTTTCTGTGAAATTCCATTTTAGCTGTTGAAGATCTTTTGAAAAATATAAATAAATACGCTGCTTTTCCCTTTGCCAACAAGTATTTACCTTCTTAAAAGATTCTATAAATGAATGATGAACTAAAACTTCAGTATGATTTTTAACAAGTCAGTTCACCAAAATGAATTAAAATATTAGACTTCTATAATTTCTTTGTTTATATCTAAACACAGTCATCCAGCAAATTGCAACTGAGGATCTATTTAAGTACTGTTACTGTTACAAAATGCTTTGGCTTATACAAGATTCTATTCTGTGAAAACAAGTATAAAAACCATCTAATATGTTGCTCTGTCTAGCAAGAGTCTGTTCAGAGAATTATAAATATGTAGAGGAGGGAATGATTAACTATATGATGAGAAAGGTTGGAGGAAGTTGTTACAAAGAAGTTATATTTTTAGCGTCCTTGAAGAATGAAGTGAAATTTCTCAAGGCAGAGAAGAAGGCAGAGAATGATTAACATTAATAGCTCAGTGAACATTGTACTTAACCTTCAGTAAAAACTGTGATCCATGTAATATTGTTTCCAATTGCAGACAAAGAAATGGAAGTGAAAGCCATCTAAGGTCAAACTCCTAGTTACTTTCTAAGCCAGTCTTTGAATACAGGTGTCTCTGGCTCCACTGTATCAAGCTGCCTTCAGGAAAAAGATGCAAGGACCACAAGGATAACAGAAGGAAGAGATTGTGAAAGCAGTCTGAGTAGAAGTAAAGCTTTGCTTGAGTCTGACAGGTATTGTTTTGGAAAGGATTAGGAGGCATGGCCTTTTGGGAGGAAATTTTGAAGTTTCAAAATCCTATGCAAAACTTGGTCTGTTTTTTCTTCCTCTCTCTCTGCCACATGGTTGTTTGTTGTCTCAACATGTAAGTTCCAGCTACTACTCCAAAGCAATGCCTGGTTACTGCCATGCCCCTTCCTTCCTCCCCTGTAACCTCTGCCAACCCCATAATGTTCATTGGCTCACTCTCTAAACTGGTAAACAAGCTGTTCAGGGTATCCATTCCCACCAATAGAACAGTTACTAAGACAATGAGCAAGAAACAGTTTTAATAAATAGTATGTACACAGAGAAGATAAGAAAAATATCTAAAACATATGTGTTCATAGATGCATACATGAGTAGTTTGCTAATTAGAACTTACATAGTGTCATAACTGACAATCTAGTCCTACGTGGTTATTCATAAACATATGCACATATGAACAATATTAATTGGACTCAGTGGTTGTGTAAGTAGAAATAATAATTATAGAATAAAAAGTCATGCATTCCAGAGGACTAGGGCGTCATGAGAGGAGTTGGTGGGAAAAGAGGGAGGGGTAGAAATAATGCAAATACAGTGTACTGAAATATGAAAATCTTTTTAATTTTTTACTTTTATGTTAATTATAGTTTGTTCACTTTGTATCCCAGCTGTAACCCCCTCCCATTTTCCCTCCCATTCCCACCCTCACTCCCTCATGTCCTCCCATGCCCCTCTCCAAGTCCACTGTTAGGGGAGATCCTCCTTCCTTTCCATCTGACCCTATCCTATCAGGTTTCAACAGGACTGGCTGCATTGTCTTCCTTTGTAGCCTGGTAAGGCTGTTCTCCCCCTAGGGGGGAGGTGATCAAAGAGCTAGCCACTGAGTTCACGTCAGAAACAGTCCTTGTTTCCCTTATTAGGGAACCCACTTGGATACTGAGCTGCCATGGGCTACATCTGAGCAGGGGATCTAGGTTATCTCCATGAATGGTCCTTGGTTGGAGTATGAGTCTCAGAAAAGACCCCTGTGCCCAGACATTTTTGTTTCTGTTGTTTTCCTTGTGCAGATTTTGTCCCCTCCATGTCTTACTATCTCTCCATTCTTTCATAGATTCCCTGCACTCTGCCAAAACTTTGGTTATGAATCTTAGCATCTGCTTTGATACACTGCTGGGTAGATTCTTTCAGAGGCTCTCTGTGGTAGGCTTCTGTCCTGGTTCCTGTTTTTTCCTTCTTCCAATGTCCATCCCATTTGTCTCTCTGAATGAGGAATGATTATCTTAACCAGGGTCCTTCTTGCTTAGCTTCTTTAGTTGTACAGAATTTAGTATGTTTATCTTATATTATATGTATAATATCTACTTATAAGTGCGTATATACCATGTGTGTCTTTTTACTTCTGGGATACCTCACTCTGGATCATCTTTTCTAGATCCCACCATTTGCCTGCAAATTTCATGATTTCCTTGTTTTTAATTGCTGAGTAGTATTCCATTGTGTAAACATACCACAATTTCTGTATGCAGTCCTCAGCTGAGGGACATCTGGGTTGTTTCCAGCTCCTGGCTATTACAAATAAAGCTGCTACAAACATGGTTGAGCAGATGTCCTTGTTGTATACTCAAGCATCTTTTTGATATATGCCAAGGACTGGTATAGCTGGATCTTGAAGGACTATTCCTAATTGTTTGAGAAAGCACCAGATTGATTTCTAAAATGGTTGTACAGTTTACATTCCTACCAGCAATAGAGGAGGGTTCCCCTTTCTCCACATTCTCTCCGGCATGTGTTGTCACTTGAGTTTTTTAATCTAAGCCGTTCTGATGGATGTAAGGTGAAATCACAGCATCATTTTGATTTGCATTTCCCTGATGACTAAGGGTTTTGAGCATTTCTTTAAGTGTTTCTCAGCAAGTTGGTGTTCCTCAATTTAGAATTATCTGTTTAGCTCTGCACCCCATTTTTAATTGGATTACTTGTTTTGTTGCTTTTTAACTTCTGGAGTTCTTTATATATCAGCCCTCTATCAGATACAGGGTTAGTGAAGACCTTTCCCAGTCTGTAGGCTGTCATTTTGTTCAGAGAATAGTATCCTTTGCATTAGAGAAGCTTTTCAGTTTCATGAGACCCATTTATTGATTGTTGATCTTAGAGCCTGTGCTGTTGGTGTTCTGTTCAGGAAGTTGTCTCCTGTGCCAATGAGTTCTAGCTCTTCCCCACTTTTTCTTCTAAATAATTTAGTATGTCTGGTTTTATGTTGAGCTCTTTGATCCACTTGGGCTTTCGTTTTGTGCAGTGTGATGAATATGGATCTATTTACCTTTTTCTACATGTAGACATTTAGTTATATCAGAACCATTTGTTGAAGATGCTGTGTTTTTCCCATTGAATGGTTTTGGCTTCTTTGTCAAAAATGAAGAATCTGTAGGTGTGTGGGTTTCTTTCTGGATCTTCTATTCAGTTCCATTGATCCACCATTGTGTTTCTATACCAGTACCATGTACTTTTTATTACTATTGCTCTGTAGCACAGCTTGAGATCAGGGCTGGAGATGCCTCTAGACCATCTGTTGTTGTATAGGAATTGGAAAGTCTGTTTTTTTTCCATATTAAGTTGAGATTTTTATTTCAAGGTCTGTGTTGGTATTTTGATGGGAATTGCGTTGAATCTGTAGATCGCTTTTGGCAGGATGGCCATTTTGGCTAATCCTACTGATCCATGATCATGGGAGAGCTTTCCATATTCTGAATATCTTCTTTAATTTCTTCAGAGACTTGAAGTTTTTTTTCATATAGTTCTTTGACTTGCTTGGTTAGAGCCACACCAAGGTACTTTATTTTATTAGTGGCTATTGTGAAGGGTGTTATTTCCCTAATTTCTTTCTCAGCCCTTTTGTCTTTGGTGTACAAGAGGGCTTATGATTTTTTTTTTTAGTTAATTTTGTACCCAGCCACTTTGCTGAAGGGGTTTATCAGTTGAAGGAGTTCTCTGGTTGAATATTGGGGTTCAGTCATGTATACTATCATATCATCTGCAAATAGGGATACTTTGACTTCTTCCCTTTCGATTTGTATCCCCTTGATGTCCTTTAGTTTTCTTATTGTTCTAGCTAGGACTTCAAGTACTATGTTGAAGAGATACGGAGAGAGTGGGTAGCCTTGGCTTGTCCCTGATTTCAGTTGGAATGATCTAAGTTTCTCTCTGTTTAGTTTGATGTTGGCTACTTGCTGTATATTGTTTCTACTATGTTTAGGTATGTGCCTCGTATCCCTGATCTCTCCAAGACTTTAAACATGAATGGCTGTTGGATTTTGTCAAATGCTTTTTCGACAACTAAGGATATGATCATGTGGTTTTTATCCTTCAGTTTGTTTATATGGTTGATTACATTGATGGATTTCCATATATTGAACCACCACTGCATGCCTGGGATGAAGCCTACTTCATGGTGGATGATATCTTTTATGTGTTCTTGGATTCAGTTTGTCAGTATTTTATTGAGTATTTTTGCGACCATGTTCATAAGAGAGATAAGTCTGAAGTTCTCTCTTTTTTTTGATGGGTCTTTGTGTGGTTTAGATATCAAGGTGACTGCGGCTTCATAGAATGATTTTGGTAATGTTCCTTCTGTTTGTATTTTGTGGAACAGTTTGAAGAGAATTGGACTTAGCTCTTCTTTAAAGGTCTGTGTGGAATTCTGTGCTGAAACAATTTATCCGGGCTTTTGTTGCAAGGGAGACTTTTGATGCATGAAGCAGGATGCCATGCCTTTGTTGTCTCCTCAAGATATGAAATTTTTATTTATTTATTTTTAAATATTATTTACAGTTTATTAACTTTGTGTCCCAGCTGTATCCTGCTCCCTCATTCCCTCCCAAACCTACCCTCCTTCCTTCATCTCCTCCCTGCCCCCTTTCCATATCCACTGATAGGGGAAGACCTCCTCCCCTTTCATATGACTCTGGTTTATCAGCTATCTTCAGGACTTGCTGCAAAGTCCTCCTCTTTGGCCTGGAAGGGCTGCTCCTCCCTCGGGGGGAGCGGAGGTGGTGTCAAAGAGCCTGCCATTGAGTTCATGTCAGAAATAGTCCCTGTTCCCCTTACTTCTGTACCTACTTCGATACTGAGCTACTATGGGATACATCCGAGCAGTGGTTCTAGGTTACATCTATACATGGTCCTTGGTTGGAGAAACAGTCTCATATAAGACCCTTGTGCCCAGATATGTTTGGTCCTGTGGAGCTCCTGTCCTCTCCAGATCAAATAACTTAATATGTGGGCTAGAAAGGTGACTCAGTGTTTAAGAGCATTTGTTACTCTTATAGAGGTTTTGTTCTCAAAAAGCACACTGTATCTCACAACGTCTTATCTCCAATATCAGGGATCTGACACTCTCCTCTTGCCTCCATGCATACATATGCTAGACACACACACGCACACATACTTACGTGCAAGCAAACACTCATATACATAAAATAAAAAAATAAATCTTAAGAATGATACAAAAAATATCCAAATGTACAGTTAAAAATGATTTCTCCCTTACATCTTCTTATAACCAATGGAATATATTTGGCTGTGGACTGGTAAGGTTACTAGTGAAAAAAGAAACCTGACATAACTCTGTTTTGCTGGTGGGCACTTGATTACCAAATATTAAGAGATAGAAATCTCAGTGTCACAGGTAATATTATCATACACATACAACTGAATAAGGTCATGGCATGCTTCTGGTTTAAGGTTTTAGAGGTGGTATGTACATGTTAAAGCATCTCTCCCCACCCCCAGTTATCAGTATATAAAATACTTTTCATTCTCTCTTTGTATTATGTAAGTCTTTTGTACTATATAATTTTAAGTATATCTTTTCCTGTATGCTCAGAATTGAGTCAGAATTTCACTGTAGTCTACCCATGTCTCTATAATATCTTTTCAATTATTCTCTTTCTGGCTCTTTGCTTATCCACTCATATGCAGATATTTAGAACAAAACTTTTGGGTAGTAAAATAACTCAGTGGGTAAAGACATTTGCAATTAATCCTGGGTAAGAGAATGAACTGAGAGCAAGTTAGTACTGAGAAATTTTTATAAATGTGGTAAAACCCAAATAAATACAGGGAGGTTTACTCTCACTTGACTGTTCGTAGACACTTGAAAGATTTTTCTCAAGTCTTACTGATAAAGCTCTAACTAGCTTGCTCAGACTACTTAAAGCTTTATCAGTAACCAGGCTGAACTCTCTATGTTTATAATCAAGGATCTACTACTTCATTCATTAAGAGTTATCTCCTTAAAAGTATACATTTGGGATTAATAATTGCTTGGTGATATGATAGGAATAATAAGATCACCAATCTAACTTAAAACAGGCAAACGATAAATATGAAAGAGAACTATAAACTCTTGTCTTAAAAATATAATGGGAAGAGGGGATCCAAGATGGCTGCCACGAGAGAACACTGTGTCTGAGGAGTAGGAGAGCAGAAACAACGCAGCGTCCAGGAGACTGAACTCTGGGACCTAAAACGCTAGCATTGTGAGTGCCTGAGCGGAACTCCTACGGTGAGAAAATCAAGTGGGAAAACCCTAGGGACACCCAGTTATTACCTGGAGAAATTTCCCTGTGACCAGCGGCGCACAGCTCTGATCTGGACGAGCAGCTGCGCTGGGCGCCCGCACCAGCCATTATAGACGGGATCACACAGTCTCCCGGGCAGTCTCGGGAGGAACCGGGAGCCGTTTTCACTGAATTGCGCCCTACGAGCACACACTGCACCCGGGTTCTGCTTCGACCCGCGGGTGTGCGGCGGTTCGGTCCGATCATCGGAACCACACCAGACTGAGTGGATTCCGGGACCATTTTGACCAGTCCACACATTGCCGGGGCGCAACTCTAACGCCCCGCCAGCAAAATCTCAGTCAGTGTGTGAGTCCGCCCGCGGATCTGGGAGGATCCCCAGTCCTGCACCAACCCACGGGTGTGCGGCGGGCGTGAACAGATCGTGGGAAACACCACA
>CM053742.1:45099316-45133273 GCA_028658305.1 Pachyuromys duprasi
GATAAGCTGGGGTTGGATGGAAGGGAAGGAGGTCTTCCCCTGTTGGTGGACTTGGAGGGGGTGGGGAGGAGGGAGATGAAGGAGGGAGTGGGAGGGTAGGAGGGAATGGGGGAGGGGGCTACGCCTGGGATTCAAAATACCTAACCTGTGATTGAGATAAAAATAAATAAATAAATAAAAAGAAATAAATTTATTTTTAAAAAGAAAGAAAAAAAGAAAACAAAAAGAAAAGTCTTTATGAACAGAACAGGAACCTGTTAGCACAGGCATTAAGACCAACAATTGACACATGGGATCTTATAAAATCAAAAAGCTTCTGAATAGTGAAGGATACCATGATTCAAGTGAAGAAACAATGCGCAGAATGGTGAAAAATTTTACCAGTTATAGATCTGATAGCAGGTTGTATCTATAATATACAAAGAACCAAAAAAAAAAAAAAACGACAACAAGAAAAAAATAACCAATTTAAAATTAGAGCACAGAACAAAACAGATAATTCTTAAAAAAGAAACAAAAAAATGGGTGAGAATTTCCTTTTAAAATTTTCAAATCTGTAGGTATCAAGGATATGAAAATTAAAATTTTATAGAAGTGTTTTCTTTTCAAATATTTAATGTATATGAGTACTTTGCCTGGATGTATATCTGTGTACCACATGCATGCCTGGTGTCCATCAAAGCCAGGGGAGGACATTAGGTACCTTCTAACTGGAGTGACAGACAGTTGTGAGCTGCCATTTGGGTGTTGGGAATCAAGCCCAGGTCCGTTAGAAAAACAGACAATGCTCTTAATCAGTGAGTCATCTCTCTAGTCCACTAACACATCTTTGGATTACTATTTAACCATCCTCCAAGTACTCAACATAATATATAAAGCATCTAAAACATCAATTACCTGAATATTTACTTATAAATGACTTTGCTACTGTGTATGCTGTTAGCTACTGAGAAATATCTCCAGACATTTTATGATTTTTTTTTCATTCAATATATTCTAATCACAATTTTCCCCTCTCCAAATTCCTTTCAGGTCCTCCTTACCCACGCAACTGCAACTCTATACTCTTGTATCTTGCTCTCTCTTGAACAAAGAAACAAACAAACAAGAAAGCAAGCAGCAGAAAAAAAAAACCTACATAACAATCAAACAAAGGAACAATACCCCAGGAGACTGATTATTTTTATTTTTTTATTTTCTTTTCTTTTAAGTTTTACTTTTTATTTTATGTTTATTTTCAAAGTCCATGAAAGGAAACATACTTTGATGAAAATACCAAATGAAAAAAAAAAGGCTAATTTGTATTACCAGACCTGGCCATTGTTTCTAGAAAAAGGCTATTAAAATATCAAATATTTGATATTAGAATACTAGATTTAATATTAAAACAACAGAGATTTGATATTAAAACCAAATATTTAATTAATATTAAAATATAAAATATCTTTTTTCTTGTGAAAATGAAGCTTAAAGCAAACAATTCAGTGAACTGTTTTTCTACACTTTGTTAGTTTTTGAATAGCAAAAATGGCATTGCTAATTTTAAGTTGTATTAAACTTAAACTTAATGTTTTCTAAACAAAATATTCAGTCAGTGCTTTGAATCTATAAGTTTCAGGTTCACTGAGTTGACCAGCAATAGCTTGAAATTGCTGATAAAAAAAATGTACCTGTACTGAATGAGCACACAGTTTTTCCTAGTCATTATCCAAACAGTAGAGAATACATGATAAATACATAAGTATATTATAGTTCATTTATAAGTATTATGGAAATAAACAAAAGTGGTGGAAGGTTGTAATAGAATAAATTCAAATACTACATTTTTTTATATATGACAGTCATACAATGTGTCATCCATAGGTTTTTTGGTATCATATCAGTTTATATGAGGGACTTGAACATATGAGAATTTTTATATTTAAGGGAATAGATGCTACAACTAATCTTTCATGAATTTTGTGATGGTAAGTTTTAAAAGTCAACTTGCCACAACCTAGAATCACATGAGAAGATATTGTCAGTTTAGAAATTGCTATGATTAGACTGGTCTGTGGGGCGTTGTCTTTACTGTCAATTCATGCTGGAAGACCAAGTTTATTGTGGGAGGCACCATTTCCTAGTCAGGGCCTGTTCCTGAACTTTATGAGACAGGAGAAGGCTAAAATAAAGTGCATGGAAGCAAACAGGAAGCATGGGTACATTTCTTTTCCTATGCTTTTGACTGTGGGTATGGTGTGACTCATTGCTTGAGTTCCTGCCTTGATGTCCCTGAAATGTTAGACTTGGGATTGCAAAGTGAATAAACTGTTTCTTCCTCCCTATTGCTATATGTAAGGGTATTTGTCAGAGCAAAAGAAATGAAACACAAAGCCACACCATTGGGCAAATATTTCTCTGCTTGAACGTCATAGAGATGTAAGCATCTTCTTTTCATGTAGAATATTGTAGATAGAAGCATATTAAGTTTATGTCAAAACTCAGAGTTTAATTCAGGAAAAATTTTTATTAGTGTGTATTTATTGAATAAATTATCAGTGTTCATTAAGATATTTTAATAAATACATATGTGTTTTAACAAATCCTCCCCTCCCCCAATAGCACTCTTTTGTCACCGTTTCCTTCCCAGGTAATTTTTTTCAAAATAGTTCTCCTTTTATTTTCATGTTTGGTATTTTTTTTAATCTTGATTTAGGCTGGAAAGATGGCATAGTATAGTTCTACAAATTCCAAGCCTAAGGATTTATAATCTGCACCTGTATTTATTTTAGGATAGCCTAAGGAAGAGAGTAGTTTCATAGTTGTACAGGCTAGTAATTAGAAATCAAAATTTTGGTAAAGTTGCTGTGAGAAGAATTGACCTTATCTAGGTTTCTTAAAAAAATAGAACATTTATGTGTATGTGTGTGTGGTTGTGCACATGTGAACGTGCATACATGTTGACATGTGTATTCCACAGTGTGTGTGTGTAGAGTTCCAAGGATAACTTTATGGAGTTGATGTTCTCTCAGCCTTCACCTGATAGGCTGTCTTACTGGACCCAGTGAACTCATTTTAACTCAGTTCCTCGTATCAAAAACCTTATCTCTCAGTATCCAAGTGGGTACCCTAGTAAGAGGAACAGGGACTATTTCTAACATGAACTCAATGGCGGACTCTTTGACCTCCCTAACCCCGGAGGGAGGAGCAGCCCTGCTAGGCCACAGAGGAGGACTTTGCAGCCAGTCCTGAAGAGACCTGATAAACCAGACCACAGAGTACTTTGCATCCAATCCTAAAGAGACCTGATAAACCAGGGCCAGATGAAAGGGGAGGAGGTCCTCCTCCATCAGTGGACTTGGAACGGGGCAGGGAGGAGATGAGGGAGGAAGGGTGGGATGGGGAGGGAATGAGAGAGGGGGATACACCAGGGATATAATCTTATCTCCATATAATGTCACATTCTTGTGTGATAAGGGTTAGAATTTTAATAACATGAATTTTAAGGGGTACATATAAGACTAGTTAGATGGTTCAAGGGTTTTTATTGAGTCTACTTTATTTAGAGAAAACCATTTTTTAATGTCAAACTTTCAAATTAGATTCATAATATCAAGTGATGCAAATAATGAAATAAAGAGAACAATAAATCTCATAAGCATCAGTGTGGTGAGAGGAAGAAGATGACCTTTCATTTAAAAATAATGGCATATTTTTTTCATCAAGAAAAGAGACATCATACATGTGCAGGTAAATGTCAAACTGTTTAAGAAAATGTCTTAATGGAATGTCTGGGTTGAAATAGCTAATCCTACATTTCTTACCGTGACCCTGGGCATGGTTTGAAAGGAGTGAACAAAATAATTAAAAATTCTTCGTAATACTAAAGGAAGGCTTTGAAAAATGTTGGTGAGTAGAAGTGATGTAAGGTGTAAGAGGGGGAAGAAAACATGGGAGAAGAGGGACGGGATGATATAAGAAGTGAAAAGAAAAATAAACTTAAGAAACAACAATGGGCAATGAGATTTTGATGCTGGGGATAGTAGATAGGGATGCATATTACTTCATTATAAGTTGTTTTCAATATTGTGAATACTGTGATCACCTCTTTTTAGAAGCCTCTCATGTGTTATCATTTTGTAGTGGAGTTTAATTACATTCGTTGCAAAAGTATTGCATTCCCCGTTTTTAATTTGTATGTGACACAGAAAAGAGCAACTACATCAGGCAAGATTCGACGAGATCAAAAGCTTGGTAGAGACAAAATATGTTGTCACTAAGTTCTGAAATTAGGCAAAGTGTGAGCCACTACTTAACAAGCAGAAGGGCTTTGTAAAAGCCAATTAACCTCTTGAGCCTCAATTATTCATCTTGAAAGTGGGAGAAAATGAAACCTACCAATAAGGCCACATCAAGGATTAAATGAGGTGATGGTTGTAAAATGTTTGATACAATGCCAAACTCACAATTAAGTGCACAGTAAATATTGCCCGTGGGAAAGAGCAAGAAACTTACAGTTTGTGGAGTAGGAGAATCTCAATACTCTCCCCACAATGACTGAAAGGAAGGTTGTGCACAGGAGGGAGGTCTTGGGAACACCCAGGATGGAAACATCTGGGTTGTGTTGGGGATAAGGGAAGATCTGTAGGAGTGTAGTATGTACAGGAAGACTGAAGCTAACAAGAAGAAAAATCAAGTAAAAGGTCTCTTTAAAGTAATTAATTCAATCAAGGACTATTCCATGTTTCCCTGTTATTTCCCTTTTTCTCTCTTTTGGCTCTGTTTCCCCTCAGTTTCCTTCTGCTGCTGGATGAATGTCTCCCTCTGCACACGCTTATCTTCTTTGTTTTTCCATTTTGTGTATCTCATTTACTTAATACAAATTCTTTCCAAAGTAGAGAAGCTGCTGTTGGTATTCACACTCAACCAGAAGTTCAATATTTAATACAATGTATGTGTTTCCATAGATTAAGGTGCACTTTGTAATATTACTTAGCAATTTTCTTCCCAAAAGAATAAAAACCCTAAAAAAAAGATGAGGTAAAATAGTCAATGAAAAGCCATTAAAGACTGGAACTATTTATAGTTCTATTTCTTTTGTTATCTTTTATTCTGACATAGTGCAAGTATTCAGAAGAGCAGAGAAAACACTAGGAACACAGTATCCCACCACTCTTCTCCATTTATAACATTTCTACCTTGCCTTGCTCAGTGTTGTTTGTCTAGAGAAATTAATATGACAGATACAGTGTGCTTCCTTGAGTACTTCTTTCAGATCCTGTCCTTCCTCCCTTATAGTCTGTGAATGACATTTCCAGGAAAAACTATTTTGTGGGAGGTAACTTAAAGGTCAAAAGCTTTTGCAGAATTAAATTAGATCGTCAGATCCTATAGTCTAAACTGCAGAAGGTTGTCTTCTGACACCCACACATGCATTGAGGCAAATTTGTAGTGGCATTCTTACACATACACATGTGCACATACAGAATAACAAATAAATAGATAAAAAAATAAATAAGTCAAACAACTTGTCATCAAAACTGTCAAAAGGATTGCTTGTAGATACAGTTTGACTTATACTCCCTGAGGATTTGCAAGGATAGTCCAGGATTCTGACTTTGGTGTATATTTTAGCGATTATTTTATTGTATGTGATCAACAATTGCATTATTGACTGTATCCATGCAGATACATGGAGCTTTATTCATTGTTTAGTAAAAGATGAATTTCATTGTGTGAACATGCCACAGTTTATCATTTTTCTTGATGGATATTGAGATTCTTATTTTCTCCCTCTCTTCATTATTACTGCATTGGATATCTATATACTGCGTACTGTGAATTGCCTTTCTCTAGGGAGTACAGGCCTCCTGGTATACAACTGTAAGCCCAGCACGATGGAGACTGAAAAATCAAATGGTCCTTAATTTATTAAAACATATTCAAACTTGCCAGCTGTTATTAAAATAACAAGATTTATTAGATATATTAAAATAAAAAGATGTTTCCTCTATACCACATAGATGAGTAGTTTGAAATTTCATAATACTGATTATTTGTAAGGCTATGAAACAGAGCTTCGCTAGTGGGCTTAGATGTTGATTATAATGGCAGAATGAGCTAATTGCAAGAGTAAGTTGTATATAAATAGAGGCTTGTTGGAAGCACATACAGCAAAGCACAGAGAAAAAGACCATCAGTAACACAGAGGGTAACCTTGGGAACCTAAAGCCTGGTTTCTCTTTAAAGGCTGAGGCTTTCAGGGCTCCTGGAGGGTCTTCATCTGTAATTTGGGATCCAATCAGTTTGAACAAAGAAAGGAAGGGTAGTAAGACCACAACTTTAAGATAAACATGTCCTGATGTGGCCTTAAAACTGTTGGACTGGTTCAGGGGGCTCCTTACTAGCACCAGACCTTCAGTTTAAGCAGTCATTTTGTCTCAGGTCATGGGTGTGGGGAAGAAGCCTGAAATTTGCCATTTTGGAAATTTACCATTTTTATTACCAAGTTTTATCTCTCTCCCTATCTTCCTACCATTGACCTATCTACCTTCTAGTCTCTCATTTCTATGTATCCCAGACTGCCCTGAAACTCAGTATGCACTGCTCATAGCAATCCTCCTGGCTCAACTTCCCTTATGGGATATTGTTGTGCATTGACACAAGTGCATGGTGCTTGCTGTCTATTATGATTTTTCCCATTTTCCTGTTGGAGAGCTATTGATTTATAGAGGTTATTACACATCTTATATAAATCCTTTGTTAGGTGTGTTTTAAAATATTTTCTCCTAATTTGTAGTGTATTTAAAGTGTTATACTTTCATTTCAGATCTTAAGGCATAAACTGTATTATTCTTTTTCTCTTTATATTTGCACATTTTGTATCATGCTAAATATGTACTCTGAAATCATAAAGACCGTCTCACAAAAAGTTTTAGCTTTAGTTTTATAGTTAGACTGAATTTGTAGGTTTCCCCCACAAAATTAACTAGCTCCATTAACTGAGTAGTTCATTCTGTTCCCAAAGATATGCAATTCTACTTATACTGTGTATCAGGTTTTGAGGTTTGTTTTGCATCTCTCTGTTTACTGTTTGGTCTCAGGAGTCCGAAGGGCAGTCGATATATCCAGAAACGATCCCAAGGTGGACTATAACAAGGATTTTTGGTGGCTACAAAAAAGTCAGCCCTCCTTGGGAATTTATGAAAGCAGTTCCAATTGCTGAGATGAATCACTTCCTTCACCTATGGCAGAAGGGACACGTGGCTACCTGTGGCACCCATCAACATATGAAAGCCCTATTCTGGCCTCCAGACTTTCTCAGTATCACAAATACCTGTTTCACGTTTAAAAGTCTGCTGGAACCTGTCAGAAGAGTTGAATGGTTCCTGAGTCAGGAGTGAGGATTGAAATTAATAATATACGCAACACACGTTCCGTTCCAAGAGACTTTGCAGTTTGCCTCAGCGCCAAGCGCTCTGCACGCAAAAAGCAGCTGGCCAGCTAGTCTCGCTTTATTTATAAAACACAATCAACACAATGGGTTAAAATTCACAAGAAGGTGTAGCAAGAGCTGTGATTTTAACAAGCTATCCCACTTGCTGTTACAAAACAAAAGGCGATGGACTTGCAAATTCTTCCCTGACTCCAGGGTAAGGCCTGGTAGAAGCCTGTCTTCCAGATGAGATTTAAATATCAAAGCAGCTGCCAAAAGGGCTGCTAGGTACAGAAAAGGCTCCCGACAGAAGTCCATGCTAGTATTTTAGCTACCCTTTCTCACCTTTCCAGGCTTCCCTCCTCCTTCCAGATACCTATTTGTTCTCTTTAGAATGGTAAGGTTGCTACTCTCATTATGCTTTCTCTATTTTCTGTCCCCTGTTATTCTCCCCCATCTCGCACACAGATAGCCCCTGTTCAGTCTGCTGGCAATGTTCAGTAACTTTTCTGTTACTCTGGCACTCTGAACTCTTCCAGATGCCTCTGGCTGTTCTCTTTCTTTCCCTCTCTGTCTCTCTCTCTGTCTCTATAATCCACAATAAGAAACCTTAACTATATTATGGAGTGGTCATGTTAGCAGTTTTTTTTTAATTTATACTTATTTATATATAAGTGAGAAAAATAAATTTCTTTGAGGAAATGTAAATTACTGCTACCAGAGCTAAAGGTCACAAAACTCAAGCATTCTCATCACAGGGCCAGGTCCTTTACATATACCAAGCAGAATGTTTGCTCTCAGCATAAAACTCAAGATGATTGTGTTCAGTTTAGAAGTTGCTGCCTGCACAATTTTTTTCCTGAATTGCCTGATTAGTCTACTGTAAAATTCTGCAAAAGAGCAATGAAAATAGAAGTTTCTCACAACAGTTAGGCAGGATTCCAAACTGTCTGAATTTATGATTTATCTACTTTGCTTATTTACATATTTCATTTTTTTCTTTCAAGTTTTTCCTCATATCATTTTTCTTCATTTTTAAAATTTATCACAATTTATTAATTTTGTATCTTAGCTGTAGCCCCCTCCCTCATCCTCTCTCAAACCAGCCCTCCCTCCCTCTTCTCCCATGACCCTCCCCAAGTCCAGGGGAAGTCCTCTTCCCCTTCCATTTGACCCTAGTCTATTAGGTCTCATCAGGACTGGATGCATTATCTTTTTTTGTGGCCTGGTAAGGCTGCCCCTCCCCATCAGGGGGAGGTGATCAAAGATCTGGTCACTAAGATCATATCAGAGGCAGTCCCTGTTCCCCTTACTAGGATTCCTACTTGGAGACTAAGATGCCATAGGCTATGTCTGTGCAGGGGTTCTAGGCTATCTCCATGCATGGTCTTCGGTTGGAGTATCAGTCTCAAAAAAGACTCCTGTGCCCAGATATTTTGGTTCTATTGCTCTCCTTGTGGAGCTCCTGTTCCCTCCGGGTCTTTCTATCTCCCCTTTCTTTCATAAGATTCCCTGCACTCTGTCCAAAGTTTGACTATGAATCTCACCATCTGCTTTGATACCCTACAGGGTAGAATCTTTCAGAGGCCCTCTGTGGTAGCTTCCATCCCATTTCCTGTTTTCTCTCTCTTCTGATGTCTATCCCGTTTGCCTTTCTGAAGGAGAATTGAGTATTTTACCCAGGTCCTTCTTCTTGCTTAGCTTCCTAAGATGTACAGATTTTAGTATGTTTATCTCATACTATATTTCTAATATCCACTTATAAGTGAGTATATACCATGTGTATCTTTCTGCTTCTGGGATACCTCATTCAGGATGATCTTTCCTAGTTCCTACCATTTGCCTGCAAATTTCATTATTTCCATGTTTTCAATAGCTGAGTAGTATTCCATTGTGTAAACATACCACAATTTCTGTATCCATTCCTCAGCTGAGGGGCATCTGGGTTGTTTCCAGTTTCTGGCTAGTACAAATAAGGCTGCTATCAACATAGTTGAGCCTGTGTCCTTTCTGAATCGTGGGACACCTTTTGGGTATATGCCAAGGAGTGGTATAGATGGATCTTGAGGTAACACTATTTATATTGTCTGAGAAAGCACCAGATTGTTTTCCAAAGTGATTGTACAAGTTTATATTCCCACCAGCAATGGAGGAGGGTTCCCCTTTCTCCACGTCCTCTCCAGCATGTGTTGTCACTTGAGTTTTACTTGAGGTTTTTGATCTTAGCCATTCTAATGAGTGTAAGGTGAAATCTAAGGGCCATTTTGATTTATATTTCTCTGATGACTAAGGACACTGAGCATTTCTTTAAGTGTTTCTCTGCCATTCGATATTCCCCTATTGAGAATTCTGTGTTTAGCACTGTACACCATTTTTAATTGGATTACTTGATTTTTTTTCTGTTTAACTTCTTGAGTTCTTTATACATTCCGGATATTAGCCCTCTGTCAGATATGGGTTTGGTGAAGATCCTTTCTCAGTCTATAGGCTGGTTTTTTTTTGTTCTGATGACAGTGTCCTTTGCTTACAGAAGCTTTTCAGTTTCGTGAGGTCTCTTTTCTTGATTGTTGCTCTTAGAGCCTGTGCTGTTGGTGTTCTTTTCAGTAAGTTGTCTCTTGTGCCATTGAGTTTGCTGCTCTTCCTCACTTTTTCTTCTAAAGGTTTAGTGTGTCTGGTTTTATGTTGAGGTCTTTGATCTACTTGGACTTTAGTTTTGTGCAGGGTGAGATGTGTGGATCCATTTGCATTTTCTTCATGTAGATATACAGTTAGACCAGCACCATTTGTTGAAGATGCTATCTTTTTTTTTTCCATTGTATGGTTTGGCTTCTTTGTAAAAACAAAACAAAACAAAACAACAACAAAAAGAAACAGGTGTCCATACGTGCATGGGTTTATTTCTGGGTCTTCTATCCAATTCCAGTGATCCACCATTCTATTTCTATGCCAGTACCGTTCAGTTTTTATTACTGTTGCTCTATAGTAAAGCTTGAGATCAGAGATGGAGAGACCTCCAGAAGATTTGCTATTGTACAGGATTGTTTTAGGAGTTATGGGCTTCTTGTTTTTCCACGTGAAACTGAGAATTGTTCTATCACATTCTGTAAAGAATTGCCTTATTAAGTTGATGAGAATTGCATTGAATCTGTAGATTTCTGTATCCCTTCACATATAGTTACTTTGTGATGTTTGTCTCTCCATCCACCACTATCATGCAGAATTACTTGACTTCTGTAAACCAGTTCCTTTTAATTGTTTTTAATCCATACACCCTTATATCCTCACTCTTTGATATTTCTGAGTCAATTCATAAATTTTCTCTCTCACACACACTTTATGAGATAATTATAATTGCACTATGACTAGCATATGCCTGAGTCATATTGCATACAAGTATCTAAGATCTAGAAATCCTTAGCTGAATTTATAGTCTCTGCCCCCACATGCTAGCCACCTAAAGATTTTAAGGATTAGATTAGAAGTATTACCATCTTTGTAACACTGAGCCATCTCATTCAAGGATATCGTACAAGTTCTATTTTTCAGCAATTTCTGTTTTCTCACACAAGATTTAATCTTGTTAGATTACTTCATGAATGCATTGTAATTTTATTAATATTTATGGTAATTTATCTTTAATCTGTATATTCTATTTGTTGATGATATACAGAAACGCAATCGATATATTCCTATCAGTATTCTAACCAACAGTATAGTGATGGTATTGAACTTGAGGGTCACAGTCTGTGCCCCAAGCCAGGTTTGGCCACTTTTCTTCAACAAGACAATTAAATGTGTCTAACAGTAGAAAAAAATGGGATCTTTATTCAATATAGTCACATTGGGACGAGGACAAAGAGGTATAGTGAATCCCCGCCCCAGATTTTTGAGGTTTCTGAAGTGCGATTAAATTCCAAACAGAGCTCAGTGCTTTCCTACTCCAAACACAAAATTACTGAGAAAATTCCTCTTTCTTTGGGGTCCATTGTTTCACCAGCCTGATAATCAAGTGTTTACTCAAAATATGTTCAATTCTGTCAGACCTATTGTCATAAAATATCTTCCAAGACCATTTTATGGATCCATTTGTATGAGTTGAATGTAACTATTGTTTTAAAAACTCATTTGTAGTTTAACTTTAGAGATTATGTTTTTGAATTTCAGACTGTTTATTTAGAAGTATGTATATATGTTTCAGTTCTCTGGAGATACTCATTATGTTCTCAACTTTCTATTTCCCCTTCTATTTTATTAAATATCACAGATATCCTTGGAATGCTCTCTCTTGTCCAGGTCCCAGAATGTAATCTTCATATTTTTTCCAGTCTGAGCCTGAGACCTAAAAGCTCTAAAACCCAGATTAAGTCAACCCTCCTCAGGAAGCCAATTTAGTAGGTAATAGTAAAAAGCAGAAAAGGGGGATTTATTTATTTATTTATTTATTTATCTATCTATCTGATGTGCCTACATTGGGAAAATAAATAGATCCAGTAATCATCTATCTTCAGCTCCATCACTGGGGACTTGACATGAAATTCATATTTTAGGAGAGGGCTGGAAGTATGCATAGCTAAGCAATCTCAGTCAAGGTGTAGTTATATCCCTCACAAACCCATCATGGTCTGGGTTTACATCTCTCCCGCAAAGCGGTCTGTCAAGTTGTCAATGTATAAAGTAAGAACATGACCACTCCAAAGGTATGGTTGAGGAGAAGGTTTTCATTATAGATATGAGGGAGAGTACAGCCAGAAACATCTGGAAGAGTTCAGAGGAGGGAGAGAAAGATGTAAACTAGACATGGACATGAGAGGAGAGAGTGAGAGAGGAAGAGAAGAGAGGAAGGCAAGAGAGAGAGAAAAAAAGAGAAAGACAAACAGAAAGAGACAAAGAAAATAAAATGGAGGAGACTAAGAGAGAAAGGCAAGAGAAAGGAAGTCAAGAGAGGGGACCAAAACAAAGAACCAAGAGTGTACAGACAGGGGTATATAGGAATGAGAAGCTAGGGGAAAGGAAATTTATGAAATGGAGGCTTGTAGAACAGGGGGAGGGTTGAGAAGAGCTGAGTGGAACCACCAGGTACTGAGTGAGCCTGGAAACCAGCAGACATTTTGGTACGCTTATAGCCTTACAATTAGCCATTTGTCTTGAGAAATTAATTTGTAATTAAATTAGAGACAATTAATTAAGTTAGACACAATTAAATTAGAAACAATATAATTAAATTAGACAGTTTAATTTGTAATATATCTTTAAAACAAACAAACAAACAACTGTACCAATCATTACCAGATTTCAGAATGAAATCAGTCTTGTTTTTTGTTGTTATTATTATTGCATTTGCTTCTATCTTTGATGTGATGCTTTTAATGTGAAACAGAAACTATTAATTGGATGCAAGCAAGGATAGATGATCATATTTCAAAATCTAAAAATTTTCCAGCTGCCACTGAGTCACATTTAAGTCCTAAATAATTCCATATATAGCATGAAAATTTAGGAGGCTTTAGAGAGCAGTTATTTATCCTAGAGATATGTTAAATTTTTGCAGTAACTAAATAAGCCACTATTTTTTTGGGGGGGGGGCGGAGAGGTAGTATTGTGAAGCAACAGTCCTCTTAAACTTTTTATGTGGCAGAAAGAGAATATTTTTGTTATCTAAATATAGGAAAAAATTCATATTTTAAGTCATGTGAAGAGATGCTTGGCTAGAAGAATATTTAAGTCTTTAGGAAAAGATCTTGAAAAGATGGTATTAGGTTCCAGGTTGCCTAAACAGGAATTTAAAATGCTTGGGATTTTCTCATGGACAGCCCTTAAATTTTTATGGGATATATTTACACATTTTATAGGATGCATGTTTGAAATATGACAATGTTTGTATTTGATTTGGATTTAAGGTGGGCCTACAAAAGTTCCAGTTTGATCTAGAATGTGGCTGGAATATTGTTTTAGTTTTATGATAACTCTTTTTCATTTTAAACTTTATATAGTATATTTAAGAACATAAATAACTTTAAAATATATCAAATCCTCAGAATCACAAACAACCTGAGCCATCTATAAGCAATCATCTGGGACTTTGTACACTGCTTAATGGTGTCACACAAAATTGGCTGGCAATGGAAGGGAAGGAGGTTCCACTGAATCACAGGTCACACTGATGCTCTGGAGACTTCAATTTCTAACTTTCCCACTCTCCTCAGTCAAAATGCTCTTCTCAGAAAGAGGAAGTGAGAAAATGGAGTGGGCATTGGAGGCACATGGATCAGCTCCACATGTCAGTGACCCACGCAAATACTAGCTGAAAACCTGGAACTGGCTTATTTATTTATTTGCTTTTTATTTTTTGAATTATTTTTATTACAGTTTATTCACTCTGTGTCTCAATTGTAGAACCTCCCTCAATCCCTCCCAATCCAACACTCTCTCCTTGATTTCCTCCCCTGCCCCTCTCAAAGTCCACTGATAGGGGAGGTTTTCTTCTTCCATCTGAACCTAGCCTATCAGGTCTCATCAGCACTGGCTGCATTGTCTTCCCTACTTTTTCTTCTAACATTTAGTGTGTCTGGTTTTATGATCCACTTGGACTTTAGTTTTGTGTAGTGTGATAAATATGGATCTATTGCTTTTTCTACATGTAGACATCCAGTTAGACCAGCACCATTGATTGAAGATGCTGTCTTTTTTCCATTGTATGGTTTTGGCTTTTTTGTCAAAAATCAATTATCTGGAGGTGTGTGGGTTTATTTCTGGATTTTCTATTTAATTCCATTGATCTATCATTCTGTTTCTATGCCAGTACCATGCAGTTTTTATTACTATTGCTCTGTAGCACAGATTGAGATCAGGGATGGAGATACCTCCAGATGAACTGCTATTTTACGGGATTATTTTTTTTAGCAATTCTGATTTTTTTTTCCATATAAAGTTGAGAATTATTCTTTCAAGGTCTGTAAAGAATTGTATTGGTATTTTGATGGGAATTGCATTGAATCTGTAGATTGCTTTTGGCAAGTTGGCCATTTTCACTATGTTAAACCTACTGATCCATGAGCATGGGAGATCTTTCCATCTTCTGACATCTTCTTCAATTTCTTCTTCAGAGACTTGAAGTTTTTTTTTTAAAACAGGTCTTTCACTTGCTTGGTTAGAGTCACACTTTATTTTATTAGTGGCTACTGCGAAGGGTGCATTTTCCCTAATTAGTTTCTCTGCCATTTTGTCTTCAATATATAGGAGGGCTTCTGATATTTTTGAGTTAATTTTGTATCCAACCGCTTTGCTGAAGGTGCTTATCAGCTGAAGGAGTTCTCTGGTTGAATTTTTACAGTCACTTGTGTATGGTATCATATCATCTTCAAATAGTGATAGTTTAACTTCTTCCTTTTTGATCTGTATCCCCTTGATCTCCTTTAGTGGTGTTATTCCTCTAGCTAAAACTTCAAGTACTATGTTGAAGAGATAAGGAGAGAGTGGGCATCCTTGCCTTGTCCATGATTTCAGTGGGATTGATTTAAGTTTCTCTCCATTTAGTTTGATATTGGCTATAGGCTTGCTGTATATTGTCTATTTACTATGTTTAGGTATGTGCCTTGTATCCCTGATCTCTCCAAAACTTTAAACATGAATGGGTGTTGAATTTTGTCAAATGCTTTTTCTGCATGTAAGGAGATGATCAGGTGGTTTTTTTTTCTGTCAGTTTGTTTTTATGGTGGATTACATTGATGGATTTCTGTATATTAAACCACACCTGCATGCCTGGGATGAAGCCTACTTGGTCATGGTGGATTATATCTTTTATGTTCTTGGATTCAGTTTGCAAGTCTTTTATTGAGTATTTTTGCATCAGTGTTCACAAGACAGATAGGTCTGAAGTTCTCTTTTTTGCTGGGTCTTTGTGTTGATTAGGTATCAAGGTGACTGTGGCTTCATAGAATGATTTTGGTAATGTTCCTTCTGTTTGTATTTTGTGGAACAGTATGAAGAGAATTGGACTTAGCTCTTCTTTGAAGGTCTGGTAGAATTCTGCACTGAAACTATCTGTTCCTGACCTTTTTTTTTTTTTTGGAAGGGAGACTTTTGATGACTACTGCTATTTCCTTGGCAGATATAGGACTATTTAATCTAGTTACCTGATCTTGACTTAAATTTGTAAATTGAATCCATCAAGAAAATTGCCCATTTCCTTTAGATTTTCAATTTTTGTGGCATATATGTTTTTGTAGTAAGACATAATGATTGTTTGGATTTCCTCAGTGTTTATTGTTATGTCCCCCTTTTTGTTTCTAATTTTGCTCATTTGGATAGTTTTTCTCTCCCTTTTAATTAGTTTGGCTAAGGGTTTGTCTGTCTTGTTGATTTTCTCAAAGAACCAGCTGTTGGTCTCATTGATACTTTGAATTGTTTTGTTTCTAATTCATTTATTTTTGCTGTGAGTTTGATTATTTCCAACCATCTATTCCTTTTGGATGTGTCTGTTTCTTTGTTTTCCTAGGACTTTTATGTGTGCTCTTAAGTTGCTTGTATGCAATGTCTCAACAAACTTCTTTCTGTAGGCACTTAATGCTATGAACTTTCCTCTTAGTACTGCTCTCATTGTGTCCCATAAGTTTGGGTAAGTTATGCCTTCATTTTCAATGAATTTTAGGAAGTCTCTAATTTCTTTTTTCATTTCTTCCCTGACCAAACTGTCATTGAATAGAGACTTGTTTAGTTTCAATATGTAGGTAGGCTTTTGTTATTTCTGTTGTTGTTGAGGTCTAGTTTTAGGCCATGGTGGTCTTATAGGATACAAAGTTTTATTTTGATCTTCTTGTGTCTGTTGAGGCTTGCTTTGTTCCTGAATATGTGGTCATTTTTTGAGAAGTTTCCATGAAGTGCAGAAAAGGAAGTATACTCTTTTGAGTTTTGGTGAAAAGTTCTGTAGACATCTATTAGGTCTATTTGATTTAGGACCTCTTTAAGTGTCATTATTTCCCTATTCAGCTTCTGTCTAGATGATCTGTCCTTGCTGAGAGCAGAGCATTGAAGTCTCCCACTATTATGGTGTTGGGATAGATGTGTGATTTAAGCTTTAATAATGTTTCATTTACAAATGCAGGTGACCTTGTCTTTGGGGCTTAGATGTTTAGGATTGTGATGTCCTCCTGGTGGATTTTTCTTTTGATGAGAAGGAAGTGCCCCTCCTCATCTTTTTTGATTAGTTTTGATTGAAAATCTGTTTTATAAGATATTAGGATGGCTACTCTAGCTTTCTTCTTGGGTCAGTTTTCTCGGAAAACTTTTTTCCAGTCCTTTATTTTGAGATAGTATGGATCTTTGTTGCAGAAATGTGTTTCTTGAATGCAGCAGAATGTAGGATCTTGTTTCTTCAACCATTCTGTTAGTCTGTGTCTTTTTATTGGAGAGTTCAGTCCAGTTATGTTGATAGATAATAGAGACCAATGAATATTTTTTATTGTGGTGTTGGTGGTGTTACTGTGTTTTAATGCTTGTTTTTGTTGTGAAATTATCTACATCCTGTGTTTTCTTGGGTGTAATTGTTTTCTTTGGATTGGAGTTTTCCTTCTAAGATCTTCTGTAGGGTTAGGTTGTTGTGTAGATATTGTTTAACTTTAGTTTTGTAATGGAATATTTTGTTTTCTCCATCTATGTTGACTGAAAATTTGCTGGGTGTAGTAGTCTGGGTTGGCATCTCTGGTGTTTTAAAGTCTTGCATGACATCTGTCCAGGTGTTTCTGTCTTTCATAGTTTCTGCTGAGACACCTGGTGTGAATCTGATATGTTTATATGTTACTTGGACTTTTTTCCTTGCTGATTTTAATAAGTTTTCTTAGTTCTGTAGAGTTAGTGTTTTAACTATTATGTGACATGAGTTTCTTTTCTGGTCTAGTCTATTTGGTGTTCTATAAGCCTCTTGTATGTTTAAGGACATCTCTATCTTGAAGTTGGAAAATTTTTCTTCTATGTTGTTCTTGAAAATATTTTCTGGACCTTGGAGCCTGGAATCTTCCTTTTCGTGTATTCCTATTATTCTTATAGTTCGTCTTTTCAAGGTATCCTTGGATGTTTTGTGTTTGTGACTTTTCCAATTTTATTTTTTCTTTGAGACGTGTATTGATTTCTTCAATTGTGTCTTCAGGTCCTGAGATTATCTCTTCCTTCTTTCGTATTCTTTTGATGATGCTTACCTTTGTTTTGTTTTGTTTTTTATCTTTTTTCTACGTTCTCCAGCTCCATGGTTTTCTCTGTGTTTTCTTTGTTGATTCTAACTCTGTTTTCATATCTTGCAGCATTTCCTTCATCTGTTTTGAGTGTGTATTCCTTTCTTTCCATAATGGCCTCTATTTTTTGTTCCTTTACTCTCTATATGCCACTAATTTTGCCTCTACTTGTGCCTTTATTTGTTTGTCTGTATTTGCCTGCATTTCTTTGAGAGCTTTGATTATTTTCTCTTTATGTGCCTCTAATAACTGGATAAGCATAGATTTGAGATTATTTTCCTGTGTTTCCTATGAATTAGCATATATATTAATTTTGGGGGTTGCTGGTGACTCCATGATGTCCTGATTTTTTTTGGATGCGTTCTTATGCCAATATCTAGCCATCTGCTTATCTGTAAACTTTGCTGTTTTCTCCTGGAGTCTGTACTTCAAACTGGGTTCATATGTCTCTGGTGTCTTGAGTATTCTTCAGGAAGATGAGAGAGGTCCACCAATTTTGGAGTTTTGGAGCCTGTGCTTCTCAGAGATGGTGCACACTGGTCACTGCCATCTTGGACCTCCAGAACTGGATTATTTTAACAGCCATGCTGAAGACTGGAGTGAGATCTTTCTCAGAACTCCTGTAGTAGATTGCCTTGGTAAGATGTGTGGGAAGGAGGAAGACAAAATCCACTGCGGTAAAATAACAATTGACCTACATACTTGGCAACAATTATGCAGGCTTGGAAACTCTAGTAGTCAGATATTTCTGTTTTGCAAAAGGAAATTAGAAGAAAAAGATAAAAAGGAAAGGGGAACCTAAAGATTAGAAGAGGTGTAAAAAACATCTAACTTTTAGAATTAGGCAAAATTAAAATAAAGTTTCTAGAGATGAGACTTTATTTCCTTGTTTTCAAAATTATTTTATTTATTTTTATTTTTATTTTACTTTTTTAAAATTTATTTATTTTTATATCAATCACAGGTTAGGTACTTTGCATCCCAGGCGTAGCCCCCTCCCTCATTCCCTCCCATCCTCCCCATCCCTCCCTCATCTCCTCTCTGCCTCCTCCAAGTCTACCAGTGGGGGAGGACCTCCTCCCCTTCCATCCAACCCCAGCTCATCTTGTCTCTTCAGGGCTGGCTGCAATGTCCTCCCCTGGGATCTAGCCAGGCTGTTACTCCCTGGCATGTATGGGGGAGGACAAAGAGTCAGCCATCAAGCTCATAACTGAAATAGTCCCTGTTTCCCTTACTAGGGTCTTCAGTTCGACACTGAGCTATCATGGGCCACATCTGAGCGGGGGTTCTAGGCCATATCCATATATGGTCCTTGGTTGGAGAAACTGTCTCATATAAGATCCCTGTGCCCTGCTCAGTTTGGTCTTTGTGGAGCTCTTGCTCTCCCCAAGTCTTACTAACTTCCCCTATTTTTATTGTTACTTCCCGCCCTCTGCCAAAGGCTTGGTTGTGAGTCTTAATATCTGCTTTGGTACATTGCTGTATTGATTCTTTCAGAGGTCCTGTCCTGTTGCTTGTTTTCTCCTCCATTCAATGTCCATCCTATTTGTTCATCTAAACGAGCATTGATCATACCAACCTGAGTCCTCCTTCTTGTATATCTTCCCTAAGTGTGTAAATTTCAGCATGAACTTCCTATCCTACAGGTCTATATAAGTGAGTATATACCATATGTTTCTTTCTGCTTTTGGGATACCTCACTTAGGATGATCGTTTCCAGGTCCATCATTTGCCTGCGAATTTCATGATTTCCTCCTTTTTAATTGCTGAGTAGAAATTATTTTATTTTTATTAATTACAATTTATTCACTTTGTATCCCAGCTGTACCCCCCTCCCCCATTCCCTCCAACTTCCACCCTTCCTCCTTCATCTCCTCCCATGCCTCTCCCTAAGTCCACTGTTAGTGGAGGTCCTCCTCCACTTCCCTAACACTTCAGGTCTCATCAGAACTGGCTGCATTGTCTTCCTCTGTGGCCTGGTAAGGCTGCTCCCCCATTAGGGGGAGGTGATCAAAGATCCAGCTATTGAGTTCCTGTCAGAGACAGTCTCTATTCCCATTACTAGGGAACTCACTTGGAAATGAACTGCAATGGGTTATATCTGTGCAGGGGTTCTAGATTATCTACATTCATCATCCTTGGTTGGAGTATCAATCTCAGAAAAGATCTCTATGCCAAGAGTTTTTTGGTTCTTTTGCCCTTTTTGTGTAGCTCCTGTACCCTCTATCACTCCCTTCTTTCATAAGATTTGCACTCTGCCCAAAGTTCGGTATGAGTCTCAGCATCTGCTTTGATATCCTGCTGTGTAAAGTCTTTCAGAGGCTCTCTGTGGTAGAATCCTGTCCTGTTACCTGTTTTCTCCCTCTTCTGATATCCACCCTCTGCCTTTCTGAGTGAGGATTGAGCATCTTTCCTAGGGTACTCCTTCTTGATTAGCATCTTTAGGTATACAGAATTTAGGTTGTTTATCCTATATTATATGTCTAATATCCACTTATAAGTGAGTATATACCATGTGTGGTTTTTTTTTGCTTCTGCAATACCTCACTTAGGATGATCTTTTTCTAGTTCCCATCATTTAGTAATTACTTTTCTTGTATTCTCTAATGAAATACAAATAATACTGTTATGACTGTTTCTTCTAGATTTTGGATTCAAGCTCACATTTTAAAGTCAGAAACCTCTCATGGATGGTAGTGTTTTTCTTGACTGTCATCAGGAGGCCTGGAATGTCTGAGTGTTCCAGTCTTTGAATATTAAGACTGATGAGTAGTTTTCTAGGTGGTGCCAACCTAATACCTGCTTTTAAATGTGTCCTTTCATGACCAGGAGGACACCGATAGAACTAGGTAGTAAAGGGAAATAGTACAGATAGTTATAGATGAATGGTAGGCGTCTGGAACATGAGGATCAAATGGGAAGGTTCAAAACAAGGAATACAGAGAAAAACAACTAAAATTATGGTCCTTTGAGTGGTAGTATAGAAACCTAATATAGCAGAAGCCTTCTAAAATATATACATATATAAAAGCAAACTAACTGAAATTGCCAAATAATAGAGAAGAGCCCAAACTTGTCATCTCTTGTCACCAAATGAAGTTTACAGTCCTAGGATTGGGATACATCTAATTGAGTTGTTGACCAAATGGCTTCCTTGGGAATCCCCCCAAAACCTAAGCTGCTGCCAAAAGTATAAGTTGTTCTCCACAAACTGATGGCTATGCTCCATTGCTGAAGACAATACTCCCATAACTCATTGACATAGATAATTCAAGCTAGTGTCTACATAAAACTATTTCCTAATTTTTTCTAAGATCTTTGGTACAGGAATGTACTTTGCATGCTAACAATAAGTGCAATGTAAACACCAAACCAGCCACAGACCCTTTGCTCTTCAATGCTGTCCTGCCTGCAAAATATGCTACTGCAATGGTGACAAAAAGCTTGTGGGAGTAACCAACCAATGTCTGATTTGACTCAAGGCCTACTCCAGGACATGGCAACCATAACAGATGTGGCTTGGGTGACTAAGAACCTGAGAGTAGATAGTCTCAGGACATAGGGTAAAACCAAATTCTACTGTTCTAAAAAATATTGTAGCAATAAAATGACTCCTAATTCCATAGATTAGAAGTCATAGATCAGTGCCTGACTCAGCCATTGTCAGAGAAGCTTCTTCCTGCAGCAAATAAGAACAAATGCAGACTCAAACCCAGACATTATGCAGAAAATGAGAGACTTTGGAACACACTGCTCTAATTGGGTTGTTTTCATTAAATCCCTCCCCTCAGATCCTAGGGAATCCTCTGTAATAGGAGACAGGAAGAGTCTAAGAGTCAAAGGGAATGGATAATGCCAAGAGAAGAAGGCCATCTAAATCAACATAAGCAAAACTCATATGAACTCAGAGATTAAAGCAACATGCACAAAGCCTGCACGGGTCTGTAGGTCTCCTGAATATATATGACTGCCCCCAATGTAGTGTTTCTATGGGATTCCCGAGTGTATGAAGAAGCATGTCTTTGTTTCTTGTGTCTTATCGTGGGCTCTTTTCCTTCTGTTTGTTTTTTCTGACTCCAGTGAATTATTTTTTATTTTATCTTATATTCTCTTTTATTGTTATCCCCTAGAAGCCTGTTTGTTTTCTAATGAGAAACAAAAAGGGAATGGATGCAGATAGAAGAGGAGGTAGGGAGGAACTATGAGGAACAGAGAGTGGAAAAACCATAATTAGGATATATTGTGAGTGAAAATTTTTCAATAAAAAGAAAAAAGTGTTTCTTTAATTTTTAACCTAATTATTTTAGTATCTACTGATGATCATTACCTAGCCTCATTATTTAATTAAGCTTGAAGGTGGGTGATTTTGCAGTGCTCTCATGTCTTCTGCATTTATTATTTGGCTTTTTTTTGAAAGAAGAATGTTTGTAAATTAACTCTGTGGAATGCCATTCTTTTCAGGAAAGATAGAATAAAATGCTTGATTGTTGTCTTTCACATAAAATTTTTCAGGATAACTAGAAATTCATAACATGACTCATGTTTTTCCATCATCTCATAAATGAATGAATTTTTATGTTTTTAATGTGTCAGTGCATCACAGTGACTTTTCATTTTGATATTCAAATTGCCCCATGTTAGGCCAAGCAAATTTTTTTTTCCAATTGGCTCCCAAATATTTTTAAATGATACCTACTGGTAGTTTATTTGCTTTCTAGAAAAGAAGGCATTAATGCTCATCAAATATAGTCCTACACCAGAATGGAGCCAACCATTTGTCCTAGGAACTCTGGTTTTATTTAAAGATTACAATTCTGTGTACCAGAGGTACTTACTATTAAATAAGTACATAATCACTTACTATTGTCAAAGATCTGAGTTAGTAATTGCTGAGTTCTTTTTTCTTAAAAAAGGAGAATTTGTAGTGATATTTTAACTCAGGACAAACTCAGATTATCTGTAAGAATAGGCCACACTCTTAACCATCTCTCCAGCCCAGCTTTTTATTTGACTGAGTTTGTAACTCATGCTTCTTATTTTGAAGATCTTGGCTCTAAGAACACTAACATACAGTATACACAAAATTAAACACAACTATAAGACCATTAATAAAATCACTGAACACAGCTCAGATTTTTATGATAGTGTATATTCTTACTGTTCATTCAGCAAAAGACAGAAAGTCAAAGTTCTGAATTTTAAAGCTAAGTTAAGATAAAATGTTTTTTTATTATTTATTTTTTATTAATTACACTTTATTCAAATGATTTATTTATTTATATTACATATGAGTGCTCTATCTGCATGTATATAAGCATGAGAGAAGAGGGCACCAGACCTCATTATAGATGGTTGTGAGCCACCATGTGGGTGCTGGGAATTGAACTCAGGACCTCTGGAAGAATAGACAGTACTCTGAACCTCTAAGCCATCTCTCCAGTGTTTTTTTTTTTTTTCTATATGGATTTGCCATCAATTTGATATAAAGTTAGTCTTTTTTTTAAAATTTATTTTTTAAATTAATTTATTAATTACAATTTATTCACTTTGTAGCCCCACTTCAGCCCCCTCACTTGTCTCCTCCCTATCCCTTCCAGCATCCCTCTTCTTCCCCGATGACCTTTGCCTAGTCCCCTGGTAAAGGAGGACCTACTCCCCTTCTATCTGACCCTAGCTTAACAGATATCAAGTCTGGCTACATAATCTTCCTCTTTGGCCTGGCAAGGCTTCACCCTCCACCACCAAGGGGGAGGTGATCAAAGAGCCAAGCACTGAGTTCATGTCAGAGACAGCCTCTGTACCCCTTACTAAAGGGAACCACTTGGAAACTGAGAAGCCTATGGGATTCCTTTGAACAGGGGGTCTAGGTTCTTTCCATGACAGCCCTTGGTTGGAGTATTGGTCTCTACAGGACCCTCTGGGCCCAGGTATTTTGGTCAGTTATTCTCCTTGTAGAGTTCCAGTCTCCTTTAGGTCTTTCTATCTTCCTCTTCTTCCATAAGGATCCCAGCACTTTGTCCAAAGTTTGGCAATGAGTCTCAGTATTTCCTTCGATACCCTGGTGGTTATAGTCTTTCAGAAGTCCTCTGTGGAAGGCTTCAGTCCTGTTCCTTGTCTTCTCCTATTTCTGATATCTATCCTGTTAGCCCCTCTGAATAAGGATTAAGGCTCTTCCCTAGTGTCCTCTTTGTTGTTTAGCTTCTTTTGGGCTATAGATTTTAGTATGTTTATCCTATAGTATAAGGCAAATATCCACTTATAAATGAGTTTATATGATATGTGTCTTTCTGCTTCTGGGTTACCTCAGTCAGGATGCTCTTTTCTAGTTCCCACCATTTGACTGCAGATTTCATGATTTCCCTGTTTTTAATTGCTGAGTAGTATTCCTTTGTGTAAATGTACCACAGATTCTGTATCCATTCCTCCATTGAAGGACATCTAGGTTGTTTCCAGCTTCTGGCTATTACAAATGAAGCTGATATGAACATAGTTGAGCCTATCCATACATGGTCCTTGGTTGGAGAAACAGTCTCATAAAAGACCCCTGTGCCCTGATCTATTTGGTCTTTGTGGAGCTCTTGTTCTCCCCAAGTCTTACTAACTCCCCCTATTTTTATTATTATTCCCTGCCCTCTGCCTAAGGCTTGGTTGTGAGTCTTAATATCTGCTTTGATACATTGCTATATAGATTCTTTCAGAGGCCCTCTTTGGTATGCTCCTGTCCTGTTGCTTGTTTTCTCCTCCATTCAATCAATGTCCATCCCATTTGTCCATCTAAACGAGCATTGATCATCCCAACCTGGGTCCTCCTTCTTGTTTATCTTCCCTAGGTGTATAGATTTCAGCATGACCTTTCTATCCTATAGGTTTAAGTGTTTCTCTGCCATTTGATATTTCTCTGTGAAGAATTCTCTGTTTGGCTCTGTACCCCATTTTTAATTTGATTACTTGGTTTGTTGGTGTTTAACTTCTTGAGTTGTTTGTATTTTCTGGATATTAGCCTTCTGTCAGATGTAGGGTTGGTGAAGATCCTTTCCCAGGCTGTTGTTTTGTTTTGATGACAGTGTCCTTTACTTTACATAACCTTTTCAGTTTCATGAAGTTCACTGTTGATCTTACAGCCTGTGCTGATGGTGTTTTGTTCAGGAAGTTGTCTCCTGTGCCAATGAGGTCAAGGCTCTTCCCCACTATTTCTTCTAACAGATTTAGTGTGTCTGGATTTATAGTGAGGTCTTTGATCCATTTGAACTTCAACTTTGTGCAAGGTGATAAATATGGGTCTATTTGCATTTTTCTCCATGTAAATATCCAGTTAGATCAGCACCATTTGTTGAAGATGCTGTCTTTCATTGTATGGTCTTAGATTCTTTGTCAAAAATTAGGTTTTCATAAGTGTGTGGGTTTAGTTCTTGGTCTTTGAATCAATTCCATTCTGTTTCTATGCCAGCACCATGCAGTTTTTATTACTGTTGCTCTATAGTATAGCTTGAGATCAGGGATGGAGATACCTCAAAAAGCTCTTTTTCTGTACAAGATTGTTTTAGGTATTCTGTTTTTTTTTATTTGTTTGTTTGTCTTTCCATATGAAATTGAGAATTTTTCTTTCAAGGTCTGTAAAAATTGTGTTGATATTTTGATGGGAATTGCATTGAATCTGTAGATTTCTTTCGGCAAGATAGCCTTTTTCACTTTGTTAATCCTACCCATCCATGAGCATGTGTGATCTTTCCATCTTCTGATATCTTCTTCAATTTATTTCTTCAGAGACTTAAATTTTTCTCAAACAGGCCTTTCACTTGCTTGGTTAGAGTCACAACCAGGTACTTTGTTATTTGTGGCTATTGTTAAGGGTGTTGTTTCCCTATTTTTTTTTCTTAACCCTTTTGTCCTTTGTATACAAGAAAATTTCAGTTGGTTTTATTTTAAGAGGTAATTTTGTATCCAGCCACTTGCTGTAGGTGCTTATCAGCTGAAGGAGTTCTCTGGTAGAAATTTTGGGGTCACTCATGATCTTCATTCAGCGTTGGTTAACAGAATCTATCAAGATAATTGTCCATTTCATTTAGATTTTCAAATTTTGTTGCATATAGACTTTTGAAGCAAGACCCAATGATTCCTTGGATTTCCTCAGTGTCTGTTGCTATGTTCATTTCTGATTTTGTTGATTTGGACAGTGTTCCTCTACCTATTAGTTGGTTTGGCTAAGGGCTTGTCTATCTTGTTGATTTTCTCAAAGAACCAATTCTTGGTTTTGCTGATTCTTTGAATTGTTCTCTTTGTTTCTAATGTATTGATTTCAGCACCAAGTTTAATTATTTCCATCTGTCTTATCCTCTTGTTGTGTCTTCTTCTTTTTTTTTTTTTCAGTGCTTTCAGGTGTGCCATTAAGTTGCTTGTATAAGATGCCTTGAATTTCTTTATGAAGGCAGTTAGTACTATGAACTTTACTCTTAGCTCTGCTTTTATTTTGTTCCATGAATTAGGGTAGGTTGTACCTTTATTTTCATTAAGTTCTAGGAAGTCTTTAATTTCTTTCTTTATTTCCACCCTAACCCAGTTGTCATTGGTTAGAGAGTTGTTCATTTTCCATGAGTGTGTATGCTTTTTGTTATTTCTGAAGTCTAGTTTTAGACCATAGTGCTCTGATGTGATATAAGGGATTATTTCAATCTTCTTGTATCTGTTGAGGGTTGCTTTGTGCCAGACTATATGGTCAGTTTTGGAGAAGGTTCCATGAGGTGCTAAAAGAAGGTGTATTCTTTCGTGTTTAGGTGAAAAATTCTGTAGATTGCTATTAGGTCCATTTGATTTAAGACCTCTGTAATTTTCATTATTTCTCTGTTTAGTGTCTGTCTCAATGATCTGTCCCTTGGTGAGAGTGGAGTGTTGAAGTCTGCCACTATTAAGGTGTTAGGATCAGTGTGTGATTTAAGATTTAGTAATGTTTCTCTGACAAACGTGGCAGCTCTTTTGTTTGGTGCATGGACATTCAGGAGTGTGACATCCGCCTGGAGGATTTTTCTTTTGATGATAATGAAGTTTCCCTCTAAATCTTTTTTGATTAATTTTGGTTGAAAGTCTATTTTTTCAGATATTAGGAAGGCTACTCCAGCTTGCTTTTTGGGCCTGTTTACTTGGAAAACCCTTTCCTAGCCCTCTACTCTGAGGTAGTGTCTATCTTTGTTGAAGAGGTATGTTTCTTGAATGCAGTGGAATGTTGGATCCTGTTTCTGTAACCATTCTGTCAGTCTCTGTCTTTTTATTGGAGAGTTGTGACCACTGATGCTAATAAATATTAGTGACCAATGATTATTAGTTCCTTTTATTGTGTGGTTTGTGGTGATTGCGTGTGCTTGTACTTGTTTTCTTTTGCTTTTTTTGTGATGGTGTCTTTATCCTTTGTTTTCTTGGGTGTAGTTTATCTAATTGGTTTGGAATTTTCCTTCTAGTATCTTCTGTAGTGCTGGCTTGTTGTATGCATATTGTTTAAATTTGGTTATGTCATAGACAAATTTGTTTTCTCCATGTATGTGATTGAAAGTTTTGCTGCATACTGTAATCTGTGTTGACATCTGTGATCTCTATGTGTGTGCATGATATCAGCCCAGGCCCCTCTGGGTTTCACAGTCTCTATTGAGAAGTCTAGGTGATTCTGATAGGTCTGCCTTCATATGTTACTTGACTTTTTCCCTTGCTACTTTAAAATTTTTTCTTGTTCTGTAGATTCAATGTTTTGATTATTATGTGGCTGGAGGAGTTTCTTTTCTGGTCTATACTATTTGGTGTTCTGCAGGCCTCTTGTGTGTTTAAGGGCATCACTTTCTTAGGGTTGAGGAAATTTTCTTCTATGATTTCCTCAAAAAACATTTTCTGGACCTTAGAGCTTGGAATCTTCTTTTTGTTTATTCCTATTATTCTTAGGTTTCATCTTTTCATGGTGTCCTTGATTGCCTGGATGTTTTGTGTTTGGAAATTTTCCGATTTTATTTTTTCTTTGAAAGATGTATCAATTTCTGCAATTTTATCTTCAGCATTTGAGATTCTCTCTTCCATCTCTTGTAGTCTGTTGGTGATGCTTACCTTTGCAGTTCCTGATCTCTTCTCTATGTTCTCAAACTCCCGCATTTTCTCTGTTTGTGTTTTCTTTATTGATTCTAACTTTGTTTTCATGTCTTGCACCATATCCTTCATCTGTTTGAATGTGGATTCATGTCTGTCCATGATGGACTCTATTTTTTTGTTAGTTTTTTCTTTTTGTGCCTCAAATAACTGCATAATTTTAGATTTAAGTTCATTTTCCTGTGTTTCGGCTGCAACAGAAAAATCTGTTGTTTTTGGAGATTCTGGTGAAGCCATGATGTTCTCGGTTTGTTGCCCACATTCTTATGCCAGGTTCTAGCCATCTGGTTGTCTGTAGTCTTGACTGATTATTCCTGACACCTGTACTGCAGACTGGATCCACCTGTCTGGAGTCTCGAGTAGTCTCCTCTGGATTCACTGTCTCTGCTGGTTCACTGTTTGTGACCCAGGAATGTTAGGTGCACAGGCGGAAAGATCTCCGAGTCTAGAGGTGCTCCAGTGTCTCACAGGCTTCAAGATGGTGGAGGATCGGATTTGGGTCCCACGGCTGGCTCAGCTCATGGTTCACTGCCTGTGGTGGCCTCCTTTTTTTTCTGACCCAGGTGGGGTAGGTTGTTGGGAAGCAGGCAGAAACATCTCAGAGCCTAGAGCTGTTCCAGTGCCCCCACAGGCTTCCCTTATATGGTAGGGAATAGAACCTGTGTCCCATGCTTAGCTCAGTTCTGCTTTGTTCACTGTCTATTCTGCGCTGGTTGACTCTGACCAGGGTGAACCAGGCATGAGGGGAGTAGGCAGAATGGAGCCATGCCTCCCTTATAGTACCAGAATGTGCCCCCTCCACTGGGCAGTGAGAATGAGCACCACTAGCTGCTGGGACAAGAAAGGTGTCCACAGGATGTTGAGTGTGGTCTCCTGGGTTTGGAAACAGGAGCCTCTAGTACCCAGAAGGTGTCCAAAGGGCTGTGAGAGTGGGTGCCCAGGTTTGAAGTCTCACCCACAGTACAGGGCATTATTCATTCCACAGGCAGTAAGAATGAGCGAGCGCCCAAGGTCAGAACTGCTGGGCTCTGGTTCCAGGAAGATATCCACAGAAAGTGGGCGTGGGCAGACTGTGCCCTAAGGCTGCAGGGTCAGAACTAAGCATGCCGTACTGCTGCCTGTTCTGGAAGGTATCCACAGATGGTGTGTTTGTGTCAGTGGGTGGCCTAAGGCTGTAGGGTAGGAGTCCTGTAAGCACATTGCTGGTCCCAGGAAAGTATCCAAGAATGGTGGTTTCTAATGGGTAGCCTAGGGCTGCTGGGTCAGAGCAGAGTTAACTGCTGCTGCAGGTCCCTGGAAGATATCCACAGATGGTGGGTTAGCCTAAGGCTGCATGGTCAGAGCAGACTGAGCTGTCTCTGCAGGTCTAGGTGGGTTCGGGCGGGTAGTCTAAGGCTGCAGGGTATGGCCACCCCATCTCCCACGTGTACTGCTGGTGTGGGTCCCAGGAATATATCTACAGATGGTGAGTGAGTTTGGGTGAGTGCCCTCGGGCTGCAGGGTCAGAGCCCAGCAAATTGATGCTGGTCCCAGAAAGGTATCCACAGATGATGTGTTTTGAAGGGTGGTCTAAGGCTGTGGCAGTGCCAGACGGGATCCCCGGAACTTTTCCAGGTATTAGACTGGAAGATGGGCTTTCAAGCAAACCTGTGGATTCGCCTTTCACCTGAGAAACACAGACATCGGGGTTTGGGGGTCCACAGTACAGCCTGCTGGTCACCCTGCTCTCCTTGCTGATCTGCTGTTCAGATACCCTGTGTGGTTGGCACTACCATCTTGGATCCCTCAAACTTAGGCTTCTTTGTTTTATTTTGCTTTGTCTTGTTAGGCATTTTTGTCTTTTTGGTAAATTTTGTTCCGAATTCAAACTGTATATTATAAATAAAGAAGTCAGAAGATCTTTCAAGTAAGGGTTGGTTATGCTGACACACTTGTGTGACTCCAGTGTTTTTGAAACTGGGGCAGCAGAGTTATGAGATGATAGACACCCTGGAACTGGCGTTATACATTGTTGTGAGATGCCTGACGTGAGTGCTGGGAAATGAAGTCAGCAATATATATTTTTTATTATTATTTATTAATTTATTCTTATGTGTATCTGTGCCTTATGTATGCCTGATGATGTACAGGTTTTAAGAGATGGTTGGATTCCCTGTAACTGGAGTTGCAGGTGGTTGCAAATTCCCATGTGGGTATTGATAATTGAACCCAGTTCTTCTGAAAGGGCAAAAAGCGCTCTTAACTACAAAGCCGTCTCTGCAGCTCTGGATATTCTTGGCAGTGGATCTCTTTCTTCTGGCTTACATTTTGACTTTATTTCCCCCTTTCCCTTTTATTTCTTTTGCTTTTTTTTGAGACAGGGTTTCTCTGTGTAGCCTTGGCTATCCTGGACTCGCTTTGTAGACCAGGCTGGCCTTGAACTCACAGAGATCTGCCTGCCTCTGCCTCCCTGAGTGCTGGGATCACACTCATGAGCCACCACACAGGGCTACATTTTAACGTTTCATTTGTTCACTTGTTCAACAAGTACTTGAATAATGAAGTACCAGACACTAATCACTTGTTGCTTACTTTGGTACTTTTGTTGAGTTTTCTTTTGTTTTTAGCTTAGTTAGAGCTGAAAATTCTTTTCGTTTTTTTACTTTCTTTTTTATTTTCCTTTTTTTTTTTTACACAGAGGAAGCTTTTATTCATAAATACAAACATGGGCTGGAGAGTTGGCTCAGAGGTTAAGAGCACTGGCTGTTCTTCCAAAGGTCCTGAGTTCAATTCCCAGCAACCACATGGTGGCTAATAGCCATCTATCATGAGATCTTGCACAAATAATAAATAAATAAATCTTAAAAATAAAATAAAATAAATGCAAACAGTTCTCATAACAGAAACTACTGAATAACAAATGGATGCAATTTAATAGTCTAAAAATAAACTGGATTAATCATATTCCCTACGTAGGTAGTTCTACTGACATGGATTCCATACATTGTGAATTAATCGTTCAACAAAATTAGTAGAAAAGAGACTGATGTGGCGTTGCTTGTTTTTTACATGGAGACATTTAAAAGGAGACAATTGCAATGGTAAAAAAAAGAACTTCCATTGCCCTGAAAAGTAGAAAGGAAGTATCTTTAATAAACATTTAATAAAGTAAAGTCATTTATATCAAACAGATCTTTAGGTTTACGAAATACTTTCTTTTGGGGGGGTGTTCCGTTAATTTATTTTTTTAAATTTATTTATTTTTATATCAATCACAGGTTAGGTACTTTGCATCCCAGGCATAGCCCCCCTCCTTCCTTCCCTCCCACCCTCTCTCTCCCTCCCTACAAAATACTTTCTTGATTGTACTTTTTTTTCTTTAAAATTATCATATCTTTTAAAGCATTCTTGTGGAGCAATCCAAGGTGTGAACTAGTGTGTGGATATCAGCATTTTATACAGGTACTGTATTTTATCCTGATTTGTGTTCCCACTGTGGAAGGCACTAAGGGATAGCTCCAAGAAATACCAATGGCTGTGGAAGTTCGTCTTTGGAGTTAATGTCTTTTTAGCAAAACATAAAAATAAATAAATAAAATAAAAACCTGTTCCAACTGATGAGATGGTATGCTCTGTATGATATTTGTGAAAGGAAAATTACTTTGCATACAGTGAAGTATTTCTAGCCTGTATTTATACATGATGAAAAGGATATAGAAAAGTTAGTGAATTTATGTTTTCAGTACTCAGTAAAAGAGACAAGAAGAGAACATGGCCCTGGACCTATAAGATAAAGTTACCACTCAACTACAAATCAGAAATTGGGATAGATTAACTGTTTATGGGATTTCCAACAGCTTTTGTAAATTACTGTCCCAGCATTACTTTTTGAATAATTATGCATGAGTTTATACTCTAGTCCAAGACTGAAACAAATTTTATTCTTTTACATTAAAAATGTGTGTGTGTAAATGTTTGTGTGTTGGGACTTGCATGTGGAAGATTGAAGGCAATCTGTTAAGTTAGTCCTTGTCTTCTGACTTGTTTGAGGCAGGGTCTTGTTTGCCATTGTGCTGTGTACTTGAAGCTATCTACCAAAGAGCTTCTCCTTGTCATTGTATCCTACATCATCCCATAGGAGTGCTGGGATTACAGATATGTACTTCCACATCTGACTTTTGTACCAGTTTGAAGGGTCTGAACTCAGTTTGTCAGGTACATGGTTTTACCCATTGAGCTGTCTTTCTGCCCCCTCTCCGTTTCACATTTGTTTATAGACAAAGCTCACATTTTGCTCCAGCTACGAAGAAGAAAATGGATCCTAGCAATGTTCTTCCAAAGTCACACCTAATAGCAGATAGTTTAGGATCTTGAAAATGAGTGATTTTCCCTCTAAATTACTAATTCATACTGGGTTAATCTTGAAGTACTCTCTTTGCTGTGAGACCCTAGAATCACACAAGATTACGTTTTTTAATTTTATAATTAGTGTAGAAAATAATAGCTTTCATTTTAGTATTCATACATAATTTATTTTTGCTTATCTTCCCCTAATTTTTTTATTTTATTATTTTATCTTCTACTTGAGAGCCTAGGCTGGCGTGGCTGATCAGGCCTTGAACTCTTGAACTTCCTACTTCTGACCTTCCTAGTGCTGGGATTAAAGATATGTACCACCATGCCTGGCTAGAACTACATGACTTTCTGTGTCTTCTAACCTAGAGGGGAGTATTAAATCAATACACAGTACTGTAAAATTAACAAGTTCTTTCAAAAGTGCTGTGCACTGTGTAAAACTGTACTGGGTATTGTTTGTCCAAAGCAGCTTGTTTCCCACTGGGATAAGTGAGATGATTATTTTTCTTATTGTAATTGTATTCAGGCTTTTCTCTACTTTAAATGGTTTGAGAATTTGTAAGGATCTGTCAGCTTATAAAACATATAAATTATAATACTTTATTATCTATCCTATGAGATAATATTTTATATCCCTTTCTGAGAGAAGGTTGAAGATCAAAATATTAAAATTTCAAGTGGTACTCCAGGGTTCATAGAGCTGCCATTTGATGTTTTTAGATATTAACTACTACCTTAAAACCTGAACCCTCATCATCAGAGAATGTGGTTTCTTTAAGACTAGAAGGGGCTAGCAGACAAATCCTGAGATGAAAATCAGACCAAGATCTGTAGACCTTGTTGGCACAATTTCTTTCTCTTGGCAGAATACATCTGTGTCCCTGCATATCAGCAAGTGACTGCCTTGCTGTGTGATTCCTTTTGTGTTTATTGCAGCCCTGACTCCCAAGTTTCCTTGGGTAGTCTGCTTGATCTACTAAAGGGATGTTCATTTAGCTCATGTTGTAAGCTGTCTTTCTCCAAGCATATCCGTTCTTTATTCTGTTTTACTTTAATTTCTCTGGCATCATTCCCAGTCAGTTTGGCCCAGCAGATGCTAGCCACAGCTTTTATTTACCATGTCAGTTTCAGTATTTTCCATCTCCATTATACCCTGAAACTGAAACCCAGGGAAAACATAACTGAATCTGATAGTTTCACTGGCTTTTATTTAACTTGCTTTTACTTGACATTAAAAGTAACTAAGTTTCCTTCAGGTCTATCTATCTCCTTCTTCTACCATAAGATACCTTGCAATTTGTCCAAAGTTTGGCTATGAGTCTCAGCATCTCCTTTGATACCTTGCTGGGTAGAGTCTTTCAGAGGGACTCTGTGGTAAGTTTATATCCTGTTTCCTGTCTTCTACTTCCAGTCCTATCCTTTTTGCTATTCTGAATGAGGATTAAGCCTCTTCCCTAGGGTTCTCCTTGTTGTTTAGCTTCTTTAAGACTATAGATTTTACTATGTTTATCCTATATTATATGGCTAATATTCACTTATAAATGAGTATATACCATGTGCATCTTTCTGCTTCTGGGTTACCTCACTAAGGATGATCTTTTCTAGTTCCATCCATTTGCCTGAAAATATCACGATTTCCTTGTTTTTAATTGCTGAGTAATGGGGCTTCGGATCCAAGATGGCTGCCACGAGAGAACACTGTGTCTGAGGAGTAGGAGAGCAGAAACAACGCAGCGACCAGGAGACTGAACTCTGGGACCGAAAACGCCAGCATTGTGAGTGCCAGGTGAGCGGAACTCCTACGGTGAGAAAATCAAGTGGGAAAACCCTAGGGACACCCAGTTATTACCTGGAGAAATTTCCCTG
>CM053742.1:45133773-45160536 GCA_028658305.1 Pachyuromys duprasi
AGGGGGCTATGCCTGGGATTCAAAGTACCCAACCTGTGAGTGAGATAAAAATAAATAAATTAAAAAAAAAATTGCTGAGTAATTGTACCACAGTTTCTGTATCCATTCCTCCGATGAAGGACATCTAGGCTATTTCCAGCTTCCGGCTATTACAAATAAAGCTGCTTTGAACATAGTTGAGCAAATGTCCTTGTTGAATGGTGGAGCATCTTTAGGATACATGCCCAGTAGTGGTATTGCTGGATCTTGAGGGAGCTCCACAAGGACACCAACAGAGCAAAATCTGGGCTCAGGGGCTCTTCAGAGACTGATGAATCAATCAAGGACTATTCATGGAGAGGACCTAGATCCCCTGCTAAGATGTGGTCCATGGGCAACTCTGTCACCATGGTGGTTCCCTAGTAAGGGGAGAAGGGACAATCTCTGGCATGAACTTGGTTGCTTGCTCTTTGATAACTTCCCTTTGGCAAGGTGGTCTTATTAGGCCACAGAGAAAGATTATCCAGGCAGTCCTGATGAGACCTGATAGGCTAAGGTCAGATAGTAGGGGAGGGGGACCTCCCCTATCAGAACTCCTCCCCTATCAGAGAACTATGGAAGGGACAGAGAAAGGGTGGGTGAGATAGGGAGGATATGACATAGGGGTTACAATCGGGATACAAAGTGAATAAATTATAAATAAAAATAATTTATTATTATTATAAAATAAATGGGGAAAAAGAAACTGAATTTGAAGGTCACACAACTAAACAACATGTTTTTTTTGTTTCTACTGGCTTTGGGGTAGATAATACCTCTGATGTGTGGGTTATGGTGATAAGGGCTGCCTGTGTTTTCCTCAGAAACTTGAAAGCTGATTCTGTTCAAAGCATTGGCTTTTCACCTGGGTCTGGACAGATGCCCATGGGTAACAAAAACATGCTGAAGACTGCTCATTTCTGCAGGTAGATATTCTACTCATGTAGGGAATGCTTATATGGAGCTAGCAATGCAAGACTTCAAACTTCCCTGATTTCTCTTTCTCCCTGTTCAAAATGCCAAGATAAGGATAGCAGAGATATTTTCAAGATCAACAGCAGCACCATTACCTTGTCATTACAATTTTACCAGATGCTTGTTTCACAACACCCTGTTCCAGACCAGCAGAGAAGCTAGACATTTTCCACCATCAGTTTTTTTGTCCCCCAAATCAACCCTGAGCCCCAAGATAAAGAAAAAGGTACCTAACTCTTATAAGATATGAAGTGGTCTTTTCAGGATACTACTCTATCATCTTAGTTTTGTTGCTTTATGGAATATATGTTTTCACAAGCTTCAACAATTTGTTCTTGATTTCTTGTACCCAAGTCCACCATTTTATGTAATAAATAGATGGAGATAAGTTTGGTAGCAGTTCTACTTCTTAAAATTACATCCCCTTTATTCTTAGTCTTGAGCTTCATGTATTCACCATCAGATTAATTATAAGGGATTAGTTATCTCATTTTTCATTCATTGGCACTTATTTATACCCATTCATTTAATTAACACTGATTAACTGCTTATAGCTAGTCACTTTGATAGGCTGTTAAGATAAACCAGTGATATCCTTGTTTTTTATTGCCGAGTAATATTCCATTGTGTAAATGTACCACAATTTCTGTATCCATTCCTCAGTTGAGGGGCATCTGGGTTGTTTCCTGCTTCTGACTATTACAAATAAAGCTGCTACAAACATGGTTGAGCAAATGTCCTTATTGTGTATTGAGCCTCTTTTAGATATATGCCTAGGAATGGTATAGCTGGATTTTGAGGAAGAGCTATTCCTAGTTGTCTGAGGTAAATGGTGGGAACTGGAAAGGATCATCTTGAGTGAGCTATCCCAGAAGCAGAAAGACACACATGGTATATACTCACTCATATAAACATATGAAATAGGATAAACCTACTAAAATCTGTACACCTAAAGAAACTAATTAAGAGGGAGGACTCTGGCTAAAATGCTCAATCCCCAGCCAGAAAGGCAAAGCAGATTGACATCAGAAGAAGAAAATAGGAAACAAGCTAGGAGCCTGTCACAGAGGGCCCCTGAAAGGCTCTGCCCTGCACAATATCAAAGCAGATGCTGAGACTTATGGCCAACTGTTGGGCAGAGTGCATGGAATCTTATGAAAGATGTGGGAAATAGTAAGATAGGGAGAGGACAGGATCTCCACAAGGACAGCAACAGAACCAAAAAATCTGAGCACAGGGGTCTTTCCTGAGACTGATACTCTAACTAAGTACCATGCATGGAGAAAACCTAGAACCCCTGCACAGGTGTAGCTCATGGCAATTCAGTATCCAAGTGGGTTCCATAGTAATGGGAACAGGGACTGTCTCTGACACAAACTGATTGGCCTGCTCTTTGATCACCTCCCCCTGATGGGGGAGAAGCCTTACCAGGCCACAGAGGAAGACAATACAGCCACTTCTGATGAGACCTAATAGACTAGGATCAGAAGGAAGGAAAGGAAGACCTCCCCTATCAGTGGACTTGGAGAGGGGCATGTGTGGAGAAGGGGGAGGGAAGGTGTGATTGGAAGGGGATGAGGGAGGGGTTTATGGGGGAATACAAAGTGAATAAAGTATAATTAATAAAAATTAAAATAAAAAATGAAGAAAAAAAAAGATAAACCAGTGATCAACATAGCTACAGTGCCTGGTCTCAAAGAGTTTAAAACTTAGAAATAAACAAAAAAAAAAAAAAAAAGAAAAGAAAAAAACAACAAAAATTTAGTAATAGAAATAATAATCATTAACAATCACACTAAAATAGAAATATAAATTCTGGCAAGTTCTGTGAAGGAAAGTAATATGATTTTATGAGATCATATGTAAAAAAATGAAGTTTACCTGTAAGTAAAAGGTTGGAATCAGGAAAGACTTCCTTTAGCAAGTGATTCTTAAACTGAAAGTTATAGCAGGGGAAATGTTTGAAGAAGCAGTGGTCATGTCATATCCATTAACATGTGCTGGGAAGACCCACCAAAACTGGTTAGTGTTATTCAAAACCTCAGCTAATGTGTTCTCGTGCTGATCACAGGATGCCCCCTCCTATAACTACATACTTTCGGATGTCAAGGCAGACTTATTCCTGGGTATCCTTTGTACTTTTTTTTTTTGGCCAACTTTGGCTCAACTGTTGGAGGCTTTGCAGAAGCTTCTTTATCTGCATGATAGACAGCCAGGACACTTCCATTCTAGCTTGTCTCCCCTTTTCTCACTCAAGATAGCTCTATCCATGTCTACTATAGCTCTATCCATGTTGGCTTTCACATGGATATATCCTATTCTAATATTTTTCCAAGTTCCATTTGGGCCTTAAAAAAAAAGGTGAAGTGGGTATTTAATATGGAGGGGACAACACTTCATTTCTGGGTTCAGATCTGACTTCTAGGACCTGATATATTCCTGACGAAAACACTGAAAGAGACAGAGGGGTGGGCCACATAAAGATACAGACCTAGACATTCTTCTCCAAGCTAAGGAGGGAAGTCAGCTGGAAAGAAAATGCCACCTATGTCTTGATCTCAGTTTTAGTCTCCAGGAGTGCAAGAAAACACATTTCTTTGTTTAGAGAAGTCCCCCCCCCCAAAGAAAAAAACACCCTAGTTATTAGTAGCTGCACTTATAAAATAGAATGCTGTCCTTGGTCATGGCAGGGGCCTTTGCCCTCTTTTTAACTGTCAGCAGCTGTGAACATCCACAGGAGGTTTGCAAAAGATTGGGCCTACTTGGTGGGGAGGAGAGGTTCAGAGACCCCTCCCTTCTTCAAAGATAAACTGGCAAACTAAGAGTTGCTAGGGGGAGGGGCTTATGAGAGGCCCTGACTCTTGCTGAGAATTTGTAAATAGTTGATGGTTGCTAGGGAAGATAGGTTCGCGAGTTCTCACTACCTGTAGAATTTTAGGTAGTTAGAGGTTGTTGGAATCAGGACAGTGCTTAATGCCCTGCCTTCTCCAAGAATTTCTCCGTAGCTAACCATTGCTAGTAAGGAGAGACTTGTGAGCCCCCAACTCAGGATTTATAGGCAGTTAATGATTGCTAGGGGGAGGGGCTCATGAAGTTCTACTGGGAAGGAAATTATTTTTTCTCTTCATGTTTTAGCCATCCATAACAGCTCCTTTAAGTAATCCCAATTATCCTCTTTGGTTCAATAAGCTGTACTTTGGTTGAATCATTTCTTCGTTTCATGATATTGGGATGAGAAGCCCTTTCTTCATGTCTCTCTAGACAAAGATGACACAATAATACCAGCGACCAGGTTGCTGGGAATGAAGTTGAAGCCAAGGTGGTAAATATTATGGGCTGGCAGCAAGTCATGGCTTTCCCTTCTGCTTGCTAAAGCCTGGAGAGAGGGTGGTGGTGGTAATTGAGCGATAGTTTGGGGAACAATGTTATCTTTATCACCCACCATTGTCTGCTCTAATGCGTATTCCTGCTCAGTTTCCTGTCTTCTTGTCCAGATTAGGTTGTTACAATTAGCAAGTGAGGCAAGACTGGTACCAGGAAATTTAGTTATTGCATGATTTTCCTGAGATTAGTACATTCAATGATAGCCTGTCTTCCTCCTTTCTCAGGTCTCGTTTTCCTTGGTCTGTATGTTTCTATCAGTTCTTTGTCATACATTTTCTTTCTAAGCCTCAAATATTTCCCTAATTCATAAGAGCTTTAGGAAGATTGCATGAGGTGATAAGCAAGGCACTTTTGATGTTTCTGTATGGTGTTAGGGATGAAACCCAGGGCCTGTGCGTGCCAGAAAAATTCTCTACCTCTGAGCCACGTTATCAGCAATTTAACAGGAGGAGAAGGGTCTCAAGAGTAGACAAGAGAGGCAACAAGACCCCTGCTCCCGCAGCGAGGAGTCCCACAGAATCACCAAGCTGACAGTCACAACATCTAAGAAAGGATCTGGGGCACACTCCTGTAGGCCCCATGCTTACCATCTCAGTCTTTGCAAACCCATTGATCCCTGCTTAATTGATTTAGCAGACTATGTTCATATGGGGTCCTCCATCCCCTCTGATACCTACAATCTTTCTCCCCATCTTTCATGGGGTTTCCCTGGACCATATAGAGGCCTCCAATTTAGACTCTCCCGCTCTCTGCATTATGTCTGGATGCAGGTCTATGCATCTGCTCCCTTCTGCTGCTGAAAGCTTCTCTGATGATGATTGGACAAAGGACAAGGCATCAACCTATGAATATAGCAGAATATCATTAGGAATTATTTTATTTATTGTTGTTGCCAGTTGTGTTTGCTTTTACTCTAGGTTTCCGGGCTATCCAGACTCTTGTTCCTGACCATCCAAGCAGTGTCTGGCATAGGCTCCTTCTCATGGAGTGAGCCTTAAGTCAAAACAAACACTGGCTGGCCACTCCCAGCCACTGGCCTTTTTTTTTTTGCCACCATTGATTATCCATCTTGCATGCAAGACAGATTATAGCTCAAAGGTTTTGTAGATGGGTTGGTATCCAGGTTTCTCTTTTGGTAGCCTTTAGAGTACCTTCCCTCACAAAAGAGACTAGAACAAAGGGCAAATTCTTCATGTATGCACTAGCTTGACGTGTATAAGTTCAATGAGCTGTATGTAAGTGTGCTCCTCAGTGAGGCCCTGCTGTCAGTTTGAGGGAGAGCAACCTTCTGTCCTAGCATCAGCCTGCATTGTTTGGTGATCTCCACAGAACCCTCTTGGCCAATGACTCAGAATTTTACAACCTAGTTCTGCCACTGGGAGCCTTGTCTGGCTATAAGAGGTGGCCAGTTCAGACTCTTTATCCTCCATTACTAGGAATTCTCACTAGGATCACCCTTACAGATGCCAGGAAGTTTCTACTGAACTGGGTTTCTACACCACTCCCAAGACACCCCCCCCCCAATTCTAGCTCTCTCTCCTGACACTCTCTCCTTCCTTCCCATCTCCGTACTGATCTGATCTGTCCTGTTCCATTCTCTACCTACCTTTAATCCACTTGCAAAATTTATTCTATTTCTTCTCCCCAGAAAGATCCATGCATCTCCCTCCTCTTTATCTAACCTCTCTGGGTATATGGATTATACATCAATTATTATTTACCTACTGGCTAATATTCACTTATTAGTGAATACATACCATATTTGTCTCTGCGGGTCTGAGTTACCTTACTCAGGATGTTTTTTTTCTAGTTTCACCTATTTGCCTGCAAATTTTATGATGCCAGTTTTTAAACAGTAGAGTAATACTCCATTGTATAAGAGAACCAGTATTCTTTATTTTTTAGTTGTTTTTATGTTAAACCATGCTTTTGTTTTCTTATTGTAGTTCTGTAGTACAACTTAAAATCAGGGATGGTGATTCCCCCTTCTTTTATTGTTCAGAATTGTTTTTAGCTATCATGTCTTTTTTTCCCCGTATGAAGCTGGGAATTTCCCTTTTAAGAATTTTCCTGCAAATAAATGTGTTAGAATTTTGATGGGGATTAAATTGAATCCATAGATTGCTTTTGGTAGGACAGCCATTTTTACTATGCTAATTCTTCCAATCCGTGAACATGGGAGATCTTTGTATCTTCTTCTATCCTCTTCAACTTATTTCTTCAAAGATGAAGTTTTTGTCATATGTCTGTCACTTTCTTAACTAAGAGTTACCCCAAAATAGTTTATATTATTTGAAGCTATTGGGAAAGAAGCTATCTCCCTGATTTCTTTCTCAGTATGTTTGTCATTTGTACATAGGAGAGCTACAGATATTTTAAAGTTAATGTTGTATTTATCCACTACACTGAAATTCCTTGCTGGAATTTATATGATTATATATATATATATATATATATATTTAATAATAACATTACTTTGACTTTTTCTTTTCCAATTTGTATCCTCTTGATGGCTTTTGCTTGTCTTATTGTTGCAGCTAAAACTTCAAGTACTACATTGAATAGATATGGAGAGAGTGGACAGTCTTGTCTTATTATTGATTCTTTTCATTGTTCTCTTTGTTTCTATTTTATTGATTTCAGCCCTCAGTTTGGTAATTTCTTGCCATCTATTCGTCTTGGATATGCTTACTTCATTTTATTCTAGAGTTTTCAGGTGTGTTGTTAGGTTGGTAGTTTGAGAACTCTCCAGTTTTTTAAATGTAGGAACTTAGTGTTATGAACTTTCCTCTTACCACGACTTTTATTGTGTCCCATAAATTTGGATATTTTGTGTATTTATTTTCATTGACTTCTCAAAGTCTTTAATTTTTTTTATTTCTGTCTTGACCCATTTTTAATTAAGTAGAGAGTTGTTCCATTTCCATGAGTTTGTAAGTTTTCTGTTGTTCTGTTATTGACATCCAGCTTTAATCCATAGTGGTCTGATAGGATGCAGGGATTTATTTTATTGTATCTATTGAGACTTGCTTTGTGTCTTGTATGTGGTCAATTTTGAAGAAAGTTCCATGAAGTGCTGAGAAAAATGTCTATTCTTTTGTATTTGGATGAAATGTTGTGTAAATATTATTTAGGTTCATTTGGTTCATGATGTCTGTTAGTTCTTGTATTTCTCTACTTATTTTTTGTCTGGATGACCTGTTCGTTGGTGAGAGTCAGGTATTAAAGTCCCCTGCTATCAGTGTGGGGGTTAATGTGTAATTTAAGCTGTAATAGTGTTTCTTATACAGACGTGCATGCCCTTGGGTTTGGGGCGCAGGTGTTAAGAACTGTAATGTCATTCTGGTGTATGTAGCTTCCCCATTTTTTGATTAATTTGGTTTGAAATCTGTTTTATTAGATATTAAAATACCCACAACCAGGTTTCTTCTTAGGTCCAACTGCTTAGAAGATCTTTTTTCCCGAACCTTTACTCTGAGGTAATGTGTATCTTTGATTTTTGAGGTGTGTTTCTTTTATGCAGTAGAAGAATTGATCCTGTTTTCACAGCCATTGTGTTAGTCTGTGTCTTTTTATTGGAGAATTGAGACCATTGATATCAGTGACCAATGACTGTTAATTCTTGTTATTTTGTTGTTGTTGTTGGTGGTGGTGGTGGTGTGTGTTTTCCTTCTTTGGTTTTGCTTGTGTGAGATTATTTCTTATGTTTTCATGGGTATAGTTACCCTCATTGGATTTTAGTTTTCCTTCTAGCACCTTTTGTAGGGCTGGATTTGTAGATAGCTACTGTTTAAATATCTATCTAAATATTTCATGGAATATCTTATTTTATTTATCTATCTGTGGTGATAAAATGTCTCTGGTAGGTATGGTAGTATGGGCTGACATCTGAGATTTCCTAGAGTCGGCAGCACATCTGTCTATATTCTTCTGGGTTTTAGAGTCTCCGTTGAGAATTTGCATATAATTTTAATAGGTCTGCCTTTACATGTTACTTGGTTTTTTTGCTCTAGGAGCTCTTAATATTCCTTCTTTGTTCTGTATGTTTAGTCTTTTGATTATTATGTAGCATGGGGACTTTCTTTTCTGGTCCAATCTATTTGGTTTTCTATAAGCTTCATGTGCCTTTATAGTTATCTCCTTTAGCTTGGGAAAATTTTGTCTATCATTTTTTGAAATTATCTTCTGTGCGTTCAAGCTGGGATTTTTCTCCAGCTTTTCCTTTTTTTAATGTTTTTTTTTTCATAGTGACCCAGATTTCCTCAATATTTTGTGTCAGGAATATTTTAGATTTAGTATTTTTTATTGATTTATCCATTTCTTATATCATATCCTTAATGCCTGAGAGTATCTCTTCAATCTCTTGTATTCTATTGCCTCTGTAACTTCTGTTCACATTTCTAACATTTTCATATTCAGAATTCCATCAGTTTTCTTTATTGCTTCTCTTTCCGTGTTTACATCTTGAACTATTTTATTAGTTTCCTTCAACTGTTTGTTTTTTCTTGGTTTTCTGTAAGGAATTTATTAATTTCCTCCAATTGTTGGTCTGTGTTTTCCTGGATTTTAAAAATACCTTTACTCATTTCCTCTTTAAAGACCTTTATCATCTTCATATAGTTGGTTTTAAGGTTTTTTTCTTATGCTTCATCTATGTTGGAATATTCAGGGCCTGCAGTGTTAGGATATCTGGGCTCTGGCCCTACCTGTTACTGATTGTGTACTCTGGTGACTAGGTATCTAAGTTATAGGTCTAGGTGCTGATTTCTGGTTTGCTTTGGTTCTCTTTTCTCTATGAAATTTTGGAGAGTGTGTTATTGTATATTGCCTGTTTTATTAGCCTATTCGGCTGGTGTGCTCACAGGGAGTATTTGCTGCTGTTGGAGAAGGGGAGGCTTTAGGGAGCTGTGATTTGTGGGATCCACAGGAGGCACAATGGGTGGGGCATATTGCAGCTGGTGTTCTGTTGTAGTGCTAGGAACGACCCTGAGAAATGGGTCTGGAGGAACAGAGAGAATAGAGAATGTCTGTGGATAGGCTACCTGGTTTTCTGGCAGGCAGGGCCTGTGGTTGAGCAAGGGATGTCATCAGGACTTGAGGGCTGGGTCACAGAGCTGAGTTAGGGGAGGGAGGCCAGAAAGTGATGGACTTTGTGATCCATAGGAGATGTAGACATGGGGAAAGGAGGCTAGTATTCTCTTGCAGCACAAGGTATGAGCCTGAGGGATAGGGCCTGAGCTGGGGATGGGGTGGAAGAGAGCAGAGAAGGACTGTGGCCAGAGTGTATGAATCTTCTGCACAATGACAAATTTTAAAGATGAATTTTGGAGAGGTTATTCAAATAAGAGTACATAGCCTAATGATTGTAAAACAAGTTAGTTATAATTACAACTATTCTTTATTGTTCTCTGCATCTCCTCTTGCATCCCCTTTCCAACTCCTGTGTTTGGGATTTTTTTTTCAGAGAAAGTAGAAAGTTTACTTATACCTGGTTAGACTTGTTTTCTGCTTTAATATGCAGGAAATTAAATCCCCTTGGCTAAATCTCTCTGTTGAAGACTATACTCTGGTCTTTTTTTGTCTACATATTTATTATTTTTTCTAAAAAGAGATCTGTAAGGGTTTATACTAGACAGAAAAGTAGCATCTCTCCTATGTTCCTTAGGTATGTTTTGCTATACTTTCCTACAATGTAAAGAATACATATTTAAAAATTTAATATTAATTACAGTATATTCACTTTTTATCCCAGCTGTAGACCCTTCCCTCATTCTCTCCCAAATCCACCCTCGTTCCCTCATCTCTTTCCATGCCCCTCTCTAAGTCCACTGACTGGGGAGGACCTCCTCCTCGTTCATTTGACCCTAGCCTATCAGGTCTCATCAGGACTGGCTATATTGTCTTCCTCTGTGGCCTGGTAAGGCTGCTCCCTACTCAAGGGAAGGTAATCAAATAACCAGCTACTGTGTTCATGTCAGAGACTTTCCCTGTTCCCCTTACTAGGGTACCCACTTGGAGACTGAGCTTCCATGGGCTATATCTGTGCAGGGGTTCTAGGTTTTCACCATGCATGGTCCTTGGTTGAAGTAGGAGTCTCAGAAAAGACTCCTGGGCCCAGATTTCTTGGTTCTGTTGCTCTACTTGTGGAGCTCCTGTCCTCTCTAGGTCTTCCCATCTCTCCCTTCTTTCATAAAATTCCCTGTACTCTGACCAAAGTTTGGCTATGAGTCTTAATATCTGCTTTTATACCCTGCTGTTTAGCGTCTTTCAGAGGCCCTTGTGGTAGGCTCACTGTCCTGTTCACTGTTTTCTCCCTCTTCTAATGTCCATCCTGTTTGCTTTTCTGAATGAGGATTGATCATCTCACCCAGGGTCCTCCTTCTGGCTTAGCTGATTTAGGTGTAGAGATTATAGTATGTTTATCCTCTATTATATGTCCAATATCCACTTATAAGTGAGTATTTACCATGTGTGTCTTTCTGATTCTGGGATACCTTACTAAGGATGATCTTTTCTAGTTCTCACCATTTGCCTGCAAATTTCATGATTTCTTAATTTTTGATTGCTGAGTAGTATTCCACTGTGTAAATGTACCACAATATCCATTCCTCAGTTGAGGTTACATCTGGATTGTTTCCACATTCTGGCTATTACAAATAAAGCTGCTACAAATGTGGTTGGGCAAATGTTCTTCTTGTGTACTTGTGCATATTTTGGAAATATGCCTAGGAGTGGAATAGCTGAATCTAGAGGAAACACTATTCCTAATTGTCTGAGAAAGCGCCAGAGTGATTTGCAAAGTGGTTGTACAAGTTTACATTCCCACCAGCAATGGAGGAAGGGTCCCCTTTCTCCACATCCTCTCCAGCATGTATTTTCACTTGAGGTTTTGATTTTGCAATTCTAATGCCTGTAAGGTAAAAATCTCAGGGTCATTTTGATTTGCGTTTCCCTGATGATTAACAACATTGAGCATTTCTTTAAGTTTTTCTCTGCCTGTCCTTATTCCTCTATAGAGAATTCTGTTTAGCACTGTACCCATATTTTTAAATTGTATTACTTGATTTGTTGCTTTTTAACTTCTTAATATCTTTACATAGTCTGTGATACTTTGACTTCTTTCTTTCAGATTTGTATCCCCTTTATCTTCTTTAGTTTTATAATGGTTCTACGTAGGACTTCAAGAACTATGTTGAAGAAATATGGAGAGAGTGGGCAGCCTTGCCTTGTCCCTGATTTCGGAGGGGTTGTTTAAAGTTTTTCTCCATTTATTTTGATGTTGGCTATAAGCTTGCTGTATATTGTGTTTACTATGTTTAGGTATGTGCAATCCTTGATCTTTCCAGGACTTTAAACATGAATAGTTGTTGAATTTTGTCAAATGCTTTTTCTGCATTTAAGGAGATGATAATGTGGTTTTTCTCATTCAGTTTGTTCATATGGTGGATTACGTTGATCTGTTTCCATATATTGAGTCACCCTTGCATGCCTGGGATGAAGTCTACTTGGTCATGGTAGATGATATTTTTGATGTGTTCCTGGATTTGTTTTGCAAGTAATTTTTTGAGTATTTTTGCATCAATGTTCATAAGGGAGATAGGTCTGAAGTTCTTTTTTAGTTGGGAATTTGTGTGGTGCATGTATCAAGGTGATTGTGGCTTCATAGTATGAGTTTGGTAATGTTCCTTCTGTTTCTATTTTATGGAATAGTTTGAAGAGAATTGGAGTTAGCTCTTCTTTGAAGGTCTGGTATAATTCCTCACTGAAACCATCTATTATTGTGCTTTTTTTGGAAGGGAGACTTTTGATGACTGCTTGTATTCAATCTATTTACCTGATCTTGATTTAATTTTGGTAAATGGGATCTATCAAGAAAATTATTCATTTCATCCACATTTTCAAATTGTGCCATGTAGGCTATTTTTAGTAAGGCCTAATGATTAGATTTTCTCTGAGTCTGATGTTATGTTCCCCTTTTCATATCTGATTTTGCTGATTTGGACAGTTTCTCTCTGCCTTTTAGTTAGTTTGGCTAAGGGTTTGTCTATCTTGTTGATTTTCCCAAAGAACCAGCTGTTGGTCTCATTGATTTTTTGAATTGTTTTCTTTGTTTCTAATTCATTGATTTCAGCTCTGAGTTTGATTATTTCCAATTGTCTACTCTTCTTGGGTGTGTTTGCTTCCCTCCCCTTTCCCCCCTCCTCCAGGACTTTTTGGTGTTTCGTTAACTTGCTTATATGTAATGTCTCAACAAACTTCTTTCTGTAGGCACTTAATGCTATGAACTTTCCTCTTAGTACAGCTCTCATTGTATCCCATAAGTTTGGGTAAATTGTGTCTTCATTTTCCTTGAATTTTTGAAAGTCTCTAATTTCTGTTTTCATTTCTTCCCTGACCAAGTTGTCATTGGGTAGAGAGTTGTTTAGTTCCAATGTGTATGTAGGCTTTTTGTTATTTCTATTGTTGTTGAAGTCTAGTTTTAGACCATGCTGGTAGAATAGGGGGATTACTTCGATCTTCTTGTGTTTGTTGAGGCTTGGTTTGTGCCTGAATATATGGTCCATTTTTGAGAAGGTTCTATGAGGTTCTGAAAAGATGGCATACTCTTTTGAGTTAGGGTGAAAAGTTCTGTAGAGATCTATTGGGTCCATGTGATTTATAACCTCTGTATGTATCTTTATTTCCCTATTTCACTTCTGTCTAGATGATCTGTCCCTTGGTGAGAGTGGAGTACTGAAGTCTCCCACTATTAAGGTGTTGGGATTGATGTGTTATTTAAGTGCTAATAATGTTTTATTTACAAATGTAGGTGCCCTTGTATTTGGAACTTAGATGTTTAGAAATGTGATGCACTTCTGGTGGAATTTTCCTTTGATAAGAAGGAAGTGCCCCTTCTCATGTTTTTTGATTAATTTTAGTTGAAAGTCTATTTTATTAGATATTATTATAGATACTCCTGCTTGTTTTGTGAGTCCAATTGCTTGAAAAATATTTTTCCAGCCCTTTAGTCTAAGGTAGTGCTTATCTTTGAGGCAGAGTGTGTTTCTTGGATGCACCGGAATGTTGGCTCCTGTTTCCACAACCATTCTCTTAGTCTGTGTGTTTTTATTGGAGAGTTGAGTCTGTTGACGTTGATTGATTATAGTGACCAATGAATGTTAGTTCCTTTTATTGTGGAGTTGGTGGTGTTGCAATGCTTGTTTTCTTTTAATTTTTTGTTGTGAAGTTATCTATATCCTATGTTTTCTTGGGTGTAGTTCTTTTCATTTGGTTGGAATTTTCCTTCTAGTATCTGCTGTAGGGCTGGTTCTCTGTGTATGTATTGTTTAAGTTTAGTTTTGTCATGGAATACATCTATGTTCTCCATCTATGTTGATTGAAAGCTTTGATGGGTATAGTAGTCTGGGTTGGCATCTGTGGTCCCTTAGAGCCTGCATGACATGTGCCTAGGCTCTTCTGACTTTCATATGCTGTTGAGAAGTCTGGTGTAATTCTGATAGGTCTCCCTTTATGTTACTTCGCCTTTTTCCCTTACTGTTTTTAATATTTTTCTTTGTTATTTAGATTTAGTGTTTTGACAATTATGTGACATGTGGAGTTTCTTTTCTGGTCTAGTCCATTTGGTATTCTGTAGGCCTCTTGCATATTTATGGACATCTCTTTCTTTAAGTTTGTATATATCTATGTTTTTTCTTGAAAATATTTTCTGGACCTTAGACCTTGGAATCTTTTTTGGCGTGTATTCCTATTATTCTTATATTTCCTCTTTTCATGACATCATTGATTTCTTGGATGTTCTGTGTTTGAAACTGGTTTCAATTTTACTTTTTTATTAAGAGATGTATCAATCTCTGCAAGTGTATTTTCAGTGTCTGAGATTTTCTTTTCCATCTCTTGTAATCTGTTGGTGATGCTTAACTTTCTGATTCCTGATGTTTTCTCTAAGTTCTCCAGCTTTAGGGCTTTCTCTGTGTTTTCTTTATTGATTTTAAATCTATTTTCATGTTTTTGCACCATTTCCTTCATCTGTTTGGATGTGGATTCCTGTCTTTCCATGACGGTCTCTATTTTTGTTGTTGTTGTTGTTGTTGTTTGTTTGTTTCCTCTGTATTTGCCATTAATTTTGCCTCTTTTTGTCTTTTTGTTTAGTTGTATTTGCCTGTATTTCGTTGAGAGCTTTCTTTGTTTCCTCTCTATATGCCTCTACTTGTGCCTCTACCTGTGCCTCTGTTTGTTTGGTTTTATTTGACTGTATTTTTTTTTTGAGAGTTTTGTTCATTTCTTCTTTATGTGTCTCTAATATCTGGATAAGCCTAGAATTGAGATCATTTTCTTGTGTTTCTGATGAATTAAAATATTCATTGATTTTTGGGGTTACTGTGAAAGCCATAATGTTCTGATTTTTGTTGGATGTGTTCTTAAGCTGACCTCTGGTCATCTGCTTATCAGCTACCTTCACTGTTTGTTCCTGGAGTCTGTACTTCAGACTGGGTCCATATGTCTCTGGATTCTGGGGTATTCTTCAGGAATATGAGAGAGGTCCACCTGTTTGAGAGTGGATGTTGGTGTTTCATCTGTAGCTAAGGGAGGAAGGTCACAAGCACAGGTGCACAAGTGCAGGCAAGCAAACACGGGCATGTGCATGGAAGTGTACCTGGAACGACAGGGTGCTAGAGCATGTAGATACCTGGAATGTGGGGCTTATGCACAGCAGGGAGTGTGAGTGCTGGCACTGTTTGTGTGCACAATGAACATATACAGGTGCCCTGAATACCTCAGTAGCCTACAGGCCTGTCCTACTATCCTCCTGGTATTCAAAACTGTCTGGGCTCCAGGAATTATTTGCCTGGAGTCCACTTGTATACCCACAGAACATGGGCTTCAATGTTGAGAACGCTATCCCAAGGATCCTTATGTTGCCCACAGTGGGGGTGTGGGAGGGAGGGATCTGATATCTGGCTGCTAGCATAGAGGTACCATAGATCTGGGATTCTGCATGCATTCACTTGTAGGCACACTCACTCGCTAGCAGGCCTAAAAGGAAAGCACAGGGGCTCCCTCTGTTCTCTACTCTCAGATTTGGGCCTGCAGGGGCAAATGAGAATATAGGAGATCCGTCATCTCAGTGGTGTCCACTGTTTTGCTGAGGAATGAGACCCTTACTTGGGATAGCCAATTCTGTTGTCTCAGTCACTGAGCATGGAGGCTCCTGTTAGAGCTAGCTGCCACCCCTCTACCACTGCTGCTGCTGCAGACCTGGGAGGATGGTACAGCCGCTGCTGGGAGGCCTGCAGCCACAGCGGAACTAGGAGGCCCAACTCTGCTATCTCAGTTCCTGAGCAGTGAGGCCTGTGCTTGGAGCAGGTGATACTGTAGGCCGCCTCTGCTGAGGAAGCAGGCCTTTGCTTGGGGGGTTTGAATATTTTCTACTCCCAGTCCCCGGAGATATCCACTGGTAACCTGGATCCAAATGGTCTCTGCTCATGGGTTGTCCCCTTTTGCCCAAGAAGCTTATATGTGGATATTCTGCCTTCAGCTGCCCCTCCACTCACCAATTTCAGAGTTTCAGATACTGTGCCCCTCAGATAAGGCGCATGCTAGTCGCCTGCCACCATCTTGGATCTCCTGCCACATTTTTTTTTCTAAAGAAATTACAGTTAATCTGTGAAGAGAGTTCATACTTTATTCTGAGACAGGGAGCTCTCACTGACTAAATTGTGAGTCCACTCCACTTTCACCAATTTCAATTAAGATGTGCCTCTGATCCATTAATGCCAAATGTGACGTATTCCGCTTCCTGTTGTCTCCACTAGTTTCTGTAAGGAAGCTTTGTCCCTCAGATGCGTTCATTCCATTCTGATCTGCAAAAACCTTCAGGCCAGCCTGTGCAGGGAAAGAGGAGAAAAGTGTATGAATGAGTGTGGGGGTAGGAAGGAACAGAAATTAACTGAATTATAAAGCACATAGTTACCAGGTTATAGGAAACATTAAACTAAACAGCCTGAACAGTCCATTTACTGGAAAGACATTTAATTATTTCAGCAAGAACTAGTCAGAGACGAGAGCTCATAAAATAAACAAAGAGACACTAGCATTTTATTTTAATGTCTTTCTATTTTGCCACAGGCCACAATTTAATTAAAATTCTGAAAAGAAATTTCAAGTCAACATAGCCTCCTCCCTAGCAGCCCAACAGTGGAGAAAAATATCCTCAATCTCTTTCTTGGATTGGGGACATTTCAGTGGAATGCTCTAAGCTAGATGTTCTTTGCCGGCTCTGGCTCCCTCATGTCCAATAACAGAAGCATTGAAGAGAGATGTTTGCTATGCTCTGTATTTTAGTATGGTCCAAGTCCTAAATTATTGTAGATATATTAATGTTTAATTTAGAGAAATACTGTTTTTGGAAATACTGTTTAGAGAAATAGATTTATTTAGAGAAAACTGCTAGTCTGATTAGAAGTTGATAATAGGAAATGGAGGCAAATATTGGTTAGGGGGAGAAGCTTGATTACATTGGTGGGATTTTCGTGGGCTGTGCAAGTACTGAGTTAAAATTCAGGGTTGTAGCTCCACTTATAATAGCTTATGACTGTATTTTAAAGTTTTAATTTCTTAGTATTGCTATTATTTTTATTATTATTATGTGTGTGTATACATAATGTGTGTGCACATACATACCACACATGGGGAGGTCAGAAAAAAATTTTGTGGAATTGGTTCTCTGCTTCTATTTTTATATGGGTTCTGAGGATCAAACTTAGTTTGCCAGGCTTGTGCAGCCAGCACTTTTGCTGGATAAGCCAGCTCATTGTTCCTAACGTTTGCATTTTAAACATCTCACTTCAAATTTGCCATCCGAGAAATGGTATAAAACAGGCTAGTAAACTTTAAGGACCCTCTAACCTCTAATGTGCCATAATATTCTTTGTTTATTGTTTTTGTTGTTACTCCAGTGCTGGAGATCAAACACAGAAAGTTTTGCATATCAGGGCAAATGGTATTTATATTAATAAGATATATGTGATTTTGGAATAAAAATTAACACCAATGCACACGTGTGCGCAAACACACACACACACACACTCCCTCTCACACACAGTTTTTAATTTTTTATTAATTACATATTATTCACTTTGTATCCCACCTGTAGTTCTCTCCCTCCTCGATTCCTAATCTCACCTTCCCTCCATCTTCTCCACCCAGGGCCTTCCCCAGTCCACTGATGGAGAGAGAGGTCCTCCTCCACTTCCATCTGATCCTAGTCGACAAGGTCTCATCAGGAGTGGCTGCATTGTCTTCCTCTGTGGCCTGGTAAGGCTGCACCCCACACACACACCGAGGGGGAGGTGATCAAAGAACTGGTCAATCAATTCATATCAGAGACAGTCCCTGCTCCCATTACTAGGGAACCCACTTGGACACTGAAGTGCCATGGGCTACATCTGTGCAGGGGTTCTAGGTTATATCCATGAATGGTCCTTGGTTGGAGTATCAGTCTCAGAAAACACCCCTGTGTCCAGATTTTTTGGTTCTGTGCTCTCCTGGTGGAGTTTCTGGCTCCTCCAGGTCTTTCTATCTCCCCATTCTGTCATAAGATTCCCAGTACTCTGCCCGAAGTTTGGCTATGAGTTTCAGCTGCTGCTTTGATATCCTGCAGGGTACAGGCCCTCTGTGGTAGCGTCCTGTCCTGTTCCCTGTTTTCTCCCTCTTCTGATGTCCGTCCTCTAATTTCTGAATGAGGATTGAGCATCTTGCCCAGAGTCCTACTTCTTAAATACCTTCTTTAGGTGTACAGATTTTAGTAGGTTTATCCTATATTATATGTTTAATATTCACTTATAAGTGAGTATATACCCTGTGTGTCTTTCTGCTTCTGGGATACCTCACTCAAGATGATCTTTTCTAGTTCCCACCATTTGCCTGCAAATTTCATGATTTCCTTGTTTTTAATTGCTGAGTAGTATTCCATTGTATAAGTGTACCACAATTTCTGTATCCATTCCTCAGTTGAGGGGCATCTGGGTTGTTTCCAAGTTCTGGATATTACAAATAAAGCTGCTATGAACATGGTTGAGCAAATGTCCTTGCTGTATACATGAGCATCTTTTGGTTATATGCCTAGGAGTGGTATAGCTCGATCCTGTGGTAGCAGTATTCCTAATTGTCTGAGAAAGCGCCAGATTGATTTCCAAAGTGGTTGCACAAGTTTACATTCCCACCAGTAATGGAGGAGGGTTCCCCTTTGGCATCTTTGTAAAAAATCACGTGTCCATAACTGTGTGTGTTTATTTTTGGGTGTTCTATTCGATTCCATTGATCCACCAGTCTGTTTCTATGCCAGTACCATGCAGGTTTTCATTACTGTTGCTCTATAGTAAAGCTTGAGATCAGGGATGGAGATACCTTCAGAAGATCTTGTATTGTAGAGGATTGTTTCAGCGATTCTGGGTTTCTTATTATTCCATATGAAGTTGAGAATTTTCTTTCAAGCTCTGTAAAGAATTGTGTTGGTAATTTGATGTGTGTTGCATTGAATCTGTAGATTGCTTTTGGTAGGATGGCCATTTTTACTATGTTAATCCTGCCAAACCACGAGCATGGGAGATCTTTCCATCATCTGATATCTTCTATTTCTTTCTTCAGAAACTGGAAATTTTTTTCATACAGGTCTTTGGCTTGCTTGATTTGAGTCACAACAAAGTACTTTATGTCCTTTGTGGCTATTGTGAAGGGTGTTGTTTCCCTAATTTCTTTCTCAGTCATTTTGTCTTTTGTATACAGGAGGGTTTCTGATTTTTTTGAGTTGATTTTGTATCCAGCTACTTTGCTGAAGGTGTTTATCATCTGTAAGAGGTCCCTGGTAGAATCATGTGTACTATTATAGCATCTGCAAATAGTTATACTTTGACTTCTTCTTTTTCAATTTGTATTCTCTTGATCTCCTTTAGTTGTCTTATTGTTCTAGCAACAGCTTCAAGAACTATATTGAATACATATGGAGAGAGTGGGCAGCCTTGCCTTGTCCCTTATTTCAGTGGGATTGATTTAAGTTCCTCTCCATTTAGTTTGATGTATCTTGCCTTTACTACATTTAGGTAAATGACTTGTATCCCTGATCTGTCCAAGACTTTAAACATGAATGGGTGTTGAATTTTGCCAAATGCTTTTTCCACATCTAAAAAGATTATCATGTCTTTTTTTTTCTTTAAGTTTGTTCATATTGATGGGTTTCCGTATATTGAACAACCCCTGCATACCTTAGATAAAGCCTACTTGGTCAGAGTGGATGATTTCTTTGACGTGTTCTTGTATTTAGTTTGCAAGTATTTTGTTTAGTACTTTTTGCATTAATGTTCATAAGGGAGATTGGCCTGAAATTTTCTTTCTTTGTTGTTTCTTTGTGAGATTAATGTACCAAGGTGACTGTGGCTTCATAGAATGGGTTTGGTAGTGTTCCTTCTGTTTCTATTTTGTGGAATAGTTTGAAGAGTATTGATATTAGCTGTTCTCTGAAGATCTGGTAGAATTCTGTGTTGAAATCATCTGGTCCTGGGCTTCTTTCTTTCTTTCTTTCTTTCTTTCTTTCTTTCTTTCTTTCTTTCTTTCTTTCTTTCTTTTTCTTTCTTTCTTTCTTTCTTTCTTTCTTTTCCCTTTTTCGGATGGGATACATTTGATGACAACTTCTATTTCCTTAGGGGATATGGGATTATTTAATTAATTTACCTGGTCTTCATTTAGCTTTGGCAAGCGGAATCGATCAAGAAAATTTTCCATTTCATTTAGATTTTCAAATTTTGTGGCATATAGGCTTTTGAAGTAAGACCTACTGATTGTTTGGATTTCCTCGGTGTCTGATATTATGTCCAACTTTTTTGATTTCTGATTTTGTTGGTTTGGCTAGTGTCCTTCTGCATTTTAGTTAGTTTAGCTAAGGGTTTGTTTATCTTTTTGATTTCTCAAAGAACCAGCTCTTGGTTTTGTTGATTCTTTGAATTGTTCTCTTTGTTTCTAAAGTAATTGATATCAGCACTGTGTTTTATTATTTCCAGCTGTCTACTCTTCTTGTGTGTGTCTACTTCTTTTTTTTTCCTAGTGCTTTCAGGTGGATTGTTAAGTTGCTTGTATGAGATGCCTCAAATTTATGAAGGCTCTTAGTACTATGAGCTTTTCTCTTAGTACTGCTTTCATTGTGTCCCATAAGTTAGGGTAAGTTGTACATTCATTTTCATTGAGTTCTAGGAAGTCTTTAATTTCTTTCTTTATTTCTTCCCAGACCCAATATTCATTGAAGAGAATGGTTTAGTTTCCATGTGTTTGTAGACTTTTTTGCTATTTTTGTTGTTGTTGTTGACATTCACCTTCAGCCCATGGTGGTCTGATAACATACAAGGGATTATTTCTATCTTTTTGTCTGTTGAGGCTTGCTTTGAGCCTTACTACATGGTCCATTTTGGAGAAGGATCCATGAGGTGCTGAGAAGAAGGTATACTATTTTTTTTTATCTGCCAAAATGGTTCTGTAGACCACTGTTAGGTTGATTGGGTTTAAGACCATTGTAAGTGTTATTATTTCTTTGTTTACTGTCTGTATCAATGGTCTATCCCTTGGTAAGTGTAGGGTGTTGAAAGCCCATAAGGTGTTAGGATCAATGTGTGATTTATCTTTAATAATGTTTCTTTGACAAATGCAGGAGCCCTTGTGTTTAGTACATAGATATTCAGGATTATGATGTCCTCCAGGTGGATTTTTCCTTTGATGGAATAAAGTGTCCCTCTCCATCTCTTTAGATTAATAATCATTGAAAGTCTATTTTATTAGAAATTTGGATGGCTACTCTGGCTTGCTCCTTGGGTCCTTTTGCTTGGAAAACCTTTTTCTAGCCATTTACTCTGCAGTAGTGTCTATCTTTGTTGCAGAGTTATGTTTCTTGAGTGCAGCAGAGTGTTGGATCCTGTTTCCGTACCCATTCTGTTAGTCTGTGTCTTTTTATTTGGAGAGTTGACACCATTGATGTTAATAGATATTAGTGACCAATGATTGTTAGTTCCTTTTGTGTGGAGTTGGTGGTGATTGTTTGTTTGTATGCTTGTTTGATTTTGCTTTTTTGTTGTGGTGGTGTCTTGTCTGATGTTTTTTTGGGTGTGGTTGATCTTACTGGGTTGCAGTTTTCTTTCTATTATCTTTGGTAGGGTTGTGTTACTGTGTATATATTGTTCAAATTTAGTTATATCATGGAATATTTTGTTTTCTCCATCTATGTTGATTGAAAGTTTTGTGTGGTATAGTAGTCTAAGTTGGCATCTGTGATCTTGTAGTGTCTCCATTATATCCACTCAGGTCCTTCCGGCTTTCATAGTCTCTGTTGAGATGTCTGGTGTGATTCTGATAGGTCTGCCTTTATATGTTACTTGGCCTTTTCCCATTGCTGCTTTTAATATTTTCTTTTCATCTGTAGATTCAGTGTTTTGATTATTATGTGGCAGCTGGAGTTTCTTTTCTGATCTAGTCTATTTGGTATTCTGTAGGCCTCTTGTTTGCTTAAGGACATCCTAAGGTTGGGGAAATTTTCTTCTATGATTTTCTCAAAAATATTTTTTGGGACTTGGAGCCTGGAGTTTTCTTTGTTGTCTATTTCTATTATTCTTAGGTTTCATCTTTTCATGGTATCCTTGATTTCTTGGTTATTTTGTATTTGGAATTTTTCTGATTTTACTTTTTCTTTGAGAGATGTATTGATTTCTGCAATTATATCTTCAGTGCCTGAGATTCTCACTTTCATCTCTTGTATTATGTTTGTAATGCTTACCTTTGTGGTTCTTGCTCTCTTTATGTTCTCCAACTCCAGGGGTTTTTTTTTTTTGTTTCTGGTTTCTTCAATGATTCTATTTCTGTTTTCGTGTCTTGCACCATTTCCTTCATCTGTTTGAATGTGGATTCCTGTCTGCCCATGAGGGCCTCTTTTTTGTTTCTTCTTTATATGCCTTGAATAACTGAATAATTATAGATTTAAGATCATTTTCCTGTGTTTCAGCTGCAATAGAATATCCGTTGGGTTTTGGAGATTCTTGTGAAGCCATGATTTCCTGGGTTTTGTTGCTTGTATTTTCACTCTGGCCTCTAGCCCTCTGGTTGTCTGTAGACTGGATCCACCTGTCTCTTGAGTCTCAAGTAGTCTCCCCTGGATTCACAGCCTCTGCTGGCTCACTGTTTGTGACCCAGGTATGTCAGGTAGCTGGGGCACAGTTGGAAAGATCTCTGAGTCTAGAGCTGCTCCAGTGCCCCAAATGCTTCCTTAAGATGGTTAGGGTTAGGCTGTTGAGTGTGGTCTCCCAGGTTTGGAACCAGGATCCTCTAGTAGCCAGACGGTGTCCACAGCACTGTAAGAGTATGCACACAGGTTTGGAGACTCACCCTCAGTACAGGAAGGTGTTCAGTCCACAGGAAGTGAGAGTGAGTGCCCAAGGTCTGAGCTACTAGATGTTGGTCCCACAGCCAAGCAAGTTGCCACCATTGTTCCCAGGAAGATATCCAAATCTGATGGGTTTGGGTGAGTGTCCTAGGGTTATGGGGTCTGACTGGTGCAAACTGCTACTGCTGTTCCCAGGAAAGTATACACAGATGGTGGATTTGGGCAGGTGGCCCAAGGCTGAGGCAATGCTGGCAGGAACCCAGGATTTTTTTTTTCTGGTATTAGCCAGGTGGCCTGAAGATAGACCTTCAAGTATCCCTGTGGATTCTTCTCTAACCTAAGAAACACAGACATTGGTGTTTGGGGGTCCACAGTAAGGCCTGCCCTTCACCCACTTCTCACTGCTGAGCTGTTATTCAGATACCTGGAGTGGTCAGTGCCTTCATCTTATACATATCTATATCTATCTATCTATCTATCTATCTATCTATCTATCTATCTATCTATCTATCTATCTATATGTTCTTTTTTGAGACAGAGTTTCTCTTTGTAACTCTGGCTGCCCTAAACTCCCTCTGTAAACCAGCATGCCTTTAGATTAAGAAACTGCCCTGCCTATGCCTGTCCTCCTGATTGTTGGAATTAAAGGCATGTGTTACCATACCCAACACACACACACACACACACAAATAATAGAAAATCATAGGAACTCAAGAAGGCAGGCACACACACACACACACTTTTTTTGTGGGAAGAAGGGAACAAAGCTTGTTTCTGTCTCATACTTGAGGTGTACATCCATCATTTCAGGAAAGTCATAGTGGCAGAGATCTAGTCATATTACATGAAAAACAATGTTTATAGTGTACAAAGAGCTAATAATAACCAAATCCACTAAGAAAATAAATAACTTGATTAAAAATGAGTGAAAGTGGACAGTCTTGCCTTATCCCTGATTTCAGCGGGATTAATTTAAGTTTCTCTCCATTTAGTTTGATGTTAGTTTGGCTATAGGCTTGCTATATACTGCCTTTGTTTATATAAGTGCCTTGTATTCCTGATCTCTCCAGGAATTTAAACATGAATGAGTGCTGGATTTTATCAAATGCTTTTTTAACATCTAAGGAGATGATCATGTGTTTTTTTTCCTTTCATTTTCTTTATATGGTGGATTACATTGATGGATTTACCACCCCTGCATAGCTGAGATGAAGCATATTTGATCATAGTGGGTGATATCTTTGATATTTTCTTGGATTAGGTCTCCGAGTATTTTATTGAGTATTTTTGCATCAATGTTCATAAGGGAGATTGGCCTGAAATTCAATTTCTTTTCTGGGTCTTTGCCAGGATTAAGTACCAAGGTGATTGTGTCTTCATAGAATGACTTTGGTAATGTTCCATACATTTCTATTTTGTGCAATATTTTGAAGAATATTGGTCTTAGCTCTTCTTTGAAGGTCTGGTAGAATTCTGCACTGAAACCATCTGCCTCTGGACTTGTTTTGGATGGGAGACTTTTGATGACAGCTTCTATTTCCTTAGAAGATATAGGATTATTTAATTTATTTACTTGGTCTTGCTTCAGCTTTTGTATGTGGAATCTATCAAGGACATTGTCCATTTCATTTAGTTTTACAAATTTTGTGGCAGGTCTTACTATGAAAGTAAGACCTAATGATTGTTTGGATTTCCTCAGTGTCTGTTGTCATGTCCTCCTTTTCATTTCTGATTTTGTTGATTTGGATAGTATCCCTCTGTCTTTTAGTTAGTTTGGCTAAGGGTTTGTCTATCTTGTTGATTTTCTCAAAGAACCAACTCTTGGTTTCATTGATTCTTTGAATTGTTCTCTTTGTTTCTAATTTATTGATTTCAGCCATGTGTTTGATTATTTCCAGCCATCTACTCCTCTTGGTTTTGTCTGCTCCCCCCACCCTTTTTTTCTAGAGCTTTTAGGTGCGCCGTTAAGTTGCTTGTATGAGATGTGTTGAATTTCTTTATGAAGGCACTTAGTGCTATGAATATTCCTCTTAACACTGCTTTCATTGTGTCCCATATGTTTGGGTATGTTTTGACTTAACTTTCTTTGAATTCTAGGAAGCCGTTAATTCCTTTCTTTATTTCTTCCCTGACCCTGCTGTCTTTGTGTAGCAAGTTGTTCAATTTCAATGTGAGCATAGCCTTTTTGCTATTTCTGTTGCTGAGGTCCAACATTCGTTCATGGTGGTCTGATAGGATACAAGGGATTATTTAAATCTTCTTGTATCTATCTTTTGAGGCTTGCTTTGTGAGTAAGTATATGGTTTATTTTGGAGAGGGTTCCATTGTGTGCTGAGAAGAAGGTAAATTACTCAAGATCCAGTTCAGTTATACCATTCTTAGGCATATAACCAAAAGGTGCGCAAGTACACAAGACATTTGCTCAACTATATTCCAAGCAGCTTTATTCATAATAGCCAGAATCCAGAAACATCCCAGATGTCCCTCAGCTGAGGAATGGATACAGAAACGGTGGTACATTTACACAATGGAATACTACTCAGCAATTAAGAACATGAAACCATGAAATTTGCAGGCAAATGGTGGGAACTAGAAAAGATCATCCTGAGTGAGGTAACCTAGAAGCAGAAAGACACACATGGTATATACTCACTTATAAAAGTGAATATTAGACAAATAATATAAGATAAACATACTAAAATCTGTACAGCTAAAGAAACTAAGCAAGAAGGAGGACCCTGGGTAAGATGATCAATCCTCATTCAGAAAGGCAAACGGAATATACATCTGAAGAAAGAGAAAACAGGGAACAGGCCAGGAGCCTACCACAGAAGGCCTCTGAAAGACTCTATGCAGCAGGGTATCAAAGCAGATTCTGGGATTCACAGCCAAACTTTGGGCAGAGTGAAAGGAATCTTATCAAAGAAGGGAGAGATAGAAATACCTGGAAGGGCAGAAACTCTACAAGGAGAGCAACAGAACAAAAACATTTGGGCCCAGGGGTCTTTTCTGAGACTGATACTCCAACCAAGGTCCATGCATGGCGATAACGTAGAACTCCTGCACTGATATAACCCATAGTAGTTAAGTGTCCAAGTCAGTTCCCTAATAAGGGGAACAGAGGCTGTCTCTGACATGAACTCAGTGGCTGGCTCTTTGATCACTTCCCCCTAAGAGTAGCAGTCTTACCATGCTACCAAGGAAGACAATGCAGCCAGTCCTGATGAGACCTGATAGGCTAGGGTCAGATGGAAGGGGAGGAAGACCTAACTACTGTAACAGTGGACTTGGAGAGGGGCATGGGAGGAGATTTTATGTATGTGGATGTTTTGTCTGTATATGTCTGTGTCCCCCCCCAAAAAAAATAATGCAGTGCTCATGAAGGCCAGGAAAGGGCATTGGAGCTACTAGAACTGAAAAAGGTTTTGAATTGCCATTTGGGTTCTGGGAATCAAACCTCAGTTCTCTGCAGGGGTGGGGGGAAACTGTTGGTGACTGATTGATTCTAGGGATGAATGCAGGGTCTACTACATTCTAGAGTAAAGCTATATTCCCATCATGAAGGATTTTAAAATGTGATGTACATACGAGCAGGGAATTCTCAATTGGAAATAATAATTTATATTCTACTATAGCGTACATTGTGTGGTTTTTGTTTAACCTCCTTGTATATATAAAATCTTTTCTGTTGTTTGTTTTTTTTAAAATTTATTTATTTTTATCTCAATCACAGGTTAGGTACTTTGAATCCCAGGCGTAGCCCCCTCCCTCATCCCCTCCTACCCTCCCACTCCCTCCCTCATCTCCCTCCTCCCCACCCCCTCCAAGTCCACCAACAGGGGAGGACCTCCTTCCCTTCCATCCAACCCCAGCTTAACCTGTCTCCTCAGGGCTGGCTGCAATGTCCTCCCCTGGGATCTAGCCAGTCTGTCACTCCCCGGCTTGTATGGGGGAGGGTCAAAGAGTCAGCCATC
>CM053742.1:45161036-45190469 GCA_028658305.1 Pachyuromys duprasi
GATCTAGGATGAAAGGTCCTGTATACATCTATTAGGTCCATTTGATTTAGGGTGTCCGTTAGTGCCCTTGTTTCTCTGTTTTGCTTCTGACCGGATGATCTGTCCCTTGGAGAGAGTGGAGTGTTGAAGTTTCCCACTATTAGGGTGTGTATATATAAAATCTTAAGGCCTAAAAATATTTCTGGACACATTCTTACTTTACAATCATTTATGTTTTTTTTTCCTAGAAAAAGAGAAATGAGCTGTTTAAGTTTTGCCTTTTTTTTCTGTTTCACCTTCACAGTTTAAGAAGCTCCTGTAAACCAGAGAAAACCTTCATATTGGAAGCCCCATTCCTGATCAGCATGGTTCATAATAGTCTCTGAGTTTAGGTTTTCAAATTTATTCTGGCTAATGTTTCATCATTTGATCCTCTCCCTTTCCAACACTTGCAATAGGCTTATAACAAATTCTGTTTTCCCTCATCTATTGCCTCTCAGTGCGATTTCTCCCCCAGTCACTGTATTTCTGTTTTTCCTACTTTAGCTGTTTCTATACTAGCCTCTCTCTTCTCACTCCTTGTTCATTCTTCAACGACCTGCATTCTTACCAAGGTCAGCTGTGATTGTATTGCCCAACCAGTGCGTTGTTTTCTCATCTTGCTAGTGCATTAAAGCATGTGAAACATTAGCCACATTTTCTTGAAAATAGTGCCTTATTTGGATAGTGATTATTTATTTCTTTTACCTCTTACTGCATTCTTTGGCTCCGTTCCTTGAGCTGCAACCTTCAGTACTTTTTCCCAAGGCTGTAACCTTAACATTACTTTGCCTTACCCTGTCTTCTGATCAGTCTAAATCGTCATTATGTACACAGAGCTCCCAAACTTACCTTTATCACAAATTTCTCCTCTGTTCCAAGGCTGTCTAAATTTTACCATGTCTTATCTAGATCATTCCAGTAATTATCAGATCCACCTCATTCTTTTTCTTCTCTATATTATGGACAGAGTAATTCTGATTGGGTCTTCAGTTCAAAATTTTTACTAATTCTTCCTTGCCTATAGTATGAATCTGAAGTTTTTCAGGGAGCATCTAAGGTCTTTCATGAGCAGACCTTTACATTTTGTCCATGTTTATCTCCCTGAACATCCATCCTTTTATGCTGTAGAAACCCCAAGCTTCCTGGTAATATCATTATCATTTAATATATACAGATTTGCCCATGATTTTCTCCCTTTCAATTCAACTCAAGCACAACATCTAGGTCTTTCTTGACTCATTTTTCTTGCTCTAATCTTCCATTATATCACATATCAACCTTTATTTTTTAGTAATTGCTTCCATTGTGCTTTGCTTTTTTCAAATGCTCATTATTAGTTAAAGTTAAAGCTAAGAGGAAGCTTTTAGGAGGAGCAAACCATTAGAGCAAGACCTAGACTCACAGCCTATGGCCAGACCATTCAAAAACTTTGTTCTAACTCAAAATTCTCCCACATTCCAGTGGATTTTCATTCCATAAATCAAGTGAATAGGGTTGACATTTTTTTCAACTTCTAATGAGGACTATTACTAACAAAATAAGAGATAAAGTGGAGTTTTCCTAAAAGTTCATAGGTGCTCAACAAAGCTGAGTCTTTTTTTTTTTTTGCCATCTAACAAATCAATAACACTTTGTCAATGTGTTCCAGCATTGACATGGGACTTTTATGTGCCCTTCTGACTCTATATATTACTCTGTCTTTTGGTGACAACTGAATGCCGTCCTAATTATTACAGAAAGAGTAAATGTAGCCAGGCAGATTGAATTTAGGCAACTTAAATACTCTGAAGATGACAAAAAGATTGATTAAATTCCTTAAGGAAGGTTCCACATTAGGGTCACAGTCACTCTAGGCATGAAAAAAATCTCTTAGGGTTAAAACGTATACAATTGTTTTGTTTTTAATTTTTATTTTTTTTTCTTCACAACTTATTCATATTCCCTTATTGAAGGTCCCTCACAACTCCTCTCAGTCCCACTCTCCCTCCCTCCTCCCCCCACCCCCTTCCCGAGTCCACTGAAACAGGGAGATCTCCACTATTCCCATCTTCCCATAGCTTCTTAAGTCTCATCAAGACTGCTGGATTCTCTTCCTCAATGGCATGGCAAGACTGCATTACCGGAGGCGGGCGGAGTGAACAAAGAGCAGGCACAGAGGCAACCCCTGCTCCCCTCTTTCGGAGAGCCACATAGAGACTGAGCTCTCAATTGGCCACATGTGAGCAGGGGTTCTAGGTCCTCTCTATGCATGGTCCTTGGTTGGTGCATCAGTCTCTTCAGGACCCCCTGGGCTCAAATCTTTTAGTTTTGTTGGTCTTCTTGTGGGGTTCCTGTACCCTCCATGTCACTCTATTCCTACTCCTTTCTTCCTCCATAAAATTCTCTGCACTCTGCCCAAAGTTTGGCCTTGAGTCTCAGCATCTGCTTCGATCCCCTATTGGGTGAATCCTTTCAGAGGACCCTTTATAGTAGGCTCCTATCCTGTTTCCTCTTTTCCATCGCTTCTGGTGAATATCCTGTTTGCCATTCTGAATGAGATTTAAGCACAGGCTCTAAGATCTACAATTAATAAATGGGTCCTCATGAAACTGAAAAGCTTCTGAAAAGCAAAGGACACCATCAACAGAACAAAATGATAGCCTACAGACTGGGAAAAGATCTTCACCAACTCTATATCTGATAGAGGGCTAATATCTAGAAGATATAAAGAATTCAAGAAATTAGACACCAACAAACCAAAAAATCCAATGTATACAATTTTTAAACATCAAAATTTCCATTTTCTCGGCTGGGGATGTAGTTTAGCCTACTATGAAAGAGACTATTTTCCGTTTCTAGCACTGCAAACAACAAAAGTACCAGCATCAAAACCCCTCCAGCCATATATGAAAATAATGGCTGCCTCATTAGGTGATATGTGAAACCAATGCTGTGGTATTATGAGAGCATTTTTTATGTCCTAGAATATATTGACCAAGATGATAATTATATGTATACAAAATAAAGTTTTATCATGGCTTATGTAGATTTGTATACTTCACAGCCTATGCAGTAAATGTCTAAAAAAGTTAAAGTAAATAAAATATATCAGAAGAAAGTAATCTTCCAGAATTTTGACATTTTTAATTTTTAAAAATTTTGTGTTATTTGTGTGTTTGTGTATGTGTGTGTGCTTTCACCATGTCCCATAAGTTTGGGTATGTTGTGCCTTCATTTTCATTGAATTCTTGAAAGTCTTTGATTTCTTTATTTCTCCCTTGACTCAGCTGTCATCGAGTAGCTAGTTGTTCAGTTTCTATGTGTGTGTAGGCATTTTGCTATTTCTGTTGTTGTTGAGGTCCAGTTTTATTCCATGCATATCAGATAGAATTCGGGGATTATTTCAATCTTCTTGTATCTGTTGAGGCTTGCTTTGTGACCAAGCATATGGTCTATTTTGGAGAATGTTCCATGAGGTGCTGAGAAGAAGGTAAACTCTTTTGTGTTTGGGTGAAAGGTTCTATAGATGTCTGTTAGGTCCATTTGATTCATGACTTCTGTTACAGTCATTGTTTTTGTTTTTGCTTTGTTTTTGTTGTTTGTTTAATTTTTGGTTTGTTGACCTGTCCTTTGTTAAGAGTGGGGTGTTGAAGTTTTCCATTATTAATGTGTGGGATATATGTGTGGTTTAAGTTTGATAAAGGTTGTTTTTTTTTTTTTACAAATGTGGGTGCCCTTGTATTTGGGGTACAGATGTTCAGAATTGTGATGTCTTCTTGGTGGAATTTTCCTTTGATGAGTATGAAGTGACTTTCCCCATTGCTTTTGATTAATTTTGGTGGAAAGACAATTTTATTAGATGTTAAAATGGCTACTCCTGATTGCTTTTTGTGTCCATTTGCTTGGAAAACCATCTTCCAGGCCTTTATTCTCAGGTAATGTCTATCTTTGTGACTTCGATGTGTTTCTTGTATGCAGATTGCTGGGTTTTGTTTATGCATCTATTCTCCTAGTCTGTGTCTTTTTATTGGAGTTGAGTCCATTAATGTTGAGAGAGTTTAATGACCAGTGGCTGTTATATCCTTTGATTTTGATGTTGGTTGTGGTACTGTGTTTGTGTGCTTGGCTACTTTTTGTTTTGTTGTAGTGACCTTATTTATTTCCTGTGCTTTCCTGAATGTAGTAGCTTTCTTCGGTTGTACTTTTCTTCTAGTATCTTCTGTAATGCTGGATTTTTGGACAGGTATTGTTTAAATTTGTTTTTGCATTCAAATAACTTGTTTTCTTCATCTACGATGATTGAGAGTTTTGCTGGATATAGTAGCTTGGGATGACTCCTGTGTTCTCTTAGGGTCCGCATGATATCTGTCTAAGCCCTTCTGGCTTGCATAGTCTCTGTTGAGAAGTCACTTGCGATTCTTATGGGTTTGCCGTTATATATTACTTGGCCTTTTTCCCTTGAAGTTTTATTATTTTCTCTTTTTCCATATACTTACTGTTTTGATTATTATTTGGCAGGAGTATTTTCTTTTCTATTCCAATTTATTAGGTGTTTTTTAGGCCTCTTGTATGCATATAGTCCTCTTTTTTAAGTTAGGGAAATTTTCTTCTATGATTTTGTTGAAAATATTTTCTGGGCCTTGGAGATGGGAATCTTCTTTTTCCTCTATTCTTATTATTCTTAGGTTTTGTCTTTTCACGATGTCTTGTATTTCTTGGATGGTTTTGTGTCTGGAATTTTTTTAGATTTAACATTTTCTTTGATGGATACATTGATTTCTTCCATTGTATCTTCCACACCTGAGATTCTTTCTTCCATCTCTTGTAGTCTGTTGATTATGCTTACCTCTGTATTTCCTGTTTTCTTCCCTAAGCTCTTCCTCTCCATAATTTATTTCATTTGCATTTTCTTTAATTTTTCCAATTCTGTCTACAGATCTTGAACCATTTTGTTGATTTTCTTTACCTTTCTGACTGTATTTTCCTGCTTTTCCTTCAATTCCTTCAACTGTTTGTTTGACCGTTCCTCCTGTTTCTTTTATTCCTTCTAGTGATTTTATTATTTCCTCTGTAAATGACACAAATGGTTTGGCTGCATCTTCCTGTACTTCTTAAAGGATAGCCATAATCTGTTTGACTTTACCTTCCTCTGTTTCTTTACACATTTTATGTGATTCATCCATTGTCCTCTTCATAAGCATAGGTATAAGGTCATCTTCCTGAATTTCATTTATGATAGGGTATGCAGATCTACTTGCCCCTGTATAACTGGGTTCTGGAGATGCCATATTACTTTGGCTTTTGTTGGTTGTGATTTTATGCTGGCCACTACCCATCTGGCTGTCTCATGTCTAACCTGTTATTTTCTAGTGCCACATGGAATCCTGGGGTGGGAAGAATCCCTTTGGCAGGAAAGTAATTGTTCCTAAAGTAGGCCTCCTCAGGTTTTTTGTTATGGTCACCAAATGGCCGGTGCTTCTGAGGAATTGCTACAGCTCACCTCAGGCATATGGACCTATACAGTAACTGTGGTCATTGGTAGTCAGTGGTGTTATCCTCTCCCCAGGAGAATTCCTAGAGACAGCTGCCCTGCCACTGGGTTTCTTACTCTGAATTTAGTGAGCTGCCGCTGCTGCTTTTACACTATGTTTGCTGGGAATAGCCCTCTTGAAGAACCAGGGAGCCCCTCAGTTTGATCAGTTTGGCAAGGGAGACAGGTTGTACCTTGGAGCAGTGTCTGAGGGCTGATCCCATGGATCCCAGGTATGAATAGGTCTGAGGTTGAAGCTCTGTGCCCCAGTACCCAAGTGGTAATCAGTGGTAGGTGAGTGCAGCACTCATGCTTGCAGGAGAAGGTTAGAGCCCAGATCCTAAGGGAACCCACAAACTTTTCTGTGGATTACGTAGGTGTCCTGAGGTCAGACATACTGTTTCCATAATGTGAGGGTTTCCTCCTAGTAGGAAGTCCCAGTCTATGGTGTTTGGGGGTCCACAGTTCAGTCTGGGATGGTGAGTAGAACACGCAGATAAAGGTGAGTAGCTCCACACTGGTGACTAGGTGCCTTCAGGAACCTGGGAACTTTTCCCAAGTACTTTTCAAAGGGGTTGGGGGAGGTTCCACTGGGTGCCCTGAAGTCAGACCTGATATTTCCTTCACTGTGTGGTTTCCTCCCAACAGGGAAACCCAGTCTCTTGTGTTTTGGGACCCAGAGGTCTGTTTAGGATGGCGAGGTTGTTGCTGAGCACCTGCTGTAGCCTAAAACCGTTTCCAGGGATTGTCTGGGTAACCTGAGGTCGATCCTGATTTCTTTCTTCACTGTGGAGTTTTCTCTCAACTAGGAAAACCTAGTCTCTGGTGTTGTCAAGCCCACAGTTCAGTCTGGGATGGCGAGCAGAGCACACAGGCATGTGGCTCTGGGCTAGTGACTGAGGGCCTGCTGGTCCCTGGGAACTCTTCTTGGGTTTAGCTGGGTGACCTGGGAATGAACTTAATTGCTTCCCACACCTTGGGGGTTCCTCTCACATGGGAAACACATCTCTGGAATTTTAGGGCCCAGAGTTTGGTCTGTTGGTCCTTGTGCAGACACTGCTGTTATGCCCTTCAGACAGTGTCCTCTCAGTGCTGCCATCTTGGACTCTTCCAGGAAAAATTTGTAGGGAGGTCTGAGTACCTCCAAACAAAACCTAGTTATGTGTAGGCCATTTTTTTTTGCCTAAGCTATCAGTTTTGAATAATCTGTGGAACAATTATTTTTGGAGTATGCCTTGTGAATCTGTCTTAAACTGCTGCATATATTTCTCTCGTTGTCAACTAAGTTATCTAATATTACCAGATGTTTAGTTTACCATAATACCTTACAATACACAATATTTTAAGGTTTATAAGATTCTTTTGTATTCATCAGAGTCTAATAGCAAGCAATTCCGTGAGGGCATTTCAGAAGGTTTTATTATAGTCATGTAATGATAACTAACAAATACCCCAAGGTCACATAGGTAACAGTTGACCAAAGTCAGAACCAGTATTCCCTTTTTTGGATGCAAGTTCTCTTTGTTTAAAGATAATACTATACATATTAACAATGATCTTAGGAGTTATATTTCTGGTACTATTTACTTTTTTATTGGCATTCTTGAAAATCAGAAAGGCCCTAATATGCAAAGAAACTACTTTTGAATAGTTAGAATTCTGGGTATTTTTGTAGAATGTGAGATATATTTGGGGGCAGGAGATTCTGCCTAATTCTTTTCAAATCATTACAAATACATGCAGCCTAGCCTGTTTTGAGACTAGGCCTGCTGCTTGGACTGTAGTTTCATGGCTTTTGAGATGAAGTGGATGATTCAGAAGATGCTTTTACCTCTTGAGTGACAAATGAAGCAGTGTGGCATAACTGTTAAAAACAAAGATGTTGAAGCCTGACAGGTTGAGCTGTAATTATAACTTTGACTTGTCCTGATAGTATAACCCAAGGCAAGTGCTTTTACATATGTTCACCTCAGCTTTATTCTCTTTTGAAATGGGTAATCATAGCCTTCTTCATATGAAGCTCAAACGATTGATACATTGAGTTTAGACTAGTGCTTAGTACACAGTAAATGCTCTAAAAGTTTACCCATTAATATCGGCAGTATTCCTATTAGAATTGCTGTCAAAGGTTGTGTCAGACATGTGTATAAGTATGAGTATTTGTGGAGGTACCTTGAGTAGCTAGAGTGAAAAGTAGAGTATTTGGTCAGATACATATATTCTGTGTGAAGCCCGTCTGTGATCCCGCACATATGTCAGTACTCCTGAATATCACTTTTTCCAAGAGTCAATACCCCTGAGCAAACTACAGGCACACTGGACCACAGCATTTCAGGAAAGGTTGATTCTATCTTGTGACAATTATCTAATTGTGGCCACCAAACTGCATGGCAGTGCCATGTTTCTGTGGACTCCACATGCCAACTATTTGTACTTTTATTGTATGCAGATTATATTGTAGTTAATTCCTTCCAATTTTTACCAGAGGAAATGTTCACATATTCCTTGGATGAATGGGAAGTAGATGCCTTCCCCCCATGTACCCAGTCATACTTTTGCATGATTCAAGAAGGGTGGGCATGATAACTGAGAAAGAGTAGTTGAAAACAAGTCCTTGAGAATGCCAGCATCTTTCCTGGCTTGCTCCAGGAAACCTTTCAGTTGCTCAGCTCCCACTGATCTCTCTGCCTCTGATCTGCAGAGCACAGACTGCCACTCAGTTTGGCACTTAATTATATACTGCCTAAGGTAAAATCTCCCTCCCCAATTATAGCCCACTCAAAGTATACCCCTGTTCTTCCAACAAAGTCCTGACTGAGACAGTTGATATTTGAGAGAGAGCTGAAGTCATAAATTAACTGTTTATTGCCCATGACCCTTTATATTTTATCACCATATCCAGTCTGATTCCCCACTGAAAAGCATGTAACTGAGCTATTTTTCTTTGTTCTCCTCTCACATCTCACACCAATCCCTTAAAACATCATTATAGAATTTTGTTTTACCACAAATGCTAGCTTGTGGTTGAAGGTTTTTCCTGTTGCTTTCTGTTTTTAAGTGAAAGTTACATCAAGTCTTTGATGGAAGGAATGAATTATACATAAATAAAAAGCTAACACACATGTAAATATACAAGGTGAGTTCCTAGGTAGAGTGGGCAAAACTGTCTCACAAGTTTTTTTTTATTATTCTTTGTTAATAAAGATGAGGAAGTCTGAAGGTTTTGCTTGATGGGTGGGCTTGGAGGAGACAGAAGGGAAGTTGTTAAAAACTGTGGTTCTTTGAATGCCTATGGTTACAGAAGTGTCAGGAGTATAAATATACAATTTGAGAAAAGTAGAAAAGCCTAGGGCAGCAGATGGGACAAGATGCTGTATGCCTAGAAAGGGGGAAAAGCCCTTACCCTCCATTTTGTATCTTCCCAGGGTCCCCTAGTTAAATTGGATTTCTGCCCTCTCCTTCTTGGCTGCAGGACACCTCCTATGGACAAGTAGGATGCAGTCTCATGTCTTTTGTGTGTGGTTTCCTATTTACCTGCTGTTAAATGTATTAGCATCCTACTGCCATCTTGGATGACACCTTTTGCGTATGTGTAAGTGGGTTCGAACATATACCCTTTGGTATATCTGCACACTTGAAAGCAGGAATAAAATATCTTCATAGTCAACTGTGTCATATTTCATGATCTTGATGCTGGCATGAATGTTTGTTTTAAATATGTGATAGAGTGGGATCCTGAGTGACGAAATCTGTTGAGACTCTATGGTAGGTAGTATGCTGATTGGAAGTACAATGTAGAGATCTCTATATTCTGATATGATCTTTTAATTAATTATAAAACATTCTGGGAAGCATATTACAAAATTTCTCTTAAAGGATCATATAGATATTCAGATTTTTGAAAAACATTAATTTGTTATATACTCTGCAAAATAATTCACAGATTACTTTAAGTAGCTAACTTCTATGGATGATTAAAATAGTGGTTGATTGGAAAAAAAGAGAAAGAAAAGCCTTTTCACTTCATATACAGTGCACATAGAAGCAAGTCTGTTACATAAAGAATGGTACATGTAAATCATGGTTTAATGTTTGGTTTGGGAACTCACAGAGAGTCTACTTATCCAAATGAATTCACTTCTGTCTTTGTCCAGGAAAGTCTTATTTTGACTTTGGGAGCTGAAGGTAATTGGATTAGGATCTTTAAAAAAAAAGTCAACAGAGAGGTACCATTCATTCTGCCTCTGCCATGGTGGTTGACGACCAAATTCTTGTTGCAAGGGAATTTTAATGGTCAGTGGTCCTTTCTATGTACTTCTTCCCTAAGGGTGTTGGATAAAACTGTGGTATTTATTTATTTATTTTGTTAGAGTCTCTATGTCAATTCCCAAAAAAGAAGTCAGAAATTTCTGGTAATATGTGAATCATATAGAAACTAGTCTGTGGCTCTTTAGGAAAAGGTGACTCTATTTGTTATCCCAAGAAAATTAGTAGCCTTAACTTTTTTCTGTAGTTACTGTTAAGACCCCTTAACATGTGTTACTCCAAAAATCATGACAACACCAATACTTTAGTGTTATGTTCTGTCTTTTAATTTGAACTCCTATGTCATAAGCAGTGAGGCACAAAGGGACACAGCATACAAAGGGAGGAAGGTCAAGATTGGGCTGAAACTGGGTTTTAATGTTTTTACTTAAGAAGGATGACCCGCTATCTAAATCCTAGCATTCAGAGACATGTGGCACATTTCATCTGGAATTGGGCATGGATTTTGTTCAGAGAATTTTCTTTGATGGATTGAGCTTGGTAGTATACAAGGAAAAGTGAGGCATGTGACAATACCCTGCGCTAGTAGAGGTGGGTGAGTATGGATGTCTATCTTGTTTTAGCAGGATTTGTTCTAGTGGCTAGGGACAAAGGGATATGCTTAGTCCAAGAAAAAGGAATGATTAAGTTAAGATGGTCTGTTAGTTACTTTATACGTTGCTGTGATCAACTATCTGGAAAAAGTAACCTGAGGGAGAAAGGATGTATTTTATCTTAAAGTTTTAAATTCTGGTGGGGCAATGAAGACAGCAGGAACTTAACACATCTGGTGAGCCTAGTCAGAAAGTGGAGAGATATGAAAGATCAAGTTACTTCTTCTTTTATACTCAGTATGGTACCCAAGCCCATGTGGTTGTGCTGCTTATATTCTGGGTGGTTTTTTTTTCTTACTTGGTTAAATCTTCTTGAAAATGCCCCCACAGATAGATCCTGAGGTATGTTTCAGTGATGTGTCTAAATCTCATCAAGTTGACAATCAAGATTAACTATCACAGATGGGGACTAATGCTCATAGCCAAGCTAGTGGGAATTCAGGAAGAAGATAATGGTTAAGAGTGGAGAATTATAGAAGAATCTCAGTGTTGTAGCTTCAAGTGGAAATATTCCCTGAAGTTTTGTGTATTAAGTCTTTGGTTGTCAGCTAATGGGCTTTTGGTAAATGATTGTTTCCTGGGGCCTATGTTGTGGTAAATATACTAAGAACTTTATGGAATTATTAAGAGGGCTGGAAAATTGAAGACCCACTGATTCAATACTAACTACCTCCTACTTGGGGAAAATAGGTCACAGGAGCAGTGTGCAGAAAGGTATATACTTTGTCCTTAGCTACTTCCATTCTGCCATGAGGTGAGCAGCTATGCTTTTTCATATCTTCTTTGGCATTATAGTCTACTTTACCTCAGGCTAAAACTAATTAATTCAGCAGATCTTGAAATAAGACTCCTGAAACTGTGAACCAAAACATTTTTTTTCCTTTTAGCTTGATTTTCTCAAATATGTGTCACAGTGATGAAAAAGTAGCTCACAAATAATAGTATCATTTCATTTAGTTTTTATAGAAAATCTCTAACAAAGTCTATTGATTTTGTCTACTCACACTAAATGTGTTTATCTTTTTGTGTGTCTTTATTTGTGTGTATATATTTGTATGTGTGTGTGTTTGTGGCATGTTAGTACACTTGCCCACATGCATACCTATGTGTGGAAAGCAGACAGGTACATTAGGTATCTTTCTCAATTACTTTTCTTTCTCCTTACTTTTTAAGATAAGGTTTCTCTGTGAATCTGTATCTCACTACACTGGCTAGACTGGCTGGCCAGGGAGACTCATGGTTCCTCTGTTCTTGTTTCCCCCAGTACTGGGATTATAAACATACACTGCCACACCCAGTTTTTTATGTGGGTGCTGGTGATTTAAGCTCAGATCTTCATTTGTGCATTACAAGCGTCCAATAATTTAGTTCAACTCTAAGACTGTTTATTTGAAGTTAGCCTGACTTCGCAGAGTATAAGTCTTAGTTCCATAGGCTTTTTTCCACTTTAGCCATCAACCACTAATAGGATCCTCAAGTGCCTACACCTATGGCCCTAATAATTTCTACATTGTCAGTATAGATATTCATATGACTTTCTTCAGATTTGATAATTTGTTAATTCTCACAACTCATGAAAACATTATTCTTTTGATTATGAGTTTTTTATTACACAAGGAAGTAATAGCCAGTGGGAAAAATGCAAAAGAGAAGGTACTAGAGATAAATACAGAGATTCTAGATCTTTTCTTCTAGTCAAAATGTTTATACAAAAAGCTGGGCTCTCCCCAAGTGTCCATTTACAAAAATTTTTATAAAACTTAATTTGTAGTGTTTATCTTTTTTCTGGAAGTCTGGCAATGTGCCTAAAAGCTTTAATTCTCTAATCACATTGAGTACTTCATATGATCAGCTATCATCTAAAAGTTATACGGGACTCTATCATCTTCAGTTCCATAGCATACATACACTCAGGTTTGATCAAAAAGGATTTGTTATGAATAGCAGTCATTCCTATCATTTAAGGAATTCTAAGAGCTTTAGGAACTCTCTCCTGCAACCAGAGATACAAGATAAAATATATTCTTTATTATATCACTAGAATATTTTCTTGTTAGTTTTATTTCACAGATAAGAAATTTTGGAAGTATAGAGCTGAAGAGATTTGCTTAAGGCCACAGGATTGAGAAGTAAGTGGTACTGCCAAAAACTGAACCTAAGCAGGGCTGTCATCAAATGCAGTTAGCTACTATTCCTGTGTTCTTCCTCTTTCTGTCTCTCTTTCTGTCTCTCTGTCTCTCTCTCTCTCTCTGTGTGTTTGGGGTGCTGTGCGTGTGTGCACAGATTGGGTAGAAAGAGTACTGAAACTCAGGCAGCTCCAAACCCATGGCACTAGTTAGAATAGATAAATTTAGATACGTGGTTCTCAACCTGTAGGTTATGACCCTTTTTGTGGCGGTGAACAGTACTCTCACAGGGTTCACCTAAGACCATTGGAAAACACAAATATTTACATTATGATCCATAACAGTAGCAAAATTACAGTTACAAAGTAGCAACAAAATAATTTTATGGTTGGTGGTCACCACAACATGAGGATCTGTATAAAGGATCCAAGCATTAGGAAAGTTGAGAACCACTGTTATGTATAATATAAGATGGGAAAAAAAACAACAATAACACAACAAAGGAAAAATTAAATTTCAGCACTGCTAAACCACCAAGTACTGAAGGTACCTATGTTAAAGATATTTCTCTTTTCCTTTTAAGTCTAGGAATGAAGGGATTCTATATGTCCTACTCACACTTAAAGAGTGAGTTTAGGAAACAGATTTTAATTAGCAAGAGGAAGGGGTTGTTAATTAAGGTAGAGAATTTGCCCGCCATTTTTCAGGTATTTTTCTAATGATATCCAGTTGAAGAAAGTAGAATACAGAAGAAATTTGGTAGATGTTAAACCTGTGAAAAGGCTAGTCCAAAGGCCACCAGGTCACAATGTTTCAATTCCTTAGGCTCAAAAACAAGTTGTGTCACTCACTGCCAATCATTGAGTTATGAAATTTTCCGGGCAATAAATTCCTGAGTTTTATCTCTCCAGCCCCTATGTTTGCCAAGATAAGAATGTCATGTGGAATTGGGTCAGCTTAAGTTGGTTGTTATTCAAGAAGACATGAAAGTTCATCCGTAATACAGAGAAACGAAATTGTAATTATTCTTTTGGTTAGTTAGTCTGTCCTTAACTGAGGATCAGATATTGTATTAGGTGTATCTGAGAGAAAACTATATGGTATTACTCTGCATGAAATATAATGTGGGTGCAAAACTCTATGTAGGTATAGAGAGGAAGAAGTAGCAGAACCAGAAGCCAACGTAATTACAAGCAGGCTGGGGCTTATACAGATGAGGCCAAGAGTGAAAAATGTATCCTTTTAGAGAAGTTCTGGCTTTTTAAAGAACCTTAGTGTGACCATCCAACTGAAATAATTAGGCAGATTTATCAAGGAATATTGCAGTAATGAGTACAGTGGAGTCTACATAAGTAAAAGGACAGCTGTGAGGTAGTAGGAAGCCATCTGGATTCAGGACCAGGAGGACTAGCTACTGTTTCAATCATTGCTACAAACATTTTCTATGATTTGCAACAAATTACATAAACTCCCCAGACCTTTAGATTCACCCTCTGTGAAGGTAAGACTTACCCTAATTTATGGGACACAGTGAAAGCAGTGATAAGAGGAAAGTTCAAAGAACTAAGTGCCTTAATGAAGAAATTCCAGGCAGCTCATACAAGCAACTCAAAGGCATACCTGAAAGAACAACAACAACAACAAAAGAACAAAAAAAAAGAAAGAAAGAAAGATAAGAAAAGACAGACAGAAAGAAAAGAAACAGACACACCCAAGCAGAGTAGACTACTGGAAATAATAAAACTCAGAGTTGAAATCGATACATTATAAACAAAGAGAACAATTCAAAGAATCAATGACACCAAGAGCTGGTACTTTGAGAACATCAACAAGATAGACAAACACTTAACCAAATTAACTAAAAGGTAAATGGATGCTGTCCAAAACAACAAAATCAGAAATGAAAAGGGGGACATGACAACAGACACGGAGGAAATCCAAACAATCATTTGATCTTACTTCAAAAGCCTATACACCACAAAATTTGAAAATATAAATGCAATGGATAATTTTCTTGACTGATTCAGCTTATTAAAGCTAGGTAATTTACTAGGTAAATAAATAGTGCTATATCCCCTAAGGAAATAAAAACTATTATCAAAGGTCTTTCATTCAAAAAAGCCCAGGGCTAGATGGTTTCAGTGCAGAATTCTACCAGATCTTCAAAGAAAATCTAACACCAATAATCTTCAAACTATTCCACAAAATAGAAACAGAAGGAACATTACCAACCTCAATCTATGTGGACATAGTCACATTGATACTTAAATAGCACAATGACGCAACAAAGGAAGAGAACTTCAGATCAATCTCACTTATGTACACTGATGCAAAAATACTCAGTAAAACACTTGCAAAATGAATCCAAGAACACATCAAAGATATCATTCACCATTATCAGGTAGGCTTCATCCCAGGCTTGTAAGGGTGGTTCAACATACAAAAATCCATCAATGCAATCCACCATATAAATAAACTGAAAGAAAAAACTCATATGATCATCTCTGTAGATGGTAAAAAAGCATTTGACAATATTCAAAACCAGTCAATGTTTAAAGATTGTAGAGATCAGGTATATAAGCACATACCTAAACACACTGAAGGCAATATACAGCAGGCCTACAGCCAACATCAAACTAAACGGAGATAAACAAATCAATCCCACTGAAATCAGGAACAAGGCAAGGCTGCCCACTCTCTCCTTATCTCTTCAACATTGTTCTTGAAGTCCTAGCAAGAGCAATAAGACAATTAAAGGAGATCAAGGGGATTCAAATCTGAAAGGAAGAAATCAAAGTATCACTATTTGCAGATGATATGATGCTATACATGAGTGACCCCAAAGATTCTACCAGAGAACTCTTTCAGCTGATACACACTTTCAGCAAAGTGGTTGGATCTAAAATTAACTATAAAAAAATCTGAAGCCCTCTTGTATACAAAAGACATAAGGGTTGAGAAAGAAATTAGGGAATCAATAATTTTCATAATAGCCACTAATAACATAAAGTACCTTGGTGTGACTCTAACCAAGCAAGTGAAATGCCTATATGAGAAAAACTTCAAGTCTCTGAAAAAAGAAATTGAAGAAGATATCAGAAGATGGAAAGATCTCCCATGCTCATGGATCAGTAGGATTAACATACTGAAAATGGCTATCCTGCAGAAAGCAATCTACAGATTCAATGCAGTTCCCATCAAAACACCAACACAATATTTTACAGACCTTGAAAGAACAATTCTCAATTTCATATGGAAAAACAGAAAAAAACTCAGAAAAGCTAAAACAATCCTCTACAATGAAAGATCATCTGGAGGTATCTCTATCCCTGATCTCAAGCTGGACTATAGAGCAACAGTAATAAAAACTACATTGCATTGACATAGAAACAGACTGGTCAATCAATAGAATCCAATTGAAGACGCCAAAATAAATCCACACACCTACAGGAACATGATTTTTGACAAAGATGCCAAAACCATACAATGGATAAAAGATAGCATTTTCAACAAATGGTGCTAGTCTAACTGGATGTCTACACGCAGAAAATGCAAATAGATCCATACTTATCACCCTGCACCAAACTAACATCTAAGTAGATCAAAGATCTTACATAAAACCAGACACACTGAATCTGTTAGAAGAAAAAGTGGGGAAGAGCCTTGACCTCATTGGCACAAGAGACAACTTCCTGAACAGAACACCAACAGCACAGGTTCTAAGATCAACAATCAATAAATGCGACCTCGTGAAACTAAAAAGCTTCTGTAAAGCAAAGGACACTGTTGTCATAACAAAATGACTGCCTACAGACTGGGAAAGGATCTTCACCAACCCTATATCTGAAAGAGGGCTAATATTCTGAATATATATAGAACTCAAGATGCTAAAAAGCAACAAATTAAATAATCCAATTAAACAAATGAGGTACAGAGCTAAACAGAGAATTCTCAACAGAGGATTATCAAATGGTAGAGAAACGCTTAAAGAAATGCTCAATGTCCGTAGTCATCCAGGAAATGCAAATCAAAAGGACCCTGAGATTTCACCTCATTCCCATCAGAATGGCTAAGATCAAAACCTCAATGGGTGACACATGCTGGAGAGGTTGTGGAGAAAGGGGTACCCTCCTCCATTACTGGTGGGAATATCTCCTTGTACAGCCCCTTTCTAAATCAATCCTGCGATTTCTCAGACAATTAGGAATAGTGCCACCTTATTATACAGCTATACTACTCCTGTACATATAGCTGAAAGATACTCAACTATACAAGGACATTTGCTCAACTATGTTCATAGCAGCATTATTCATAATATCCAGAATCTGAAAACAACTGACATGTCCCTCAACCAAAGAATGGGTACAGAAATTGTGGTACTTTTACATAATGGAATACTACTTAGCAATTGAAAATGAGGAAATAATGAAATCTGCAGGCAAATAGATGGAACTAGAAAATATCATCCTGAGTGAGGTGACCCAGAAGCAGAAAGACACATATGGAATATACTCACTTATAAGTGGATATAGCCATATAATATAGGATAATCATATTAAAATCTATAGTCCTGAAGAAGGTAACCAACAAGAAGGACCATAGGGAAGATGCTTTAACCCTCATTTATAGGGCAAACAGTATAGACATTGGAAGTACAAGACAAGGAACAGGACAGGAGTCTTCCTCAGAGGGCCTCTGAAAGACTCTACCCATCAGGGTATTGATGGAGATACTGTGACTCATAGCCAAACTTATTGCAGAGTGCAGGAAACCTATGGAAGAAGAGGGAGATAGGAAGATCTGGTGGGGATAGGAGCTCCACAAGAACAACAGAGCCAAAAAGAAAGAAAGAAAGAAAGAAAGAAAGAAAGAAAGAAAGAAAGAAAGAAAGAAAGAAAGAAAGCTTGCCCAGGGGGCCTGCAGCCACAGATACTCCATCCAATGACCATGCATGGACCTAGACCCCCTGCTCAGAGGAAGCCCATAGGCAGCTCAGTTTCCAAGTGAGTTTCCTAGTTAGGGGAGCAGGGGATGCTTCTTACATGAACTCAGTGGCAGGCTCTTTGATCACCACCCCCTAGGGAGTGTAGTCCTGCCAGGCCACAGAGGAAGATTGCAGCCAGTCCTGATGAGACCTCATAGGCTAAGGACATACAGTAGGGGAGGAGGTCCTCTCCCATCAGTGGACTAGGGAAAGGGCATAAGGGGACAAAGGGCAGGGAAAGTAGGACTGGGAGGAGATGATGGAGGGGACTCCAGCTGGGATGCAAAGTGAATAAATTGTAATAAATAATTAATAAAAAATTTATAAAGGAAAAGATGAAGGCTTTCCCTGCACAGTAGGAGAAAGGAATTTTGTTTTAAAAATTATCCTGGAGTTGGTGAGATTACAAAAGGTTGAGAGTGAATTAACTAAAGAGAATATGCCTTGGATTTGAAACAAGGATTGACCATGGAGCCCCTAAGAGAAATGACTAGAAGTGTTAGCTGGTTAACTTGGAGGATTAATAAGATTATCATGCTTGAGAATTGATGTTTTACTGCAAAGATATCAAATTTGTTTTGCCTTGTTTTCTTTGGAGACCCCATCATTTCTCTAAAGGATTTGGTTTTGTTTTGTTTTCATTGTGAATTTTTTGTTAGTAATAAGATACATAAACTGGATTTGTACAGCTTGTAGAGAAAAATGCAGGATTTCTATACGCATACATTTGCCTGTGGAGATACAGTATTGAATCTGATATAATTACCCTTTAGGAAAGCCCTGTAACTAATTTATTGGCTTATATAATTTTCACCAGAGTTGACACCATTTTAATTCATTGATCTTTAAGGCTATTCTTCGTAGTTTATGTGTGGGCTGTAATCAATAATTTTATATTTAGTGTGAATTTAACTGTAACCAAAAGATTGAGTGCTTCTTTGTCATGGCTCTTTATCGTAAATAGAAGTTATGATTTCTATGTTGTAACCAGGATAAATGGAAAGTTTTCAGCATTCTGTTTATGCTTTCAGAAAAGTCACATTCATTTTTAGCCAGGCTAGGAAGCATAGAATTCAAGTTATTATGAAGAAGAAATTTATGCTTAAATGTGAAGTAAATTATTTACAAATAGTGGGCTCTGTCTATTTCCATCTTTTACTAGCTCTTCCTTTAAAGACCCTTAAGAAAAAAGTTATCTACTTTCATTGGAACTTAATTATATCCATTTGATTCATTGGCTAGCAATATATTTTGTAGTTATTTCCTTTATACATTAATTTTTCCTGCTGATATATTTACTCATTTCCTCAGATCTCTAATAAATGTAGGTGGGAGAAATTATGTAATTTAAATTAATTTGCCTAAATTTCATTATTATACACTCTTATTTTTATGTGTATAATTTTCAGAAATCCCAATAAGACCCTCTATTTCTGTCAATAGGATTAGCTTCTATCAGGTCATCCTGAGAACTCTAGTTAGGCCCACATCCACTCACTGCCATTCCTATTCACATTTTTTTTTAAGACAGCATCTCATGATGTTATCCAGATTGACCTTGAACTCAGCTTAAGTGTTCTTCCTTCCTTAGTCTTCTGAGTAGGAAAGAGTACAGGTGTTACCATAGGTACAAGCTAGCCCTTACATTTGGATCTGCTCTGAAATTCTCTCTATTAAAGTAACACTGAAAAAAATGCTGAGATAAACAGATACCATTTGTAAAAGAAAAATAAAAGAAAGAAAAGAGTTTTGACTGGTATGGCAGTCTACCCATCTTATGCAGGCAACCATATTATTGGGAGTTCATAGGTGAAACATCTTCATCGTGTCTAAATGAGACCATTTAAGAGCAGTCCTTCTTGTCCTCTGGTCCTTGCAATCTTTCTTCCCTGTCTTCCATGATATACCCTGAGCCTTGGGTATAGGAGTTTGCTTTGAAATTCTGTAAATGAATGTATAAACTTAAATAAACAGATAAGAAAAAAAAACCGAATCGCCATTTTCTATTCATTTCAAGGTTTATCAAATTAGATGATTGTTACCTTGGAGTACATATAGAGCTTATCTCTCAAGAGATTTGCTATATAGTGAATGATGGCTGGAAATCCAGGGGCCCTAAGCTTCAGCCTCTGTCGGTCTGCTATGAGCTAAGGATGTGACCTGGACTTGGGCTATGAGCTAAGGATGTGACCTGGACTTGGTCTTTACACTTTCTGAAACATAATACTTCCACTTATTATGGAAGGGTAAATAATGTCCTTTCTCAATATGCCCATGCCCTGTTCACTGGTAACTTACTGTTACCTTATATAGCAAAAATAGACATGCTCTCATGTAGGTAGCTAAATGATTTTTGTTCAGAAATATGAGTGAGTTTGGTGTTAATACTCTATATCCCCTTACCTCCACTGCCTTAGCTGGGATTACAGGTGTCACTGCCATAACTTTGGTGACTTTCTAGTTGTCAAGAAAAGATGGGAATTCAGATTTTCAAAAGTGGTATCATCCCCATTTTAAAGATCAATGTATTTTTTTAACTTAAAGGGTACTGAATTGCCTCTAAATTGTGACTCTAGGCATTTAAATTGCATTAAATTATGTAATTTTATTTAAATACTAATTAGGATATTCTCGGGGTTTTTTTTCCTTTTTCTTTGATCACTGCCAAGTACAGATTCAAATGTCTTAGTTTGAAGCAACGGTGGGATACAATCCTGCCTCATGTTGTTGGTAAACAATAAAATTGAAGGAAATGAAAATAAAGAGGAAAAAAGAAAGAAAAGAACCGAGGTGCTGTGTCTATGTGCTTGTCATGTAAAGATTTGCAGGGTATATCTTTCACCTGGAACAACAGCTAGGACATATTCATCTGACACTGAGATTAAGAATCTGAATGTGAGAATTTCCATGACAGTCTGGGGCACATGGTATGCATGGTGACATAAATGAAGTGCTTAAGGGACATTATCTGTTGTTTTTTTAATTTTTGTTTTTATTAATTACAGTTTATTTGCTTTGTATCCCACCTGTAGCTTCCTCCCTCTTCCCCTCTGAATCCTACCCTCCCTCCCTCTTCTCCACCCATGCCCCTCCCCCAGACCACTGGTAAGGAGGTCCTCCTCCCCTTCCATCTGATCCTAGCCTAATCAGGTCTCATCAAAAGTAGCTGCATTGTTTTGCTCTGTGGCATGGTAAGGCTGCACCCCCCTCAGGGGGAGGTGATCAAAGAGCAGGCCACTGAACTCATGTCAGAGACAGCCCCTGTTCCCACTCTATCTTACTTTCTCTCTACATGGCAGTATTCCCACCTCCTACCCCCAGTCAGAGAACTTTTTGTGTTTACTGTTTTTAATACTTTGCTAACTGAAACACCTCAGGTGGGCCTGCCTGCTCGTGAATTGCAAATTCACAGGCACTCCAGTGTTTGCTAGGACTCTAAATCTTCAGTTCTGATTCTTGAGAAAGCCAAGGACCTGGCTGATTCCACCTTGACCTAAATCCCTGTCTGTAATGGTAAGGAAGGCTTAGGACTCTTCCCACTTTAGTGTTTACTTCCCTGTATTGGTTGCCCTTGGGCTATGCTGACTTACAGGAGAAAGTGCAGAGAGAAGCATGGTTCAGCTGATATGAAAGGACTTCTCAGAGAATGATAACTCTTTCTGCTTGGGAGCTCTTTCATCTTGCACAGCTGTTGGAGACAAGACTGGAGGTTGCTCAGGGAGGGGGAATAAAGAATGCAGTAGTGCTGTCTCTCTTTTTAAGTCTCAACTCCGAAAGTATTAAAGTTCACGAGTGGTAGCTAACTGGAGAACAGGAAACATTTTAGAGGTATGTTGGTCTGAGAAAACATGTGCTGGATTAGCCTCACTCATTACCAGCAGGAGCTTTGGCCTAATTCCTTTCTGAGGCCCTCTAGCTCTGACCTTTCATTGTTTGCCAGTACTTTAAAACCCAACCTGAAAGCTAAACACTTTAAATCCCCCAAAAGGAGGTCAAGTGGGCTTAAGGCCAGACAGCATCTAGAAAGAAAAGCTATTGCTCTGAGAAAAATAACCTAAAGAGAAACTAAAGAGATAGACCTTACTGTGGACACTCTTAACTTCCTGTGTCAGCTTATCCTTCCTAACTTTATTTTAGACGGATATTCACCAAGGAATCCTTACATCTAGATCATATCTAAGACTTTCATAGCAGTTGCTCTCTCTTCTCAGTGTTTTGCCTTGTCTACTAATACGCCAGGTGGGATTTCTTAAATTGGATTTTAATTTGCTAATACTCAATGACATGAGTTTTTGGAAATGTTGAAGTTTAAACTTGCAATGGAATGGGTTGTGAGGTGGGCTGAGGTAGTACTTTTTTTTTAGACTTTGAACTCACACTCCTACCTTTAAAAAAGAGCAGTGCCTATTTGTCTAATGAGACTTTCTCTGACTGCTTAATCATTTTCTTTTTTCCCAATTTATATTTCAGTTAATTAATAATTAAATAATTAACTATCCATTACAATTTATTCACTTTGTATCCTGACTGTAGCTCCCCCATTCCTGTCGTCTCCCAGTCCCACCCACCCTCCCTCTTCTGCCCCTATGCCCCTCCTCTAGTCCACTGATAGGGGAGGACCTCCTCCTCTTCTATCTAATCCTAGCCTATCAGGTATCATCAGGACTGGCTGCATCATCTTCCTTTGCAGCCTTGCCAGGCTGCAACCCCCAGGGATAGGTGATCAAAGAGCTAGCCACAGAGTTCATGTTAGAGGCAGTCCCTGCTCCCCTTACTAGGGACCCTACTTGGAAACTGACCAGCCTATGGGCTTCATCTGAGCAGTGGGTCTAGATCCTCTCCATGCATGGTCCTTGGTTGGAATATCAGTCTCTGCAGGGTCCCATGTGCCCAAGATTTTTGGCCCTGTTAGTCTCCTCGTGGAGATTCTGTCCCTTCCAGGTCTTTCTATGTCCTCCTTCTTCCATAAGGTTCCCTGCACTCTGCCTAAAGTATGGCTATGAGCCTCAGCATCTCCTTCGATACCCATATGGGTAGAGTCTTTCAGAGGTACTGTGAGGAAAGCTCCTTTCCTGTTTCCTCTCTTCTCCTACTTCCAATATGTTGGAGAGGTTATCAAGAAATGGTAACCCTCCTCCATTGCTGGTGGGAATGTAATCTTGTAGAACCACCATCAATCAATCTTGTGGTTTCTCAGAAAATTAGGAATAGTGCTATCTCAAGATGCACTTGTATCACTCCTGGGCATATAACTGAAAGATGCTCAATCATACAAGAAGGACATTTCTTAACTATGTTCATAGCAGATTTATTCATAATAGCCAGAATCTGGAAACAACCAACATGTCCCTCAACCAAAGAATGGATACCGAAATTGTGGTACTTTTACACAATGGAATATTACTTAGCAATTAAAAAGGAGGAAATAATGAAATTTTCAGGAAAATAGATGGAACTAGAAAAGATCATCCTGAGTGAGGTAACCCACAATCAGATAAACATATATGGTATATACTAACTTATAAGTGGATATTAGCCATATAATATAGGATAAACATACTAAAATCTATAGTCCTAAAGGAGCTAAACGACAAGGAGAATCCTAAGGAAGAGGTAGAAATCTCATTAAATCATTTTCTTATCCCTCTTTTGTTTTCATGGTCCTGAGGCTTGAACTCCAGGCCTAACATATACCAGGCAAGTTCCCTGTCACTGGTTTACAGTCCCAGCCCAGGGTCTACAATATGGAGTAAATGCTTCATTGCAAATCTCAGTTTTGTTATACTACTCTTCTGCCTATGCTCCCCAGGGCAAGCAGCTTTGTCCACATGCACTTAGCTCTAGGAAATCTGATATTGTTCCACAGTAAAGCACCAAAAGCGAAGGGCTCTAACAATGACATATTTTTCTAATGGCATCTGTATAGTGTACAGAGAGGGCTTCACAAATCACATCTGATCAAGAAAATATTCTAGGCCAATGGAAAATTGAAGTATCACTGTAAGGAAACTGCCTAAGTAAGCAAGAGTGGTGTTCTTTTGGCTATCAGCTATTTCTTTATTCTGAAGCTCTTCTGTTCCTCAGATAGGACAAAGGAAAACTGAATACAGAGTGTCTCAAACAACCCTTTTGTTGCTAATGAGAGAAGAAAATATATACAGACCCTCAATCAAGTCAGAGTCCTCTGAAGCATCTTCTTGAGTATAAAGAATTTCTGTTAAAGCTTGAATTGTCATTTTAATATTTATGAGAATATAAAAATTATACCTAATTCATGTTTCAAAGGAAAATTATTTGCTATAAATTCTTGGCTCAAACTCCTGCTCAGAATCATGGGCCTTGTTTATATTCTGTGACATTCTCTAAGATACCTAGGTTACATTATAGGAGACTTACTTAAGAAAATTGAAACCAATATACCTAGCCCTTGAAACAAAGTCCTGATTCTTAGCTGGGAAAAGCTGTGACTGTTTTCTTTACATTTAAGGTAGAACTTAAGGTAATGCTGATTTCTACTTAAGGTAGAAGCTTTCATATAGTCTCAAAAAATCCCATTCAAGTAATGTTTTCTTCAAACCAAAGCTGAAATAGAAAACCAATGTGTAAAAATTTGGTAGCAGGGAACTGGCTTTTCAAAGGCTCGCCCTCTTAGGAAAGGGAGTTCTGGGACTTAGGAGAGAATTTCCAAAATCTTTATACTAGCATATCCCCATTCGTATTTGCTATCTTCCATCCACTTGTCATGCGTTTACTTGACTCCTGACAGTGACCACATGTGCCAGGACCTGTTTTTTGACACTGTTGGTGGATACAGCAGTGAATACAACAGATAAAACTCCCTGCCATGATCAAACTTACATATGTGTTAGTCAGCCTTGTTTTCTAAAATAACTTGCGTGATCCACTTGATAAGGGAGTTTGTTTTGACTCACAGTTCTGGAGACTGCAGTGCATGGTTATTTGTCCTGTAGATTTTCAGCCTATTCTGAGGCTAATTATTATGTATAGGGGCACATGACAGAAAAACAAAATCATATACAACAACGACAAAATATATATTCACCTCATATGTAAAGTAAAAAGAAGGGAAGGGGAGATAGAGGGCAGAACAAAGGGAGTTTGATGTCCTGGGTACATCCCAATTACACAAATCTCTTTCACTACACTGGCCCTCCTATAGGTTCTATCACCTCTCCATAGCACCACTTACTGAGCATAATGCCTTCAACACATGGGTATTTGGAGAACATTTAAGATTAAAATCACAGGATAGCATTTAGTGGAATAGCCAGTCAAATAGCTACATAAGAAGGCATAGTTTGCTATCTGTGGTTTTAAGGTGAATAGTAAAACAGAGCCAGAGGTGTTGGAAGTGCCTGGTTATTTGTTTTGCAATTCTAGAAAGTGTGGCCAAGAATGTTTTGAGTAAAGGTCTGAAGGAAATGAGGGAGCTTACCCTGTGGAGAAAAGAGCTTTCTTCAACATATTCAAAACCTTGAGGTAAAACTGTACCCTAGCACATTTCAAGAAGAGCTAGGCTTATGCAATAGGTGAAAAATGAAACATCAATAGAGAGATATGCATTTGTGTTATTAATTCCAACACTATCTCTCAGACTGAGAGAATTCTGAGTGGAGAACAGATTGATTGTAGGTAAAAATAGAGTAGAGAAACTTGTCAATAGGTTAGTGTTTTCAGTGATGGACATTGAACTCAGGGCCTTGTGTATGCCGGGTTGTGTATACCACTGTGCTTTATCCACTGAATCCCCTGTCTTGGATTCTTGAATCAAAGCCTCACTATAAAGTTCATGATGGATTTGAACTTGCAATCCTCCTGTCTTTGCCTCCCAAGTAGTTGGATTACAGTCATGAACCACCCACCAGTATGTCCAGAATACATTAGGTTTCTGCAATAACACAGAAGGGAAATAGAATGGGTTGGAAGAGTGGACAGTAGCACTGGAATGTGATTGGTTTTCCTCTCCTATAGTAGGGCCAGCCAGAGTTGCTCTAGACCAGGTGTGGAGCTTACAAGGGAAAGAATGGAAGACTGTAGTGACATTGAAGGTTTTGATCTTATGCTTGTGATTAACTAAGATAGGAATGCTGAGGGAGTAGAAGGGCTTATGCCTGAGGGTGGGATAGGTGGGGTTGGGTGAGCAGAGAGAATATTAACAACTTCTTGAGGTGTCTATCATATCGTCAGGCAAATATGTCTGCTATGAAATTGGAGACTTAGATCTTGAAGTCAAGAGAAAGTTGAATCTAATATTCTCTTTCTCCAGTGACCCTGAAGTAAATATGTGATATATCAGAAGTCCATCAGAGAATTGTTTTTCTATCGAAGGTATACATCCAGAGGGTTTACACCTTCCTGTCCCAGTCACTTAAGACCACTTTCTAGTTGACATAGAAACTCCCTTGATTTCACCCTTCACCAAATGGGTTAGATAAACATGTCCAGTTTATTTCAAGGACCCTTACAGCTAATTGGGAGACATGGTTCCACAGAACTAAGTTTCATAATCTTGGATCCAGAACATTGGTTTTCAGTTGCAATTACCTCCTTAGAGGACCAACAAAACTTTGTGATAAAGCAAAGAAAATTTGTTTAGCTGCTGACTGCCTTCACAGAATCAAGGGCAGAACACAAAGCTGGCATTATTCCACATTGTAAATGCCTTTATCAAGAGGAAATCCTCTTCAAAGGAATGTTCAGTGCAGTCAGGAGAGAAAAAGAAGTTGGAAAGCAACAGACAACTCTGGAAGGAGGGGTGCAAAGGGCATTTGCCTGACTGGAGGACTAATTTCTCATTACTCTTATGCACAGGCACTTGAGTTTCAGTTGATGTCAGATGGGCTAGCTGTCTCTCTGTATTCCCATAGCCAGATCTTAAAGGAACTGTGCAGTTCCAGGTCCAAAGCATTGGAAATTGGAACAAGCGACTAGTAATCCAGCAAAAACAAATATCATGCTGTCTGGAGTGTAGGAGGTGGCAAAGAAGTGGAGGTCAGACAGGAAAAGGATGTTGATAAAGTACCGGAAATAGTATTTATTTATTTATCTTTGACAATTGCATTCATGTATATAATGTATTTTGATCATTTCCACAACTCATTACCCTCTCTCATACCCCTCCCACCCTAGCTGAACCCATCCTTAGAGAAAGGCTATTATAGGGATTTCTCAAAGAAGAACTAAAGTTAAATCAAAGATGCTGAGTAGTACATGGCCTTTGAATAATGAGGTGGATTTGGTTAGGCAGAAATAGCTAAGGAGGTAATCCTAATAGAGGAAATGGCATGAGCAAATGGAGATGTCTTCAGGGAATAGTAAATTAAACTGGGGAGACATATATAATGTGAAGTGTATGAAAATGGAGGTCATACAGTATTGTGGTTAAATAGTCTCTGGAATCAGACAGATAATTGGTTTGAAGCTTAGATTTGCAATTTACTCTGTGACTTTAGGCAAATTATTCAACCTGCTTTACCCTGTTTCTTCAATGGAAAGTGGAAATAATAGTTGCATCACATGATATTTGTATTTAATGACGTAATACATAGATTTTGGCACAGTTCTATTTAAATGTTTGGCACAATTCCCTCTAACCTCTCAGCATGAACAATAAAGATAAAATAGTGAAAGAAACCATACTAAAACATGCGTGGTAGTTATCCTTTGGTTGAGGGATTATGAGTAATTTTTCTCTATTCTATAGAGATTCTCACCCTAACCATGGGAGACATAACAAAGTTTCCTGCCTTTTAAAGAAGTATGAAAGGCGGTGGAGGACACTAAAATCACAAAAACAGATCACAGCTAAATCACCAAGCACTTTCATGCTGAGAATTTCAAACTAGGTGTCACGAACTTTAAGATGCAGTGTAGTGCTCCTTTAGCAATTCCATGGATCCTTGATTGAATTTTCTGTGAAAGCATACGTCTATATGCATATATTTTAGAACTAAGTAAAATCGATATTAAGTGGGTAAAATATCAATTAATAATAATTTTTTTATATTAATAAAAAAATTAATATAGTGGAAGCACTGAATTTATGCCGCCACTATTTTAGTTCAGAACTTCAGTGAAGTTACTTTGCTTCTTGCATTCATGGGTGCAAGAAGGACCACTAAAGTTGTTAGCATTTGCAGCTACTCATCTGCAGGCATTCTCTCAAGAGAATAAAATTAAATAATGAAATGTTACTATGACAGTGAAGCTCCCTAAGCCTTGATTACAGATTTGTGGATTTTTCAGAAGAGCTTCGTTTTTGCTCATTGATTGATTTTGTAGCATAAATATAAGCATTTGAACTAGAAAAATAAATTCATGTTAATGTAAGTTTTGCTTGTTTTCGTCAGGATTCTATGGCATATTTCCAGCTAGGAAAGAATTTATCTGCTTTTTAAAAATTATAGAGAATGTTGAAAAGCAATATGGTAGAGAATTAGAGGGCTTGAACATTTGGGGGGGGTAGAAAAATATAAATATTCATCTGTGATTTTGGAAATTTTATTTGGCAGAAATAGAATTTTTCTGAGTTAGATTTAGGGTTGATCCAAGTGGAATAGATGAAGCCCACAAATTTATAATACAAGTTATTAATAAAAGTAGATTTTTCCTATTTGCAGATGATATGTTAGTATACATGAGTGACCCCAAAAATTCAACCAGAGAACACCTTCAACGGATAAACACCTTCAGCAAAGTGGCTGGATATAAAATCAACTTAAAAAAAAATCAGAAGCCCTCCTGTACACTAAAGACAAAAGGGCAGAGAAAGAAATTAGGGAAACAACACCCTTCACAATAACCACTAATAACATAAAGTACCTTGGGGTGACTCTAACCAAGCAAGTCAAAGATCTGTTTGAGAAAAACTTTAAGTCTCTGAAAAGATAAATTGAAGAAAATATCAGAAGATGGAAAGATCTCCCATGCTCATGGATTGGTAGGATTAACATAGTGAAAACGGCCATTCTGCCAAAAGCGATCTACAGATTCAATGCAATTCCCATCAAAATACCAACAAAATTCTTTATAGACCTTGAAGAAAAAATTTTCAACTTCACGTGGAAAAACAAAAAAACCAGAATTTCCAAAACAATCCTGTACAACAACAGATCATCTGGACATATCTCCATCCCCCTGATCTCAAGCTGTACTACAGAGCAAAAGTTATAAAAACTGCATGGTATTGGCATAGAAACAGAATAGTGGACCAATGCAACTGAATAGAAGACCCAGAAATAAACTCACACATTTATGGAAACTTGATTTTTGATAAAGAAGCCAAAACCATTCAATGGAAAAAAGACAGCATCTTCAACAAATGGTGCTGGACCAACTGGATATCTATATGCAGAAAAATGAAAATAGATCCATATTTATCACCCTGCACAAAGCTAAAGTCCAAGTGGATCAATGACCTCAACATAACACCAGAAACACTAAACCAGTTAGAAGAAAAAGTGGGAAAGACCCTAGAACTCATTGGCACAGGAGACTACTTCCTGAACAGAATACCAACAGCACAGGCTCTAAGAACAACAATCAATAAATGGGACATCATGAAACTGAAAGGCTTCTGTAAAGCAAAAGACACTGTCATCAAAACAAAACAACAGCCTACAGACTGGGAAAGGATCTTCACCAACCCTATATCTGACAGAGGGCTAATATCCAGTACATATAAAGAACTCAAGAAGTTAAAAAGCAACAAATCAAGTAATCCAATTTTAAAAAATGGGGTATGGAGCTAAACAGAGAACTCTCTGTAGAGGACTGTAGAATGGCAGAAAAACACTTAAAGAAATGCTCAACGTCCTTAGCCATCAAGGAGATGCAAATCAAAATGACCCTGAG
>CM053742.1:45190969-45211335 GCA_028658305.1 Pachyuromys duprasi
AATACTACTTAGCAATTAAAAAGGAGGAAATCATGAAATTTGCAGGCAAATGGTGGGACCTGGAAATGATCATCCTGAGTGAGGTATCCCAAAGGCAGAAAGACGAACATGGTATATATTCACTTATATAGACCTATAAGATAGGATAAACATACTGAAATCTATATACCTAAAGAAGATAAACAAGAAAGAGGACCTGGGGTAAGAGGATTAATCCTCACTTAGAAAGTCAAATGGGATGGACATTGGATGTAGGAGAAAAGAAGTAACAGGGCAAGAGCCTATCACAGAGGGCCTCAGAAAGATTCTACCTAGCAGTGTATCAAAGCAAATATTAAGAAACATAACTAACCCTTTGGCAGAGTGCAGGGAATCATGAAAGAAAGGAGAGTTCATATGACCTGGAGAGGACAGGAGCTCCGCAAGGACCAGATATATCAGGACACAGGGGTCTTTTATGAGACTGTCTCTCCAACCAAGGACCATGTATGGATATAACCTAGAACCCCTGCTTGTATGTAGCAAATGGTAGCTCAAAATCCAAGTAGGTACACTAGTAAGAGGATCAGGAACTATTTTGGACATGAACTCAATGGCTGGCTCTTTGACCCTCCTCCCCTCCCCTGGAGGGAGGAGCAGCCTTGCTAGGCCACAGAAGAGGACATTGCAGCCATTCCTGAAGAGACTTGTTAAGCTAGAGTTAGATGGAAGGGGAGGAGGTCCTCCCCTATCAGTGGACTTGGAAAGGGGCAGGGAAGAGATGAGGGAGGGAAGGGAGGGATAAGGAGGGAATGTGGGAGGGGGCTACAGCTGGGATACAAAGTACATAACCTGTGATTAATATAAAATAAAAATGTTAAAATTAAAAAAAATAAAAGTGGATTTTTTTCTTTTTCTTTTTGAGAGTATGATATATTACATTTTTCCTTTTCTTTTTCTTTCTCAAACACTCATATATACTAGTCCTTGCTCTCTTTCAAATTCGTGGTCCCTTTTTCATTAAGTTCTTGCATGCATTTATGTATATGTATGTGCATATATATTCATAAATATTACCAACTAAATATGTATATTACTTCTATGTATGTTTTCAGAAATCACTATTTGTAATTAGATGCTCTTTCCTGGGGATTAGGGTGTTCTCTGGGGAAAGCTACTGTCAGCATCCCTTAGTTACTTGTAGTTCTTTGTTTAGGGTTGAGGCCTCATGGTCTTTTCCCTGTCCACATTAGCATGTCTATTGCTGTTGTTTGTATTCATGTTAGTGAGACTTTATGGGTGTGGTTTGCTGTGAGATTGTATATCCCAGAATATGCTTTTTAATTTGGTCAATGCTCTTTGTGTCAAATGACTTCATGACACCAACTGAATTGAGTAGTACTAAATATTTGTAATTCCAAACAGCCTGAAAGAACTTTAAATGGGAGTTTAATTATGTGATATTTAATATATTATTTTTGGTCAAAAATTATAACCATTGTAAAACACTTTTAGGAAATTAGAAAATACCGAAAGAAAAATAAAAGCCATCATGATCTCATTCCCTTTCATTTGTGTGTTATGTTAGGAACTGAACCTAAGGTTTTCTACATACTAGAGTAATGTGTTCTGTCACTGAGCTGTATCTCCATTCTACCACTGAACCATAGCCTCATCCCATGGTATCTTTTTAATAATGAAAGCCACAAATAAAACTGTTTCCTGTAAAAATGTAAATAGAAATTCAGAAAGTAAAATCATGTACTAAAGTCACAAAGTAAAATGGTTAGTTAATGAGCATTAGAAGACTGTGGGGTGTCATTTGTAGTATACATGTTGCCCACCGCAGGTTTCCCGCTGCCCCACATCCCAAACAGGCCAAGAAGAAGCAGAGTGGCAAAACAACCAGGCTGAGGGTTGCTGATAAGCTGGGTATCTTTAGGACTAAATGGCTCACAGGATACATTGTCATCACTGAAGCTAATATGGCAAGTAGATCAGGCTGCCTCTTTAATAAATTTTTTATGCTATCTCCACCTTCCCATATCACCCTTGAATCAGTGCACATCTACTTATTACACATAACTGGCTTCTAAGGGAATATCTAATAGAGATAGAAAGCCAATAAGAGTAATAAGCATCAAATAATTAGGCCATTTAACAGTCATAAAAGCATACTTCTATAATTGTCATTATGAATACTCTCCTTTATGAAATTAAAATACTGGAAGTTATATTTTGCCAGTGTAACCTAATGAAACTACAGTCTACTTATATAACTTGCTATACACCATGTATTTCTGTGAATACAATGTGTTTATATACAATAAAATACGCACAACTTATCTACCTATGTAATACCTTATGAGATATTTCCATGATTATTAAGGGTACTCTCGGCTTTCCCATCTTTACTTCATATGTTGATTTTTTTTTACCCTGACTGGTGGACTTGGAGCTTTACTGTGAGTAGATACACAAGGGAAGAGAGCAGGTGCTATCTGCCCAAAAGGCCCTGCTTAAACTTGGGGGGCAGGAGAAAGTCACCCTGCTTCCATACTACCTACCCCTTTTGAAAGTGCTAACAGACACTCAGTCATTGCCAAAATAGAGAACAGTTGTCCTAAAATAAGCTCTGACACAGAAACTTTTTGGAAACTAAGATAGGAATGGGGAATCGAAGAGGTGTCTTAAGCCATGTTTCTAAAACATTTTAGTAATGTTCCACCCAACTCTTCTATAGAGCTGCTCTTTGTTTCATGTCTGATTTCCTCTACATGAATAATTCTCCTTCTTGTGTTCAAATACAACAATCCAGCATTCACTGTCTGTAGAGAGCCTGCAAACGCCATTACAAGATGGTGCGGGTATCCGGTTGAAAGTTGATAAACAACCTCTGTTGCACATGCGCTTGGGCAAGAGACAAGCCCAGGAGTCACGCCATCGGGAACGTCATATGGCCTGACTGGCCTCTGCCAATCAGGAACCAACACGCCTCCCAGTAGGGTATATAAGCCGTGCCATTTTGGGGATTGGGGTCTTTCTCCATCCACTGCTGAAATAAACGCTTGCTGCAGAAGAATCCTGGTGTCTGTGTGCGTTCTTGCTGGCGAGACGACTACGAGACCCGCAACTGTCGTGGTAAAAATAAAAAGCAACAGGCATTAATTTCTCATAGGAATTAGTTCTGCGTCTATATTCCGATTTCTTGAACACATACAAGGCAGAGCAAGTGCTACATATGGAAGTGCCACATGATAACAGGAGGTAGTTATTTTGGCAATAAGGAACAATAAAGTATGGCACATGCCTATTGGGCTCACATTATACTATCATGTGCTCTGGGTGCCAAACCTGGATATAAAGGATTCAGTGTTTGCCTTGTTGACTTTTTTTTTCAGGCTTGTTTTGGTCTTATTCTTTATTTTTTCAATCCATTTGGGATTGGAAAGGTTTACTGTATGACATTGTTAGTTGGATGTACGTAACTTGATTTTGATTGTACGGGGCTCACAGCTAAGAGGTTTACTTAAGTCTCAGAAGGCAGTTTGCAGATGGGCTTTTGAGCAACACTGGAACTGTTAAGACATGGTGACTTTGGGAGAAGGACTAAATTACATTTAACATCATGAAATGGATATAAGGCTTTGGAGGCCAGAAGAAAAATGTTGCGGTTTGGTAGTGACCCCCTAAAGGCCTGGATCTTAAAGGCTTAGTTGGTAAGGTAAGGAGGATGTGATGAAACTTTTAAGAAACAAGGCACATTTGGAGAATGCTAGGCCATTGTGGATCAGGCCCTTGAAAGAGACATTTGGAACCTAGCCCTTTCCTATCTGTCTTTTGTCTCCTGGCTACTGTGTGTTTAACAGGCCTCCTTTTTCAAGTGTTCCTATGATGTTGTCATATGCTACCCAGAGCAACATAGCCAAGCAACTGTGGACTTAAACCTCCAAAACCATGAGTTGAAACATGAAACACTCTGAAGATAAGATTTTATACAATTATAATGGGAATGTGTGCAAACAAAATTTCAGTTGCAGTTGCAGTGGTCTGCACTGGCCAAACACAAGACCAGGCCTACCAACAGCTAACCATGGACTGGGATGGGGCTCATGGGATTTTACCCACCTTTGCTGAGCTGTTAGCACCTGATAGATTCTAAGGGAGAGACAGTCATTGCCTTCAGTTTTATGCTCAATATGGAGCCCCAAATGCTCTAATGGACAGTTTGAAACCTGTGGCCACAAAGATGGGCCTCATTAAAACAGTGGGTTTCAAAACAAAATGATGTTAATGTGATAAAATGTAGCTGAAAGGAAAATAAGACAAGTTGGGAATTAAGAATATGTAATGCACAATATGCGTATTAAAATTGTCAACAACAAATGCAATAAATACGAGTGGCACAATGAATAACTTTATTTACTATTTATTATCAATCATTTCATGCTTGCCATTTTGGGTCTCATTTTGAACCTATCTGTGTTGATTTTATGAAAAATATACAGAGCTGCACTTTGTAAACTAGAAATGTTTTAGGACAAAAGTTACTACTAGTCTCCCTTCACTTCACAATTACTGGTTGAGACACTACTCAGTGACCAGATGAGCTAGATGCTGAGAGACTAGAGAAAAGAAGGTAGACACAGCCCACGTCTGAGATTTTATGATACTGTTATACCAGTGGGTGTGCCAGTTAATGATAAAGAATGTGGAAAAAGTTCGTTATGGTATCATCTGGATAATTTTTATTTTATTTTATTTTTTCTTTTTTATTAATTACAATGTATTCATTTTGTATCCCAGTTGTAGCTACCTTTCTCATCCCCTCCCAATCCCACACTCCTTCCCTCTTTGCCTCCCTTTCCCTTCACCCAGTCCACTGATAGAGGCAGTTCTCCTCCCCTTCCATCTGACCCTAGCCTATCAGGTCTCATCAGGACTGGCTGCTTTGTCTTCCTCTGAGGCCTGGTATGGCTGTTTCCTCCATCAGAGGGAGGTGATCAAAGAGCCAGCCACTGAGTTTATGTCAGAGATAGTCCCTGTTCCCCTTACTAGGGAACCCACTTGGAGACTGAGCTGCCGTGGACTACATCTCTGCAGGGGCTCTAGGTTATCTCCATGAATGGTCCTTGGTTGGAGTATCAGTACCAGAAAAGACCCCTGTGCACAGATTTTTTGGTTTTGTTGTTCTCCTTGTGGAACTCCTGTCCCCTCAAGGTCTTTCATCTCTCCCTTCTTTCATAAGGTTCCCTGCACTCTGCCCAAAGTTTGCCTATGAGTCTCAGCATCTGCTTTGATACCCTGCTGGGTAGAATCTTTCACAGGCCATCTATGGTAGGATCCTGTCCTGTTCCCTGTTTTCTTCCTGTTGGTATAATGTTCTTTTGGAATGTATACACCTTACCTTTGTTCATTCAAGTGCTGATTTCTCTCCCCCACTCTGGTTTCAATCCACACATTGCATTGTGATACTTATTCTAAGCATCACCTGTCTCAACTTTTTGTAAACATGCCAAAATAAACAACCAGCCACAATGTTGAGCAGTAGAAAAGAAGCAGGAAGAGAGGGAGGAGGCAGAGGACAGGAAGGTGGGGGGGCAGAGGAGGAGAGGAGGGAAGAAGCTGGTAGAGCAAGGCTGGAGGAGTGGTCTTGGATCCATGTGGAGAATGAATTGGACCTAAGATTTCACTGAAAGCAAGTATAATGTGGGAAATCTAAATGTTAGGAAACTATGAGTGCTTGGAGGTTTAAGACGGAACAACTATTGCCCAGCATTGTGTTCTACTTTAATTAAATAAATCCCAGTGTCTGTTTGGTGATTTGGGTATACAGCTCTTTAGGATTAACAGCAGCTTTACCAGAAGATATATCAATAGGAATTATTAATCGCCACCTACAATATTTCCCTATTTTGATGTCCACCCTGTTTACCTTTCTGAATGAGGATTGATCATCTTACCCAGGGACCTCCTTCTTGCTTACCTTCTTTAGGTGTACAGATTTTAGTATGTTTATCATGTATTATATGTCTAATATCCATTTATAAGTGAATATACATCATGTGTGTCTTTCTGCTTCTGGGATATCTCACTCAGGATGATCTTTTATAGTTCTCATCATTAGCCTGCAAATTTCATGATTTCCTTGTTTTTAATTACTGAGTGGTATTCCACTGTGAAAATGTACCACACTTTCTCTATCAATTCCTCAAATGAGGGACATACGGGTTGTGTCCAGATTCTGGCTATTATGAATGAAGCTGCTATGAACACAGTTGATTAAATGTCCTTGTTGTATACTTGAGCATCTTTTGAATATATGCCTAGGAGTAGTATAGCTGGATCTTGTGGGACACTATTCCTAATTTTCTGAGAAATCTCCAGATTAATAAATTTTAATTATGAGCAAATGTATGAGGGATATATGGTAATAAATAATAATATACATGCAATAAATAATAGTAAGGGCTTGAAAACTGCAAACTACTAAAAGGTCTAATGTTGCATAAATGCTTACTCGAAGCTAAATATTTATTATCATTACAGAATTAATTTGTGTTATAAGAGCAACTCTGGTAGTTTATTTTAAAGTTTAATTTTTACCATACTTCTACTAGTCAACATTTTAGTATTGAAATATTTTAAAAGTTCATGTTCAGTTAAAAACACTATTTTTTAAACATTGTATACTTTTGGATTATTCTTGTAGACACTGTCACTGCATTAAAAATGTAAATGACTAAATAGGTGTTCACAGTTGACAGAAACCTGGACAATAACAAGATATTTTTAAGATTCCTAAATTTAAAATGTTTTCTTTCTTATTATATTCATTGTATTTTCTGTTATGTATAACATTAAGGATACAATTTCAAGGATGTATTATAGTTTGTATCTAACATGTCTTGCAAAGGCACATGTAGTAATGGATTGATCTCCAGGGGCCTAACACTTGGGAGGAGGAAGTCATTTTTGGCAGTGGATTCTAGAGGAAGTCTTTAAGTCATTTGAGGAATGTCTCCATATAGGATTGTGAGACTGTAGTCCCTTCATTTCTCCTATTTCTTTGTCACATGGTGAGGCGATTTGCTCTGTTTGGCTCATCACAGGTCAAAGAAAAATGAAGTAAATATTGTTCATCATGGAAAGCTGATCAATAAACTATGATTATAACTGGTTTTCAAATTTTTCTACTTTATAAAGACAAGGAACAGGACAGGAGCCTTCCACAAAGGACCTCTGGAAGACCCTACCTACCAGGGTATCAAAAGAGATACTGAGACTCATAGCCATACTTTGGACAGAGTGCTGGAATCCTTATGGAAGAAAAGGGAGATAGAAAGACCTGGAGGGGACAGGAACTCCACAAGGAGAACAACAGAGCCAAAACACCTGGGCCCAGGGGGATCTGCAGAGACTGATACTCCAACCAAGGGCCATGCATGGAGAGGATTTAGACGCACTGCTCAGATGAAGCCCATTGGCTGCTCTGTTTCCAAGTGAATTACCTAGTAAGGGGTACAGAGGCTGTCTCTTACATGAACTTAGTGGCAGGCTCTCTGATCAACTCCTTCTGGAGGGTGCAGCCTTGCCAGGCATCAGAGGAAGATGATGCAGCCAACCTTGATGAGACCTGATAGGGTCAGATAGAAGGGGAGGAGGTCCTCCCCTACTAGGGGACTAGGGAAAAGACATAGAGGGAGAAAAGCAAGGATGGGTGGGACTGGGAGGAGGCTATACCAGGGATATAAAGTGAATAAACTGTAATAAATAATAAATAAATTTTAAAAAAGAATAGTAGGGGGGTTAAGGTGTAGCTCTCGAATAGCACAGTACAGGAGGCTCTAGGTTCAACCCCGATCTAATAGGGAAGGTCAAAGGTGGAAGAAGGTGATTGAGAAAGTGGGATTAATTTGGCTTCAAAATGATGAATTTTGAATGTGGAAACATTTCGATGCAAAGTTAGTCATATGACCAATTTATCCAAAAATAAAAAAATTAAAATTAAAAAAATATCAGAGATTAATTTTCTAGAATTGAAGTTGGTAGGTCCAAATGCTCCTTAGACATGTGTGCTTCTGTTGCTTCAGGCACCAGCCCTTGGTTTGAGAATAGAGAATAAAGAATGACAAAGAGATTCTGGTAGTAAAGGATACTGCACCCAGTACATGGCAGTGACCTGGTTTCCCACTGTCAGAAAAGATAACTTATGTGGTATTGAAAGGACATTTATGTTATTGAACATAGTAAAATTATCACTGTTCCTAAAGCCTTTTAGTTTCATAATTTGCTTGAGTCCAGAAAAACAGGAGGAAGTTAACTAAATGCTAATTTAACAGAGCCATATTTTATTAAGTTTAAAATATATTACAAAGCAAACATATAAAAAAAGAGCATTCTATATTATAAAGGAATGCATGACACAATGAAATTGAATTGAGAATCCAGGTAAAAGCCCCAAGAATATTGCCAAATTATCTTGGCAAGGATGTGTCTCAAAAAATTTCAAGGAAAATTGGTTATCCACCTATAAAGAATGAAGTTGGAACTCATAACATGTATAACACCAACTCAAAATAGACTATAGGCATAAAAATTACATCTAAAATTATAAAACTCATAGAAAATGCAAATGAAATCTTCATGATATTGTATACATTTGACATTGATTTCTTTTAAATTACACTTGAAGCACAGGGAATAAAAGGAAAAATGTACAAATGGAACTATATCAAACTATAAAAGGCTTTTGTTCATCAAAAAGAGAAAAAGCAAAACACAAAAGTGAAAATGCAGCCTACAAATTAGAAGAACATATCTGTAAATTCTATATTGAGCAAAGGGCTATTATCCAAAATATATCAAGATATGTTAAAAAACTCACCAAGAAAAAAAACTCAATTATAAAATGAATGAATGACTTGAATAAGCATTTCTCCAAAGAAGGCCTACAAATAGCCATTAGCATACTTAGAGAGGCTCAACATCAGATATAATTAGAAAATGAAAATCAAACCAAAATTACATATAAGTTCACATCCACAAAGGATAGCTAGTTGAAAAACAGAAATAACAAATATTGCTGATGATATGGAGAAATTGGACTTCTTGTGTATTCTTGGGAATGTAAAATAATGTAGCTTAGTGGGAAATACTATCAGGAAAGTGTGTATGATGGTTTATCAAAAAACTACTATAATAGTATTGTAATATAAGTACTGTGATTAGGAATCCTACTTATGGATGCATAAGCAAAATAGTTAAAAGGAAGCTCTCAAGCTGAGAATGGTGGTATACACTTTTAGTGCCAGGACTCAGGAGGCAGAGACAGGTGGATCTCTGAGTTTGAGGCCAGCCTGGTCTACAATGTGACTTCCAGGACAACAAGACAGAGGAATCCTGTCTCAGGATTAAAAAGAGAAAAGAAGAAAAATTTAAAAAGGATATTTGTACCTTCCATGATTATGGTAGCTGTTCACAATGTCCAAGAATGAGGAAACGACCCAAATCTCCATCAACAGATCAGTAAGTAAAGAAAATTTGGTAGATACAGAGGGAATTTTATTCAGTCCTAAAAACAAAGGAAATCTTCTTATTTGCAACAACACGAGTTGAACATAAATATACTGTGGTAAGTAAAATCATCTAGTCATACAAAGTCAAATATGACTATACTACCTACATGAAGTATCTAGAGCAGTGGTTATCAACCTGTGGGTCATGACCCCTTTGGGGGTCAAATGATCCTTTCATAGGGGTTGCATATCAAATATCCTTCCTAACAGGTATTGTGATTCATAACAGTAGTAAAATTACAATTATAAAATTACAAAGTAGTAATGAAAATAGTTTTATAGTTGGAGTTTACCACAACATGATTTAGAGGGTCACAGTATTAGGAAGATTAAAAACCACTATCCTACCGTATTCAAAATCATAGAGACAGAAAGTTGAGTTTGGTTTGAGAAGAAAGAGGAGATGTTGTTCAGTAGATATGGAATTTCAGTTTTGCAAGATTATTATTTATGGAGATTGGTTGTATAACAGTAAGCATTTACTTAATACTAATAAGTTGTACAAGTGAAATGGATATGTTGGGAAATTGTATGCTGCATGTCATTTATCACTATTAGAAGTTTTAAAGTGTAAAAGAACTTATATTTTTAAAAAACAAAATTGTAAGGGTGCAGGAGAAATTATTCAGTGGTTAAGAGCACTTGACGGCATTTAAAGACTGTTGTAGTATGATTCCCAACACCTACCTTGCAGTTTATAAGTGTTTGTAGCCCCAGTTCCATGGATCCAATACTCTCCATGATATCCAGACATGTATGTGAGACACTGCTTTACATGCAGACAAAAGATGCATACATATAGTCTAAATAAAGAAATAAATAAATCTAAATTTTAAATTAAAGTTTTTGTTGTCTAATTATATTTTTGGAATAGAGTGTAATATGATAATGTATGTATATAGTGTATGATCAGATTAAAGAAACTAGCATACCCATGACCTCAAATATTATTTATGTCAGGAATACTGAAAATCATCTCCCTTTATTTAGAAATATACAATTAAATATTGTCACTATAGTTACCATATTGTGCCTTATAACAGTACAAGTTTTTCTTTTATTCAACTACATTTTAAAAATCTTTTTAGTTTATGTATATGAATACTCTATCTTCATGTACACCTACATGCCAGAGGAGGGTATCACATCTCAATATAGATGGTTGTGAGCCACCATGTGGTTGCCAGGAATTGAACTCAGGACCTCTGGAAGAGCAGCCAAGTGCTCTTAACCTCTGAGCCATTTCTCCAGCCCTCAACTACACTTTTATGCCTGTTAAATTATGTTTTCTTTATCCATTCCTTTTACCCTAGTCTTCCTAGCATCTGCTAATTATAGTTCCAGTTCCATCTTTTCCTTCTATGGGAGCAACATTTCTTAGCCTGCACCGATAAATGGGAGTGTGCACTATTTTCCCATAAGTAAATTATTTAATTTAACAGACTGTTTTTTATTTTCATCCATGTTGCCATAAATGATATATTTGTTCTTTTTATAGCTAAATTATATTTCATTGCACAGACAAACTGTATTTTCTTTATCAGTTAATCTGACTAAGGATGCATAGGTCAATTTCATAGCTTTTGTGAATGGTGTTGCGGTTGACATGAGGATGTTGACATCTCTTCAACATACAGATTTTATTTTCTTTGGCTGTACAATCAATATTGGGATTGCTGGATCATGTGGTTGCTCTACCTCCTTTTTTGTGTCAAGATTCTATACTGTTTTCTATCGTGGTTTTACTAAGTTATAGACCTTCCAATAGTAAATAAGAATGTACCTTCCTTTGTATCCATTTTTGATAATACCTATTGTAGACTGGGTGGTGGGAAATCCCATAGTGGTTTGGATTTGCAGTTCCCTTATATTTAGTGATGGTGAGCCCTTTCATATACTTGATGAATATTTGAGGAATGTATAGTAGACTGTTTTCCAATTTACTTTTATTTGTTTGTTTGTTTGATAGACAAAGTTTTAGTAATTAACTGAACTGATTGCCAATTGTTACCTTATAAGTAGATGTCATTATAGTAACTATCATTTCTAGCTTTCCCACATTTGCATTATTTTCTGCTCTTGAGTTTCTTGTATATTTTCAATATTAAAACAATGCCGGATTATTGAGTTTAGAAGTATTTTCTCCATTTTCATGTGTTGTATCTTTAGTGTTTCCCTTTCTGTGTAGAAATTTTTAGTTTGGTGTACTTTCCTTTGCCAGTATTTGTTCTTGCTGACTGTGCTTTTGAGACCATGTTTAGTTTAAAATGTTCTGTGTGCAGCAATAGCTTGAAATGTTTACCTTATGTTTTTTTCTAGTGATTTCACAGTATGGAACTTACATTCAGGTCAACCTATTTCGTGTTGATTTTTGTGACTGGTGAGAGAATGAGGTTTAAGTTCATTATTCTAAATTTGGATATCCATTTAAGCAAGATGTGTTATCTTCTTGTTGTCTTTGTTTAAAAAAAAACAATTGACTGTAAATATGTACATTTATTTCTTAGTTCTCTTTCCTATTCCATCGCATATATATTTATTTCAATACTAACATTGTGCTTTCTTAGTTACTATAGCAACATGTTTTCTCTAAGGTCTGGAAAAGGCCATGCATGCTCCCACTTTTATTTTTATTCAATTTAGGAAGGGAGCCTGAGCTAGAGCAAATAGTCAAGAGAATTAAAAGAAGGGCATCAAAATTGAAAATGAGGAAGGGAAACTATCAGTGTTTGCAGATAGTGGGATTTTATATCTAGAAAACCTTCAAGACTCAACAAAAAAAAAACGGAACAGCAAACTGTTAGAACTGACAAGTCCAGTACATTTGTAGTATACAAGATAAATATACAGCATTTGGTGGTATTTCTTTTCAATAGTTATGAGTTAGCTGCTACAGAAACCAAGAAAGCAATCATATTGACAATGATTCAAAACAAATACCTAGATGAAATATATATACATATATTTATAAATATAAAAATATAAATATATAATTTATAATACATATATAAATATATTTAAGGCTACATAATCAATGTATAAAGCACTGACAAAATAAATTTAGGAGAACATACAAATAACTGATTTCCATTTTCATGAATTAGAAGAAATAATATTATTGATGTCCACCCTAGCTAAGGCAAAATAATATACAGACTCAGCACAATTCCTGTCAAAATTTCAATGAAATTCTTTCCTTTCAGGGGGAATTATATTTGTGCATTTGTGCATGTGTGTGTGTGCGTGTGTTTTTATGAATACTATGGCCTGAAAAAGTGTCCCCTAAAGGCCCATATGTTAAAAGTCGTAATTCACAACTCGTGCCATAATTAGAAGGTGGTAGAATCCTTAAGAGATCAAGTGTTGTGTTAGGAAGTAAGGTTACTGAAGGCATGACCTTGCTGAGTATGTTGGGAACCCCAACCCTTTCCACACTTCACTCCAGCTCCTTCTGGTTGCTTTTGTCTCCAACCTGCCATGAGGTCAGTAGATACCTCTTCTAAGAACTTCTATTGAGACACAAGCTTTCCCAAAGGCTGAAAAGCAACATGTCAGCTTACCCGGAACTTCAACCTCTACAACTGTTAATGAAAATAGACCTTTCCTGCTTTAACGTAGATCATTTTAGTTGTTTTGTTACAATAATGGAAATCTAATATAAAAAATGTGTGTGCATTTATTTTTTTTGGCCCAATTCCTCTGGAGAATCGTGACTATTAAAATGGCTAATAAGATGACATTTGCCCGATTTTCATCATACTGAAGGATATCATTTATTTAATTTGTACTTTCTTCCAAAGTATTTCATTAATCTCTATCTTTCCTTCCTCTTGATTCTGCGTTAAGGATAACAGAACATATTTTAAAGGACTGATCCAAGATGGTGGCGCTGACCACACAGGGGATCTGAACAGCAGCTCAGCAGTGAGAGCAAGGTGACTGGAAGGCCTTACTGTGAACTGCAAAACCCCGACATCTGTGCTTCTCAGGTGAGAGAAGAAGCCACAGGGGTACTTGAAGGTCCATCTTCAGGCCTCCCAGCTAATATAAGAAAAAAATTCCTGGGCTCCTGCATGGCACTGCCTCAGCCTTAGGCCACATGCCCAAACCAATCATCTGTGGATGCCTTCCTGGGAACAGTGGCAGCAGCTCCCTTGGCTTTGATCCCACAGCCCTAGGCCAATCGCCCAAACCTACCCACTGTGGATATCATCCTGGGACCTGCAGCAGCAGCACACACACAGCTCTGACCCCACAGCCATAAGCCACACTCTGCCTAAGCCGACTTTCTGTGGATACTTTCCTGGATCCAGTGTTTGGTAGGTTTCCTGGGACCCTGGGTGCTCCTTCTTACTACCTGAGGACTGAATACCATCCCGTGCTGAGGGTGAAGCTCCAAACTTGTGCCCACTCTCACAGTCCTGTGGACACCTTCTGGCTACTAGTGGATCCTGGTTTTAAAGCTGGAAGACCACATCCAACATCCTGTGGACACCTTCCTGGTCTCAGTAGCTAGTGGTGATCATTCTAACCACCCTGTGGAGGATCCATTCTGGTTCTATAGGAGAGGCATGACTCTATTCTGCCTGCATCCCACCTGCCTGGCTCACTCAGGTTAGAATCAGACAGCACAGCACAGACAGTGAACACAGTAGAATTGAGCTAAGCATGGGGCACAGTTTCCATTCCCCACCATCACAAAGAAACCTGGGGGTCACTGGAGTAGCTCTGGGCAGAGATCTATCTGCCAGCTCCTCAGCATCCTGGCTCACATAGGCCAGAAACAGTAAGGCCACTACAAAGAACCCAGCAAAGCTGAGCTAGGCACCTGACTCAAGTTCTACTGTCCTCCTCCCCAAGGAGGCCTGTGGGGCCTTGGAGCAGTTCTAGGCTCAGAGTTCTTTCTGTCTGCTCCCCAGCAGCCTAGCTCACCTGGGTCCAAAAAAGGAGGCCAGCACAGTCAGTGAACCCAGCAGAACAGAGGCAGGTGTGGGACCTAAATGCCATCCTCCACCATCTTTCCTCCTGTACCCCAGATAACTGGGTCCCAAACAGTGAACCAGCAGAGACAGTGAATCCAGGGGAGACTAAACGAGACTCCATAGATATGTGGATCCAGTCTGCAGTACAGGTGTCAGGAATAATTAGTCAAGGCTACAGACAACCAGATGGCTAGAGGCCAGCATAAGAATACAGGCAACAAAAACCAGGAAATCATGGCTTCACAAGAATCTCCAAAAACCAACAGATATTCTATTGTAGCTGAGACACAGGAAAATGATCTTAAATCTATAATTATGCAGTTATTCAAGGCATACAAAGAAGAAACAAACAAAAAATAGAGGCCTTCATGGGCAGACAAGAATCCACATTCAAACAGATGAAGGAAATGGTGCAAGACATGAAAACAGAAATAGAATCAATGAAGAAACCACAGACAGAGAAAACCTTCGAGTTGGAGAACATAGAGAAGAGATCAGGAACCACAAAGGTAAGCATCACCAACAAAATACAAGAGATGGAAGAGAGAATCTTAGGCACTGAAGAAACAATTGCAGAAATCAATATATCTGTTAAAGAAGAAAAATTGGACAATTTTCAAACATTAAACATCTAAGAAATCAAGGACACCATGAAAAGGCAAAAACTAAGAATAATAGGAATAGACAAAAAAAGAAGACTATAGGCTCCAAGGCCCAGAAATTATTTTAAAGGAAATCATAGGAAAAAACTTCCCCAAACTTAAGAAAGAGATGCCATGAACATACAAGAGGCCTAAAAAACACCAAGTAGACTAGACCAGAAAAGAAATTCCTCCTGCCACATAATAAGCAAAACACTAAATCTACAGAACAACAACAACAACAAAATATTAAAAGCAATGAGGGGAAAAGGCCAAGTAACATATAAAGGCAGACTTCTCAACAGAAACTATGAAAGCTAGAAGGGCCTGAGCTGATATCATGCAGACAGTTAGATATCACAGATGCCTACCCAGACTACTATATCCAGCAAAAATTTCAAACAACACAGATGGAAAAAACAAAATATTTCATGACATAACTAAAATCAAACAATATATATGCAGCAATCCAGCCCTACAGAAGATACTAGAAGGAAAACTTCAACCCAACAAGATCAAATTCGCAGGCAAATGGTGGGACCTGGAAATGATCATCCTGAGTGAGGTATCCCAAAAGCAAAAAGAAACATATGGTATACACTCACTTATATAGTCCTATAGGATAGGAAGGTCATGCTGAAATCTATACACCTAGGGAAGGTATACAAGAAGGAGGATCCCAGGTTGGTATGATCAATGCTCGTTTAGATGAGCCAATGGGATGGACATTGAATGGAGGATAAAACAAGCAACAGGACAGGAGCATACCAAAGAGGACCTATGAAAGAATCAATATAGCAATGTATCAAAGCGGATATTAAGAATCACAACCAAGCCTTCGGCAGAAGGCGGGAAATAATAATAAAAGTAGGAGAAGTTAATAAGACTTGTGGAGAACAAGAGCTCCACAAAGACCAAACTGAGCAGGGCACAGGGGTCTTCTATGGGACAGTTTCTCCAACCAAGGACCATGTATGGATATGTCCTAGAATCCCCGCTCAGAAGTGGCCCATAGTAGCTCGGTATCCAACTGAAGACCCTAGTAAGGGGAACAGGGACTGTTACAGACATGAACTCGATGGCTGGCTCTTTGACTCTGCCCCATACACGCCAGGGAGCAAGATCCCTGGCTAGATCCCAGGGGAGGACATTGTAGCCAGCCCTGAGGAGACAAGATGAACTGGGGTCAAATGGAAGGGGAGGAGATCCTCCCCTGTAGGTGGACTTGGAGTGGGCGGGGAGGAGATGAGGGAGGGATGGAGAGAGTGAGGGGGAAAGAGGGAGGGGGCTACGCCGGGGATGCAAAGTATCTAACCTCTGATTGATATAAAAATAAAAATAAAAAAATAAGAAAAAAAAGAAAATGAAGGAACATGTTAGAAGAGGGAAGAAATAAACATTACAAACAAGTAAAAAAAAAAAACAAACAAACAAGATCAACTACACCCAAGAATACACCATATAAAGACACCACCACAGCAAAAAAGCAAAAGAAAACAAGCACATAAACACACAACCACCAACTCCACAGTAAAATGAAGTAACAGTCATTGATCGCTAATATCTATTAACATCAATGGCCTCAACTCTCCAATAAAAAGACTCAAACTAACAGAATGGTTATGTAAACAGGATCCAACATTCTGCTGCATCCAAGAAACATACCTCTGTAACAAAGATAGACAGTACCTCATAGTAAAGAGCTGGAAAAAGGTTTTCCAAACAAACAGGCCCAAAAAAAGCAAGCTGGAGTAGCCATCCTAACATCTAATAAAATAGACTTTCAACCAAAATTAATTAAAAGATATGGAGAAGGACACTATATTATCATCACAGGAAAAAAAATCTACCAGGAGGACATCACAATCCTGAACATCTGTGTACCAAACACAAGGCCACCTGCATTTGTCAGACAAACATTACTAAATTTTAAATCACACATCAATCCCAACACCTCAAAAGTGGGAGACTCTAATACCCAACTCTTACGAAGGGACAGATCATTGAGACAGAAGCCAAACAGAGAAATAATGACACTTAGAGAGGTCTTAAATCAAATGGCCCTAATATATGTCTACAGAACCTTTCACCCAAACACAAAAGAGCATATCTTCTTTTCAGCACCACATAGAACCTTTTTCAAAATTGACATATAGTTGGACAGAAAGCCTCAACAGATACAAGAATATTTAAATAATTTGTTGTATCTCATCAGACTACTTTATGCAGAGAGCTGGAAACCTTATAGGAGAAGAGGGAGATAGAAAGATCTGGAGGGGACAGGAACACCACAAGGATACCAACAGAGACAAAACCTTGGCTCAGAGAGGCCTACAGAGACAGATACTTCAACCAAGATACTATGGAGAGGAAGCCCATAGGCAGCTCAGATTCCAAGTGCGATCCCTAGTAAGGATACCTGGATCTGTCTCTGACATGAACTCAGTGGCTGGCTCTTTGATGAACTCTCTCTTTGGGATGCAGCCTTCCCTGGCCACAGAGGAAGATGATGCAACCACCCCTGATGAGACCTGATAGGTTAAGTTCAGATAGAAGGGGAGGAGGACCTCCCTTATCACTGGTCTGGGAAGGGGCATAGGGGGAGAAGAGGGAGGATGGGTGGAAATGGGAAGATAAGAGGGAGGGAGCTACAGCCATGATACAAAGTGAATATATTTTAATAAACAAATAAATAAATAGTAAATGAATGAATGAATGCATGAATAAAGTATCAAAAAGAAAATATTTAAAAAATATCTGGAAAACATTATAGTAAACTGCATTTTGTTTTATTGGGTTTTTATTTTATTTTTTATTACAATTTATTCACTTTGAATCCCAGCTCATCCCCTCCCAGTCCTGATACTTTTATTCTTTAAGAACACCATAATGCATAGAGTGTATTTTGATCTTATCTACCCAGGACTAACTCCCTCCAATTACCCTTAGCACCCACTCCCCAGTATCTCTCCAGACATCATATCTTCCATCCTCCTCCTCCTTGTCTATTACACCTTATGCTGAACACATGTGAGTGGTTGGGAGACATCCACAGTGATTGTGGCATGGACAATCTTCTGCTGGCTGTATCTCCAAAGAAAAGTAATTGTCCCTCTCTTGGCAGCCATTAACTGGCAATTGCTTCTCAGGTTTGGGCCTCTCGAGCTCCTCCCCTATCCATGCTGGACATTTTACTGGGTGGATCATGTGCAGGCAACCACAGATACTGTGAGTTGGTATGTGCAACAGCCATGCATGTCCAAAGATAGCATTTCAGAACTCTCCTCACTGTTCTCTGACTCTACATACATTCTCCCTATTCTTCTGTGATGTTTATTATGCGTTGGGTGCAGGGTAGTTCATATAGATGATCCATCTATGATTGAGCACTCAAAGCCACTTTATTCTCAGCACTTTGATCAGTTATGAGTATCTATATTAACCAATACTCATTGCGAAATGAATTTTTCTGACTGAGGTTGAAACAGTACAAATCTAAGGATATAAACATAAATATCAAGATGGCATTTAAATAACATGACTATTTAATAAAATAATACCAGTAGGTGGCCTCTAGGGCTTATGATCTCCCACATTATTAGCTTTTTACCAAGCTTATAGTACCAAACCTGATATCCCTTTTGTGGAGAAGGCTTCAAATCAAATCAGAAAGTGGTTGTCTACCCCCGTAACTGCTATGCTGCTATTGCACATGAACCCAATTGCCTGGCAGATCAGTATTGTAACATGTAGGTTCTAGTGCTGGGTAAGACAATTGAAGTATTATCTTCCTCTCCTAGCTTGTTGCTTAGTATCTTCTGGCATTATAAATATTAAGCAACAGGGAGAGAGTTTTGCCTGATTGGTTGAAGACTGATTCTCAATATCCTGGAACCAAAGTGAGTAGATTTTTTGGTTTTTGTTTTGTTTTGTTTTGTTTTTTGTGTTTTTTTTTGCAACAGGCTTAGTATTTACTAACTTCATATTAAAACATACAGTTTGAAAATCTATTTGATTTTTATATAAAAATTGACCATAATCATATGATTTATTCGAAAGTATTTACTTGATAATGAAATGATGAGCCTTAATGTTATTCAGACAATGTGGACATATGTGACAAGACTTGAGTATTGTTTTTTTGTGTTTTGCTTTTTGAGACATTATCTCACTATACAGTTCTGCCTGGGTAGGAACTTGCTCTGTAGACTAGGCTGGCCTCATACAAATATTCACATGCCTCACCCTCGTAAGTGCTGGGATTAAATGTATATAACACCAGTTGCTATAGTTCAGGGTTTTTAAAATGTGTTTTTCACATTTTAAAATTATTTTATTTATTCTCTCTCATATATTACATCCCTATAGCAATTTCCCCTCCCTCCCCCTTCCTAGTTCCTTCCTCTCCTCTACTTCCCCACTAAACTCTCCTCCTCCATTTTTTTTTTCTCAGAAAAGGGCAGGCATAACCTACCATGGATATCAATCAAACATGGTATATCAAGTTGCAGTAAGACAAGGTACATCCTCTCTTATTAAGGTAACCTAGTAGGAGGAAAGGGTTCCAAGAGCAGGCAAAAGAGTCAGAGACAGTCCCTGCTCCCACTGGTCAGAATCCCACAAGAACAACAAGCTACACAACCGTAACTTATATGCAGAGGGCTTAGACAAGAGCCATGAAGTATATATGCTCTAGGTTTGGTCTCTGTGAATACATATAACCTCAGGCTAGTTGATTCTGTGGGTTTTCTTATGATGCTCTTGACCCTTCTGGCTCCTAAAATTCTTTCTCCCTAGCTTCTGCATTATTCTCTGAACTCTGCCTAGTGTTTGGCTGAGGTTCTCTGAATGTGTTTTTATCAGTTGCTGGATGAAGCCACTCTGATGACAGTTTGGCTAGGCACCAGTCTATGAGTATAGAAGAAAATCATTAGGAATCATATCATTGACTTTTTTTTTAAATGTATAAGTTTAGGTATTCATAGGAACCACAGAAACATTCTGAATCATTTTACAAAATATAACTTCAAGTAGTTTGTGGATGGTAATACACAGATTTTTTTAGACCTTTAACATTATTAGAATAGGATTTGTTTACAGTTGGGATATAACTCAATATATATATATATATATATATATATATATATATATATATACATAGAGAGAGAGAGAGAGAGAGAGAGAGA